>OZ038489.1:17833005-17843005 GCA_964036315.1 Acanthosepion esculentum | reverse complement strand
TTCTTTTTCTTTCTAAGTCTGTTTCTTTCTTCCCTTCTAAGTCTATCTATCTATCTATCTATCTATGATTCTTTTCTTTCTAAGTCTGTTTCTTTCTTCCCTTCTAAGTCTATCTATCTATCTATCTATCTATGATTCTTTTCTTTCTAAGTCTGTTTCTTTCTTCCCTTCTAAGTCTATCTATCTATCTATCTATGATTCTTTTCTTTCTAAGTCTGTTTCTTTCTTTCCTTCTAAGTCTATCTATCCATCTATCTATGATTCTTTTCTTTCTAAGTCTGTTTCTTTCTTTCCTTCTAAGTCTATCTATCTATCTATCTATGATTCTTTTCTTTCTAAGTCTGTTTCTTTCTTTCCTTCTAAGTCTATCTATCTATCTATCTATGATTCTTTTTCTTTCTAAGTCTGTTTCTTTCTTCCCTTCTAAGTCTATCTATCTATCTATCTATCTATGATTCTTTTTCTTTCTAAGTCTGTTTCTTTCTTCCCTTCTAAGTCTATCTATCTATCTATCTATCTATGATTCTTTTCTTTCTAAGTCTGTTTCTTTCTTCCCTTCTAAGTCTATCTATCTATCTATCTATCTATGATTCTTTTCTTTCTAAGTCTGTTTCTTTCTTCCCTTCTAAGTCTATCTATCTATCTATCTATGATTCTTTTCTTTCTAAGTCTGTTTCTTTCTTTCCTTCTAAGTCTATCTATCTATCTATCTATGATTCTTTTCTTTTTAAGTCTGTTTCTTTCTTTCCTTCTAAGTCTATCTATCTATCTATCTATGATTCTTTTCTTTCTAAGTCTGTTTCTTTCTTTCCTTCTAAGTCTATCTATCTATCTATCTATGATTCTTTTCTTTCTAAGTCTGTTTCTTTCTTTCCTTCTAAGTCTATCTATCTATCTATCTATGTCTCTTTCTTTCTAAGTACCTTTCTTTCTTTCTTTCTAACTATTTATCTAAACATACATACATGTGCACACACATAGCTGAAGTTGGGTATGTAAATAATAAAAGTAACTCTAGTTCTCATCAATAGAAATTGCTATGACAAACTTATATGTTTATTTCTAGCAGAGCATTGAAATATCGACGAGTCGCTTTAGAAAAATATTTATGAATTGCATTAAAACATCAATGACTGTAGTACGAAATAAAAGTTGAATTGTATAATCAGAAGCCAGTGAACATATTGAACAGTGCTATTCTTTAATAAGTTGTAAAATCGTTCGATAGATAGATAGGCAAATCAGTTATACAAATGCTGACTATCACCTTTCCTCAATCTCAGGTAAACTATTCCTCTCGCCAAACACGAGTCTCCCATCTGAATGAGCGTACCGTGCTTTTATGCACCTGACCAGCCATCGCTTAGCCAATGAGCGTCAAGGACCAGCCAATAAAAAATGGCAACAAGCATCACGACCATTTCAGTCCACACGAAGCATTTGATTTTCGACAGATTTCAGTGAAAGGTGGGTGATTGAGACGAGTCTGGTTCGTGTGGACTGGGCTAGCCTTGATTCTCGTTTTTAAGTCCCCTTAACGCAACGGGGCGGTTTCCTGTTGACCCCCACCCGGGTTAAGTTAGACACTATTTTATGTTCCCAGTTAATGTGAATAAGTCTTGTTCCCGGCTTTTTCTTCTGTTATGATTCATGTCGAGATTCCCAATTTCCCCAGTTTGTTTTTGTCCCCATTTTTCATCTCGGCTGAGTCAGCTTTTGATTTTCCCATTCCGTCATTTATTTTTCCCTCCCCGTTCCATTAGTGAGTGTGCTTCTTGATTCTATCTATCGATAGAATACAGCAGCCACTATTATTATTTTGAGTGGGGGACGGTTCCTACTAACATTTTTTTTTCGTTTTGTCTTTGGTTGACATTGAGTTTCTTGTCGGGGTTCATATCCCCTCCCCTAATTTCATGTTTCATGGAATTTTTATATATATACATATATATATATACGAAAATTACAAATTTTTAATTCATAGGGTGTTTTGTAGGACTCTTGTGAACATGTGGTATTGTGTTGTGTGCAGGATTGAGAAATGATGGGCGGGTTCTTGTGGTGAATGTGTAAATGTAATGAATGCATGGGTCATGATTGTGGTTAACTAGGAATAGGATAGCTAGTGAAAGACCAGCCTTTCTCCACTTCCGCTTCGGCCTTGTGCCACAATTTTGTATTTTTTACAAAATAAATTTACTTCAGTCCACACGAAGTGCTACCCGATTCACCTTCAGTCCGAAACTCGCCAAATTGCCTTCTTCACACTCAAAAACATAGACGCGACTATGGCCATTTTGGGTCACCGAGTTAAGTCTCCGCTACACAAACTTATCCCTTCTGTTTTGAACAAGAAAAATGTTCAAGGTTTATTCAGCGTGCGACAAGTAACTGAAAACAATTTGAGTTAAAAGGAAACATACAATCAGTGTATATTTTGAAAGTATTTTACATATGTTCAACGGAGAAAAATAGTTAAACCGTATTCAATAAAACTTCCATCAGCCTCAAAGACCGCATTGAAGTAACCTCGGGAACTACTAAAGGTCGATTCTTATTCATTTTCGGACCTACAAATTAAAAAAGAATTCGGTAAATACAAAAGAAAATATAACTCTCTCTCTCTCTCTCTCTATATATATATATATATATAAGTCCAATGGGCAAAACAGTGGTACACATTCCGATAGGCAAATCAATTCTAGAAATGCTATCACCGTTCCTCAATCTCAGGTAATCAACCCCTGTTGCCAAAAAAAAAAAAAACGAGTTTGGCCTGTGAATGCGCGTATCATCCACTTATTCACCTGACCAGCCATCGCTCAGCCAATGAGCGCCCAGAACCAGACAATAAAAATTACTACAAGCAAGACCACCACTTCTGTCCACACGAAGTGCTGCCCGATTCACCTTCAGTCCGAAGCACGCCAATTCCCTTTCTCCCCACTTCACTGCAAAGTATACACGCGACTCTGGCCCTTTTGGGTCGCCGAGGTAAGTCTTCGTTACACAAACGTTCTCAATATTCCTGCTACCCTATTCACTTTATCTCGGTTTATTGCCACACAAGGCCACAATAACAGAGCAGTCAGTATTGAAGCCACTTGAAATGCCTTGCTAATTACTGCCCTGCAGTAGGCATCCAGGTGC
Organism: Acanthosepion esculentum; assembly: GCA_964036315.1. Classification (NCBI taxonomy): domain Eukaryota; kingdom Metazoa; phylum Mollusca; class Cephalopoda; order Sepiida; family Sepiidae; genus Acanthosepion; species Acanthosepion esculentum. The sequence goes on along the minus strand of OZ038489.1, from coordinate 17,839,855 downwards.
ATATAGAAGACGGATAAATTTACAGACATAATCAAACCTACATATACAATCCAAACAGCGTTAATATCTTAAAATTGTGAATTGATTTTGATAAAACTTTTTCTAGGTGATTTACGCAATATGGCAACGCCATTTTTAGGGTTTCATTATTCTGTGTAACGAACTTTATTATTTGTTTTAGATTCGTCAGTTTTTGGGTGAACCACGCTAATAGCATCTCTCCTCTTTAAGAACAATAGGAGGTGGAAAAAACCTCAATGGTTAAGAAAAGTCTTTTGTCATAAATGTGAGGAAAGACATGACTTACCTTAGAATTCGAAACGAGCGCGAACGTGTCTTGCCTGCAACGTGATGACAAAAAGAAATTTGGCCGTTATTGAAGACGCAGTTTCTGCGCTCCTATCTCGCCCAAAACGGGACGATGTTTGCACACATGCAAATTTTGGCCGTATTGGAATAGCATAAAAAGCGGGGTGCCAGCAGCACGAGAGAACCGAAGTCATTCGGCGGACTGCATGCAATAGAGATGGACGTACGGATTGACAGACGGACAAAGAGGAAGTCGAAGTAGGCGCGGCTGAGCTGGTGTCCGTTTCACAACTGCCCAGTGTAACGGGTGGGAAAGAGAGTCACGCAATTCATTTCCTTGAGGCGACCGAAGAAGAAAGAACAAATAGCTGGCCTGCCTCATCACCATTTTTTCTCTACAATAAAGAATAGTGCACCTCTCTTCAGAAATGTTAAGTTGTCATGTACACACGGTTAGACGATACCTGAGGGATCCTTCGCCAAGGAAGAAACGATCTGATTGTTGAGACCTCCAAGACTATGACAGCTATGGATTCAAGGAATATTATCCGGAAGTCACGTGGAAAACCAGGGAAAACATGTAAAGACATTTTCACCACCACTGGACTTCCTCATATACTAAAAATCGCTAGAAGTTGCATCCTCGGGACCAGGCATTCCGTGCTAGCTCCCTTGAAACTACCTCCTTTAATAACCCGTCACATGAATTTGAGGCTTCTATGGGCTCGGGAGTACATGACGTTAGACACGAATTGTGTTCTGCTCATTAACGAGACCATGGCGACGCTTGACGGACCTGACGGTTGGGCAAATGGTTGGGTCTTTTTCAGAGATGAGCGTCACCAACATTTACAACGTAAACAACAGGGTGGAGGAGTTATTTTATGGGCTGGTATCATTGGAGACAGACTTGTTGGCCCAGACATGGTACCGGAAGTCTTTAAAGTGATCGCAGCCGCCGACTGCAATCTCCTAAAGAAGGTTTTGGGTACATGGCTAGATCACATAATCTAATAACTCCAGCATTCATGCATGACAACGATCTCTGCCAGGGGTCACTCAAATATTCTTAGGCTCTTACAGGCCATTGATGGTGTGGCAGTCTGCCTCTCTAGATCTTAACCCTATCGAAAGTCTTTGGTCCATCATTAAACAAGATGTTTATGCCGATGGACGCCAATTTACGTCGAAAGATATCTTATGGGCGACCAAAGCTGTAGCAGGGACAGTCAATCATTATTATTATTATTTTTATTATAGACCTACACTGAGAAATATCTGGGAAATGTTCCAGCCGAAAAAGTACGACACTGAGATTCGAAGGTGCATTAGAATGGCCAAATATGTATTCCAAAAGATAAACAATGGATTAGGAGACAGAAAATCTTCGCTAGAATAAAAGAAACGAACATTGGGATGATAGGTAATGTCTTTCGTCCTATAGAGCGGTAAATGACGGGCAATCTTCTCAAAGTTGAAGAAGTGAATTGGAGCAACAAAAATGGTGTTTCTACAGAGGAGACCACTGACTTAATGGGAACAACGACAAGGTTTTATAGAAAAAGGAAACAAAAAGCAACCATCATACTTCACATCAGGAAGAGGAAGTTGAAATTTCTAAGGCACGTAATATAGAAGAAAAGCTTGGAAAATACTCACAGAAGAGATTGAGGTCAAGAGGAAAACAGCGTGTAACAAACTTAATGAGCCTGAGTAAATGGACCATAGAACAGTGTTTGGGAGAAGTAGCAAAAATAACTATTAGGGCTTTTGAAGTTGTCAAAATGGCGCTCATGTTGCTAAACAATTCATTACATCAATAAATCTAATAATATTATGGTTTTCTGTTAAATATATACTCAAGGTATAATTAATATGTATCATTATTCATTTTCTACAAAAAATGTCTAGAAGGGCAATTTTCATTCAAAGGCTATTAGCTTGGTTCACCAAAAATTTATCGAATCTGAAATAAAAATCGCCATTGCCTACTGCAATCTCTTAAAGGAGGTCTTGGATCCCTGGCTAGATGACATACTGCTGTCACTTCTATGAATAGTATTCATGCATGACAACGCTCACTCCCACTCTGCCAGGGTCAACCAATCATTCCTAAGCTCTTAAGGCATACCAAGTTGAAAGGTTGATGGTGTGGCGGCCAGCCTCTCCGGATCTCAACCCTATCGAAAATCTTTGGTCCATCATTAAACAAGATGTTTATGCCGATGGACGCCAATTTACGTCAAAAGATATCTTATGGGCGACGATCTAAGCTACAGAAGAGGCAATCAAACCTGCTACGATAAAGATTTGATAGATTTCATGAATGACAGGGTTTTTGAAGTTATCCGTCGAAATGCCGCTAATGTGGCCAAATAATTCATTATGTGAGTAAATCTTGTAATATTATGTTTTTTTGTGTTAAATATATTCTCAAGGTATGCTTAATATGTAATATCATCCTTCATTTTCTAAAAAAAAAAATGTCTAGATGGTCTATTTTCATTCAAAAGCTACTAGCGTGGTTTACCCCTAAAACTGTTGAATCTGAAATAAAGAGAAAATAAAGGACGTTAAACTGAATAATGAAAGCTTAACAATGGTATTGCCATATTGTACAAACCAGCGGGGGAAATTTTATCAAAATCAATTCGCAGAAAACTAAGAAATCCTAAATTTCACTACCAAGATATTAGCGAGGTTGGAGGTATAGAAGTATAGACAGGAAAAAATAAAACCCTGAATAAAAAAAATAAATAATAAATAAAATAAATAATTAATAAATAAAAAATAAAATCATGAATAAAAAATAAATAAAATAAATAAAAAGTAAAATCATGAATAAAAATAAATAATAAATAAAAATAAAATCATGAATAAAAAATAATTAATAAATAAAATAAATAAAAAATAATTAATAAATAAAATAAATAAAAAATAATTAATAAATAAAATGAATAAATAAATAAAAAATAATGAATAAATAAGATAAATAAATAAAAAATAAAATCATGAATAAAAAATAAATAATAAATAAAATAAATAAAAAATAAAATCATGAATAAAAAAATAATAAATAAATAGAAAATAAAATCATAAATAAAAAAAATAATTAATAAATAAAATACAAAATAAAATGAATAATAAATAAAATAAATAAATAAAAAATAAAATCATAAATCCCAGTTAGGATCGAAGTCACTCTACTAGAAACGATTCACAATCCTACCAAGCTAATTATTGTTCTACGATATATTTGAAAAACGTTTCCCATTCAGGGCAACTGAGATGAGTTTTATTTTATTTGATACCGATGGAAATTCTTTTTGGTAGGTTTATAGGGAACCGAGATATGTTTTGCCAATTATACTGAATTACTGAATTAATTTGTGCAATAACATAATACTCTTCATGGCTCGAGGCCATTGCCTTCTTGGTTTGGCCGAGAACGTTTCAGCTTTCTCATATGTACTCTTCTATTTTAGTTCCGTGTCAAAGACAAGCATAGAAGATTCCTTGTTATGTAGTGTAGCTGTGTAAACAAGAAAGACTGAATTCTATCCTTGCATCAGTTCAGTGCCAATTTACGTGCCTGGGGTCATTTAGTTGAAGTGTCTTAGATAGCAAATAATATTAGCGTTAAGTTGATGCTATAGACTGTGAAAGGCATTTATAAAGTTTGAAAAAATCATTCATCGTTTGGAAAAAGAGGAAGACTTTTATATTAAGTAAAAGTGTTTACAGCAACTAAAAAAAAAAAAAACTTTGCCGACGGGCTAAAAACCTTCACCCCGATATAAAGTTCGCCACATAAATTTAGTTCTATCAGCTTCAAAGGGTAACTCAGTTCAACCCTAGCACAACTTTTCCGTTTTTGGCAGCATCAGCTTACCTTTGCAGAACTCCTCTTTCCCCAAGAATTTTCCCAGAGTTCCGGGGTCATGTCAGAAAGGGAATACGCTTAACAAATTCGTCAAGTGACAGCGCATCTGATTACAGACAGATTTTAAAACGTTATTTTCTTTTTGCTTCATTTCATTCATTTACTTGCGTGGGCTTAGATGTAAGAAATTAATGCTCGCATGAAAATAGGGGTGGGTCGCGGTAAATAGGTATTTAAAAATTTACCAAATATTTATATAATATATTTCCTATACTCACATTTACTTTAAATTTACGAAAACGATGTATTTTGATATAAAATCAACAATTACTAAGAAACAAATCTATTTTTGACACGCACTGAAAAATAAAATATGAACAAACGTAACGGAGGAAAAATATATTCAGACGCCATTAAAAATGTCATTTAAGAAGAAACGTCTATCTAGATATTTCTCTACCTGTGTGTATATATATATATATATATATATATATATAAATTTTTGGAATCTTCTAGGATTACTTCAGTAGGGTAGGAAACCAATTTAAGCGTCATTTACTTCTTCAGTTTCTTGAATCAAGGCTGCCATTTTTAACCCTAGGACACTAACCATCAATTAAAGTTACACCACTACTAACCATGGGTATATCATACCCAATTTTGAAAATATCAAAAGAAATATTAAATATAAATCTTTATTTGAAATATTTTACATGCAGGCACTTCAAACTTTGTACTTTGAGTTAACATTAATAGGAACTGAAAAACATATTTAGGTAAGAAAATCAGGTACTGAAAATTGTAATTAAAAATAGGAAACTTTTCGCTGGGTACTATATACCCATGGTTAGTGTTCTAGGGTTAAAGATACTTTTAATAGAAGGAAAGAGTAACGTAATTAAACAACATAATAATAATTTGAACAAAAGGGATTTTTCAAGATCTCATATATCTCTGTCAGTCGTATTTGATCGATTACTCTAAAGTTGAAGACGTTTGGCTCCATAAAAGACCTTCCTCAAACTGGCGTTTCGCAAAAGTTTCTTAATGAGCAACACGATAAAAGCAAAATGTCAAAGTGATTTCAATGTTAACTGTACAAGAAAGTCAAGTTGATTGATATTTATTGTATATTAAATACAATTCCGACACAAGTGCCAGAATGGGGAGGGGTTGAGTCTGGTCATCACTAACTATCTTATACCTAGCTAATCCGATTCACGACCCATTCACTCATTACAATTTTCCCATTCACAACAAAAAAACGTCCATCACCAATCAATCCTCCATGCACCATAATACCGCATTCTCTCAAGGGGGTCCTACAAAACGCGCCCTATACTATAACAATATAATAATTATATATGTGGGCTTAAAAATCAATGGATGAATAAAATGAGAGGGGAGGGAGATGAACCCAAAACAAACTAAATACGAACACAAGTAAACTAAACATAACTGATGTTAGTAGGGCCCGTCCAACCCTCAAAATAGACAGGCCGCTGTATTCTGCCCATTGGACAAAATCAAGAGGCTCTCTCGCTAAGGGAGCGGGAAAGGTGAAAATATAGACGGACATGGGTAATAAAAAGCTGACCCAGTCGAGATAAAAAGGGGCCAAAACAGACTGGGGATGTTGGGAATCTCAACTTGGATCAAACTCAAGTTGATTTTAGAGCAACCTAGGACAACGGTTACTAAAAGTACTTTACTAGAATGGTTTAAAATTCTTTACTTCACGGTAAATACCTTTGTTGAAAAATCCCATTGAGTTCGCTTTCTCTGTTGAGCATTTAAAGATATATAATGATTTTTTCGAAAAACGGCCTCCGTTGGAATATAAAGAAAATTGAATTTTCAGCCACAACCCAGTTTATCATGTACGGAGAAAAGATGAGCCTGTCAAAAAAAAAAAAAAAATACCTGCCTCACCTTAGATGGTTTGGGAGTGTTTCTCTTCCAATACAGAGCCGCTTTATGTGATTGAAAATTGAAGGAAGAATTTTTGAAATTATTTTGTTCCCTTTAGAGTCAGATATTTAAAAAAAAATAATAACCACTTGTACGTTGCCTTTGCGTAATCTTTTTTCTTCCTTAAGCTCTTTTCTGTTTAACCTTCTCATATATTTGGCTTATTCCATCAAATATTAACATACTAGCAGCATGGCCCGGCGTTGCCCGGGCTTGATTCAAAAATCGTACGACTCGTACAGCAATTGCTATCACTTGACTTAAAATATTTTTGCCCTTCCTTGCTTTTAAATGAGTGCCCTTTGCCGTGCTGATGTTGCTACATGCCTTACTTCTTGCCTATCTCATTTTTTTTCCTAAGCTCTATACTAAACGTTAAATTTGTTACGAAAAAAGAACTAAACAAAATGAACACAAAACGATCAGCTTTAAAAAAAGGACTCGTAACTGGAAAAACCGAATGAAAAAAGAATGTTAACAACAAATACTTTTTCACACCCAACCCAGTTCTGCGGAAACAGAATCAACGTTGAGTTTAAGCAAGCGAATGAGCCAATTGGAGTAAAGTGCCATGCAGATTTAAATTTTTCCCACTTGTGACGAATGCAGCTATCGATTTTTTTGGCATGCTAGCATGCTAGTTAACATTCGTGTCAGTCAGCTGTTGGCTCTCACGCTGGCCAATAG
>OZ038489.1:17808005-17828005 GCA_964036315.1 Acanthosepion esculentum | reverse complement strand
AATTATATATATCAATTATATATATATATATCAATTATATATATCAATTATATATATATATATATCAATTATATATATAAATTATATATATATATATATATCAATTATGTATATAAATTATATATATATATATATCAATTATATATATAAATTATATATATATATATATCAATTATATATATAAATTATATATATATATATATCAATTATATATATAAATTATATATATATATATCAATTATATATATAAATTATATATATATATATCAATTATATATATCAATTATATATATATATATATCAATTATATATATATATATCAATTATATATATATATATCAATTATATATATATATCAATTTTATATATATATATATATCAATTATATATATACATATCAATTATATATATATATATCAATTACATATATATATCAATTATATATATATATATATATATCAATTATATATATATATATATCAATTATTTATATATATATATATATCAATAATTTATATATATATATATATATCAATTATATATATATATCAATTATATATATATCAATTATATATATATATATCAATTATATATATATATATCAATTATATATATATATATATATATCTATATGAATTGATATGCCCCAAATTTATAGATAGCTATATACGGGAAGGTTTCACTTTTACCTGCTCTTAGAATTATGCAATACATAATGATTTACTTTAGCTGTGGCAGCCATGAGACGTTGTCAAAAATTAAGATCGGTTGTCTAAGCAATGACTGTTAAATTGAGAAATATTCGGTAGTAAACGCCTTGGTTTAAGTCGATCAATAGTCACAAGAATAAACCATGAATTGCGGGGGTGGGGTACTAGACAAACATCAGATACACGTGAATCCAAACATAATGTAATACTGGGACCGCCAGTGACTAACAAGAATGTTAACCACTCAACGAACGATTATTAATGCATTAAATAACGTCCCAATTAAACACTGGATATGCTAAACTCATCAGTCAATCTACTGTACAGTGTTCACTCCATGACGGGTTTTAGTCGATGTTCAATAATCGTAGCGTTATTGACATTCGTTAATGTGCTTCAACTGGGTCTTTGAACATGCTCATTTGGCTATGGAACATGGAAGAACACCGTGTCGTCTCTTCAGCAATCCTTCTTTCATGCACATTTCATTGAATACGGCAGACAAGGTGCTTTGATTTAGATTTTTATACAATTTCTCATGTGACCTAATAAATTTTTTTCGTTTCGGATGATCTTGACCGTGTTTTTAAAAAATGATAATATATATATCAATTATATATAAAAAAATGATATATATATATCAATTATATATATATATATATATATATATATATATATATCAATTATATATATATCAATTATATATATATATATATATATATATATATCAATTATATATATATAAATATATATATATCAATTATATATATATATATATAAATATATATATATCAATTATATATATATATATATCAATTATATATATATCAATTATATATATATATATATATCAATTATATATATATATATATCAATTATATATATATATCAATTATTTATATATATATATATATACCAATTATATATATATATCATATATATATATATATCAATTATATATATATATATCATATATATATATATCAATTATATATATATATATCAATTATATATATATATATCAATTATATATATATACATATATATCAATTATATATATATATACATATATATCAATTATATATATATATATATATATATATATCAATTATATATATATATATATATATATATCAATTATATATATATATATACATATATATCAATTATATATATATACCATATATATATATATATATATATAAATTATATATATATATACACATATATCAATTATATTTATATATATAATCTTCAGATGTCATGTTTCTCATTATTGTGTGTCGAGATCGTCTGTGGGATAGACGACATGAATCTATGGATATAATCTGTTATCAGGATTTGAACAAATTGTTGATGGACCCATAAAGTTGTGTAGTGAGTTCTGTCGGAGTTTGCAAATTGTAACAAAGAATCGGGTCATCCCGATAAAAGACTCCGAGACTACCCGGACAGTGCCCGAAACATAAAATTAAAGACGTGGTATGGGTGAGACCACTTCAGTCTTGTCGCTATCCATCTCTACAGCATCAAGGAGACGCGTCGGTTCTGAATAGCGATAGCACTGATGTACTTCATCCTCATTGTGGAAAAGGACGCAACTCCTGGTGCTTACAGGAACAGAACTGGCCATAATTTGATTTTAAAACTGCTACCCTAATTAAAAAAGACCATAATTCTTTAAGTCAAAAGTATTCTCAAATCAACATGCTAAAAACCACCAAACATAATTTTCATTCTCTGAGGAAGCTTGATAAACGTTTCTTATTTGATCTTTAATTTATATATATATATATATATATATATATATATATATATATATATATATATATATATATATATATATATATATATATAACATTAATAGCAGAATACATAATACATCCTTGGTGGAAAAAGTTTATAGGAAAAGACATAAATCTAGCTGGCGTATATGAAAAATCATTGTATGAGCGAGTGATAATTTACGAAAAAAATTATATTTTAAAAATATAATAAAAAATTATATTTTTAATATATCTAAATAAAATATCTAAACAAACAAACATATATATATATATATATATATATATATATATATATATATAGGTCTAAATATTATTGGTCTCTAGTTTCCTGGAATATTTTTTCTCCGCCTATATATATATATATATATATATATATATATATATATAGAGAGAGAGAGAGAGATAGATAGATAGTGGGGGAAACAAATAGTCGTACACGTGCAAATTTTTAATTTATTATATTTACAACTAATTTCTAAACATACTTTTCGTGTAATTAAACAGATGCATAATAATTAAATATGCATAGAAAACAGAAAAGAATTTGATTTAATAGAAACAAATCCCATTTATCCATTTTAATGGGTAAAAAATGTATTCGTACAATGCAAAAACTTTTAAATTGCTTTAATACTCTAGATTATTCAAATGTAATATTCTAGAGTTTTCCAATAATTTTATCAGTAGTTATTTTACCCTAAAAAATACAAACGGAACATTCTGTAATTGATATTCGTGCAAGAAGGTTTTCCTCATGTCAAGAAGTAAAGAAGTGACATATTCAAAAAAAGAACTGATTGTTAAGTTCTGGGAAGAAGGTAAAAGTTACAGGAAAATCTCAGACAACCTGAATATTCCATTCACTACCATTAGTTCATTCACTGCAAGGTATAAAAACTCAAAACTATTGAAAACCAAAGAAGGACAGGTGCTTCATGGAAGATTTCTTCAAGATATTCGAGGCAATTAATGCGTCGAATTAAACAAAATTTAATGATTACGCCTCAAGAGTTGTACGATGATTTGCTTTCATCAGGAATCTGTGTCACTAAACAGACAATAAGCAATGAAATTCATAGGAACAATCTAAAGTCACGCTCCCCTCGGAAAACTCCACTGCGACTGAAAAGACACAGAGATGCCAGTTTGAAATTCGTTCGTGGCCATAAGGATAAGAAATAAATCGTATTGGGAAAGAGTATTATGGACAGACAAAACCAAAATGGAGTTGTTTGGACATATTTCTCGAAGCCATAGATGGAGGAAAGATGGCGAAGCCTTCAAACAAAAGGACACAGTTCCACCAGTGAAATTTGGTGGTAGCAGCATCACGGTTTGGGGATGTTTTTCTGCAAAAGGTACTGGCAACATATCAGGAATAAATGGTAGAATGAATGCTGCAGCATATCAAAATATTTTAATGATTTCGGTTGAAAATCTTGAACTTTCTCCTGATTGGATCTTCCAACAAGATAAGGATCCTAAGCACACTGCAAAATCTACGAAGAAATGGCTTGCTAAAAATCATATAAATATCCTCAAATTGCCAAGTTATTCCCCAAATTTAAACCCAATCGAGAATCTGTGCTGTTATTTGAAAATTCAAATCCAACCGAGAGACACAACAAACGTCGCGGATCTGCCATTAAGAATGGAACAAAATACCAACTAAAATTTGCAAATCATTAATTCAGAACTACAAGAAGATGTTGGTTGTTATAGAAGTGAATAATGGCGATTCTATAAAGTATTAAGTGAAAATTATGTATTTTTTATTGTACGAATACTTTTTTCACCCATTAAAATAGATAAATGAGATTTATTTCTATTATATCAAATTTTTCCTGTTTTCTATGCATATTTAATTATTATGCATCTGTGTATAGTTAATTATATGAAAAGTATGTTTATTCATTTGTTGGAAACAATAAATTAAACATTTCTATGCGTACCACTATCATAAGTAATTATGTAATTATAATAATATAATAATATATTATAATAGTATAATATATAATATAATATATATATATTATATATATGTAATATATATATAATATATAATATATATAATATAATAATATATTATAATAATATAATAAATAATATAATATATATATATATATTATATATGTAATATATATATAATATATAATATATATAATATAATAATATATTATAATAATATAATATATAATATAATATATATATATATTATATATATGTAATATATATATAATATATAATATATATAATATAATAATATATTATAATAATATAATATATAATATATATATATTATATATATGTAATATATATAATATAATAATATATTATGATAATATAATATAATACATAATATAATATATAATAATATAAAAAAGTAAGTTTTTTAGACTGCTGATAGAGATCTCTCTATATGTATATTTTAGTGTTCCCGATAACTTCGCGTCGGACATTGTCATGTGATTTTTTTCATTTAAGTATCGCCTCTTCACGTGTCATTTTATGGTCATGTTATTTTTTCTACACCAAATCGGTCGGATTTCGGTTCCGGCTTGAAGCGATCCCAATGTCTAGACACACTGAGAAGCATTGATACAGCGGAACAGTCTGTCTGCGGATGACGATATTAGCTGCCGAAAATAAATTAATTCTGTCGAGGACTGTGGGGAGAAAAGCGAATTTGTCAACAGTGACTATTACTGCTGACAATGCAAGACTCTCCCAACGGATTGAGTCTTCTAGGTCACTGGCGCGTATGAAATAATAAAGTACGCAAAAATTCGCCTTTCTCTCTGCTGAGCGTCGATAGCCTAGCGGTTAAAATCATCGATTGAGAACAAATCGGTTGGTTTTCAATCTCGTCTTAAAGCGATTGGATGTCTCGCTACACTGAGGAGCTACGAAACAGTCTGTCTGTGGATGACGGTATATATATATATATATATATATATATATATATATATATATATATATATATATATATAAATTGAATATTTAAATTGCTAACAAGCATCAAATTTATTTTCTTTGTCGAGTTTTTAAACATTTAAATTACTATCAAACGTTAAAATCTGTTTTTATCTAAATTGCTAAAGCTATACGACCCCACTTCTTCCTCCAAAAACCCTACGTACATATCTTATCTCTTTACTTCCCCACTTTTTTCTTTTACCCTTTTTTCTCCTTTTCCTTTTCCCATATCATTTCCGTTGAGTTGACCGATTAAATAGGGCCATTTTTGAAAGTGAAGAAAAATAAAATTCTCTGGTGAAATAAATTATTACAATGGAGCCTTAAAGTGGTCTATTTATTCTTTTAATTAAATTCTTCGCTCTGAATTAACATTGAGCTCTCAGAATTATCCATACGGATTACCAAGATTTTCGTTACTTATAAATATATATATATATATATATGTATATATATATGTGTATGTGTGTGTGTGTATAGCTGGCCACTCGTATTCAAGGATACCAGTCTATAAGGGCGGCTAGCCAATCCCTATTGCAGACGCTTGCTCTGGCGCATTTGTGTTTATTCAACACCCACAGAGCCCACCTGTGGTTTATACTGCAACTATGCTGAGCAGACCTTAGTTACAGTTTCCAGGAAAGAGTGTGTTATCTAGCATGATCAAAAACATCGGCCACGATGACTTCGTGCTATCACGGCTATCAACGGCACCCAGTGGTTCCGTCAACTTAATTTCATTCACTTCAATTTAATTATAGAAATTTAATTAAAGTACCCATCTCTGTTTCATCCTCAAGTGAATTTTGTAATAACTAATTTTGAAATTTACGGAGCTTTATAAGCATATACATTCGTTATATTAATTTCTATGGATATGAAGAAATCTAATCAATTTAATAAGGGGCGGTAGGGTATTCATTTTCATTGACAACTATTGTATCAGCACATTAATTACTTTAGAAAAGAGGTTAAGTCAAGGTATGGTCGGGGGTATCTTTTTTCAAACGAATGATCACATCCGTTCAACGCATATCGTCTGGTCTATTTCAACGACAGAAAGTTTTTTGGCACTTTTGTTACGCTGTTAAATAAATGTGTATTTGTATATATATATATATATATATATATGTATGTGTATATATGTATATATATATATGTATGTGTATATATGTATATATATATGTATGTGTATATATGTATATATATATGTATGTGTATATATGTATATATATATGTATGTGTATATATGTATATATATATGTATGTGTATATATGTATATATATATGTATGTGTATATATGTATATATATATGTATGTGTATATATGTATATATATATGTATGTGTATATATGTATATATATATGTATGTGTATATATGTATATATATATGTGTGTATATATGTATATATATATGTGTGTATATATGTATATATATATGTGTGTATATATGTATATATATATGTGTCTATATATGTATATATATATGTATGTCTATATATGTATATATATATGTATGTGTATATATGTATATATATATGTATGTGTATATATGTATATATATATGTATGTGTATATATGTATATATATATGTATGTGTATATATGTATATATATATATATGTGTGTGTATATATGTATATATATATATGTATGTGTATATATGTATATATATATATATGTGTGTGTATATATGTATATATATATGTGTGTGTATATATGTATATATATATATGTGTGTGTATATATGTATATATATATATGTGTGTGTATATATGTATATATATATATGTGTGTGTATATATGTATATATATATATGTGTGTGTATATATGTATATATATATATGTGTGTGTATATATGTATATATATTATGTGTGTGTATATATGTATATATATATGTATATATATATGTGTGTGTATATGTATATATATGTGTGTATATATGTATATATATATATATATATATATATGTATATATTACAATGAATCATTCATACAAAAAGTAGATTAGTAAAGTTAATGATATAAAATGGCGAAAATAATTTTAAATAATTATTATCATTAACTTTACTAATCTTTTTGTATGAATGATTCATTGTAATATAAATTGAACTGCACCACATATTTGATTATATATATATATGTGTGTGTGTGTGTAAATAAAAAGAAAGAACAGTAAGATATATAATCCGGTGTTCTTATTGATATTTTTATTTTTGTTTTTGTTTTTACAAAACAGTGCTTCATGTAAATTTTAATTTTATATAATTAAATTTGAAGTTTTTAGCTTCCATTTTTGAAACAGGGTTATTACTGTGTAGCGAAAAAAAACATATTTTAAATCAGTTAATTTATAATATACATACATATATATATATATATATATATATATAAGGAAATATATTGTAAAATTCTTTCTGTACACATATGCATGAGCATCAAGGTATGTATGTTTGTATATCGCTTGGTGTGTCTTTGCGTGTGTGTTGATTTCTGGGGTGTTCTTTTCTAACTTCTTAATACATGGTTTTACTTTTTCTATCCATTAGGCTTGCTGTGTATGCGCACCTGTGTTATCGTGTGGCGTCAGTTTCAGGGCAGATTTGTTTGGAGAGAAAAGCTTGGATGAATTTTATTTCAAATTAGAAAAAAGAAGAAAAGACAAATAAAAAACAAGTTGGCAGAATGGGAAATTTCGGACATTCCTGAAATGAAATTGTCTGACCCAAAGAACTTTCTCAAATGACAATTACTGCGGTCGGAGCGAGAACCCAGGCCGGTACAGTTTTTGATAACAGAGTGAAACAGAGACAACTACAAGACAGTAAAAAGATAAGAAAGCAAGCAACACTTTGAAAGCTACGAAGCGAGAATATATTAAAATATATAAACATCATATGGATAAAAGGCGTGGAAATAAAACTTACATATGCGTCGTAGAGCATTGACTGCATATTTCTAAATGTTACCTTACACATTTTAATGTGTAAGATATATACGTACTTAATACATACATATATATATATATATATATATATATATATATATATATATATATACAGTGTAACCCGGATATAAGAGAGTTGTCGGGACCGGAGAAGAAGTATCTTATATCCGGGTTTCTCTTATATCCGGGTTTGGTCTATTTTGTTTTATTAACACAGGCTCTAATTTGGGACCAGAGAAAATCTCTCTTATATCCGGGTTTCTCTTATATCAGTGTCTCTTATATCCGGGTTACACTGTATATATATATATATATATATATATATATATATATATATATATATATGTGTGTGTGTGTGTGTTATGGTCCAAGGTAGAACCAATGAAGAATAACTCGAACACAGATATATTACAAACAGTAAGAAGTAGAAGTATTAGTAATGGCTATCAGATTTGGTTAGAGTGAACGATGTTATCTCGACAAGTATCACTATTCCAATGTTCTTACAGTAATCGTCTGACTTGACTCTGTCTCTGACCGACTCTGAACAGTATTTACTGTTCCCCCCACGAGGGATAGCTGTGGCACAAGGCCGCGTTTACCGTGGGTATTCCCGAGCCCGTAGGCTCGGCCAAAAAAATGCCCGTAGAAGCCTTATAAACGGGATCGGGTTGGTCAGCCTCCCCGAACGAGGCTCTGCCCTTCGGCGGAGTCTCGTCCGGGTCCTTCTCTGCCAAGAGGCAGAGAGTTCGGCCGTCTAGCCGAGTCGTCCAAAATCGACTGACTATGAACAGTATTTACTGTCCCCCCGACGTGGGATAGATGTGGCACAACGCCGAGTTTACCGTGGGTATTCCCGAGCCCGTAGGCTCGGCCAAAAAATGCCCGTAGAAACCGTATAAACGTGATCGGGTTGGTCAACCACCCCGAACGAGGCTCTGCCCTTCGGCGGAGCCTCGTCTGGGTTCCTGAACTACTGCTCCCTCTTGAGGCGCAGTATTTATGATGTACGGAATAGTCCATTATTATTATGGGTAAGTTCCCATAACTATATATATATATATATATATATATATATGAAATGGACAAAGTCCGACAATCATTTTAAAATATTTTTTATGTTTATACGTTATTTTATACATACAAATATTTAAGTAAATGCTTCGTTTATAATAAACAGTATTCAACAACATTTACCGGCCTGAATGTCCGAGAAATTTTGCATAGAAAATATTCGTCCTTCGACAGGAATCAAAACGGTATCCTATACGAAACCGTCATTTAGCCTGACGTGCTTTACCGATATGGCCACAGAGGAGCGTTTCGGTTAGCAAGGTCAATTTTACTGTTTTTAAAATTCCAATTCTCCATGATTTTCTCTCGTACATTCATATCCGCTCGATGCGTATTCAAATGTAAACAAATGGCGTCACACATTATGAAATGGACAAAGTCCGACAATTATTTTATCTTAATTATTATTTATTTTAAGACATAGGATACAGGTTCGATTCCTGTCGGAGGACGCATATTTTCTATGAAAATTTCTCGGACATTCAGGCCGGTAAATGTTAATACTGTTTATTGTAAACAGAGCATTTAGTTAAATATTTGTATCTATAAAAAGAACGTATATATATAAAAAAATGTCTTAATATATATATATATATATATATATATATATATATATATATATATATATATATATATATATATTGTCATCCAGAAACAGACTGTTTCGTTGTATCACAGCTCAACCTAGACGTCCGGCTGCCTCCAGCTAGGATCGAAATCCGGCTGAATTGGCGCCAATCGCATATTCTAGCCCTAACCCGTTCGCGCACGGAAGGGACGAGGGTGAATTTAAGTGTATTTATTTTTAGATAAACACCCAATGAGTGAGAGAACTCGATTCGTTTTACCGAAGAGTCTTGCATTATTAGCAGTAATAGTAACTGTTTACAAACTCACACTTTCTCCCCAGAGAGCTCAACCGAAATAAGTTTTTTTCAGGAGCATATATATATATATATATATATATATATATTAGGATATGATACGTAAAATGTATGTAAAATTGCTACACAATTGCAGTCGTGTTTCGATGCATATCAATGTGTCTCATCAGGCGATTGTAAATTACTGGCGAGTGAACGATGTATTTTGTTTTGAAATAATGTTGCTCTACCCCGTATTGAGCCCTCTTTTAAATCAAATGTTACGAATGTTGGAATCGTACTCTAAGAAAGAGATTTTATGGTTGTAGATTAAAGAAATTTTAGAATTTAATATTAATACTATTATTTAATTTTAATATCATAAAAGGAATGTAATATTATAATAATAAAACCTAATTAAAACATTATTAGTATATAAACAAGATAATCATGTATATCTAGTCATCTTGTTTCCTTCCTGTTTCTTGTCCCCCTCTTTGGTTTCTCTTTCCCCCTTTTTCTCTTTATTTCCCTTTTAAATGCCTTTACTCTTATTTGCAGTTTTTTTCCCCCTTTCTTTCTATCTCTATTAATTTTTAATTAAAAAAAAACAAACATTTCGATTCATTTTTTATCAAACGTTTTCGTACTGACAAGCTCCAGGGATTTTCTCGAGGAGAGAAATTTCTCGAGGAGCGAAATGGCCATCTGAATGGGGTACAACTGAATTTCATTTATATGTAATTAATTTATATGCTCTGAAATAAATATATTGAGTTCTCTTTTGCGGATCGGTTTTAATATTTTATATTATTAGGATTCACTTGGATTAATTACTCACGGATTTTTACCTGTATATAATAATAATAATAATAATAATAATAATAATAATAATAATAATAATAAATTATCACTGGAAAATTTGCAACTCCTACGGGAAGGAAACTGAAAGAAACTGGTACTAACACCACCCTGACCCGATTACGGAGATAGGACCTGTTACAATTCTATGGGACTACACAATACACACTGACAGAACAATCAAAGCCAACCGCCCAGACATTGTTATTAAAGACCACAAACAAAATAAGTGCCACCTTATTGATATGGCAGTCCCTGCAGACTGCAATGTATCTTTGAAGATATTCGAAAAACTGTCAAAATACAAGGACCTTGAAATAGAAATCTCAAAAATGTGGCACATGGGAACATCAACAATCCCTGTTGTAGTTGGAGCCCTTGGACTGGTTGGAAAAGATTCCAGTAGGCTAATTGAAGGGATTCCTGGAAGTCCATGCCTCAAAGAGATACAAAAAATTGTTCTGACAAGTACAGCCCACACTTTACGAAGGGCTTTATCTGTGTAATTATTTTATTTTATTTTTTTCTTTCTTTGCAGTGGAAAGTGTCATGATGCCATTTCTAACCTTAGGTCCCTGGGCGGGAACCAGAAAGAAATGTGTAGACGCCAGATATCAAAGAAAATAATAATAATAATAATAATAATAATAATAATAATAATAATAATAATAATAATAATAATAATAATGAAAAGGTAATGGTCAGAGTTGAATTCGACCATGAAATAGTAGGAAAAAATTAATATGTACAGCTTTTAAGTTTAAAAAATTAGGAGACCAGCTGATTCCGCTTCCTTGGTTTCAACCTTTCGGTATCTTCAGACGATTTCGATGAATTGATTTCCTAACAATTTCTTAAAATTTTTTAATGAATATATATATTTAAAAAGAATCTAACAGAATCAAAGATGAACCGCTCCCTACCAATAGCTAAAATGATAAAAAATCTGACGTCTCATCACCAATCAATGCTATTTCCGATTTAATAACAATTTTACAAACAAAAATTTGGATTACCAATGGGATCACCCCTTAGTGGAGTGATCGCGTGTACCTTATTAGAATTTCTCGAATCCGGCCCCTTCCAAAATATTTTACTTAAAGTATCAACTTAATTCCGATATATTGATGATACTTTACTAATGTATCCCCCTGATACTGACATACCGGATCTTGTAGATAAATTAAGCCAAGTGGAACATAAAATAGAATTTACGTACGAAATGGAAGAAAACAATAATTTACCTTTCCTAGACATTATGTTACACTGTGTTGATAGCAGCTTAAAGCTTAAGTGTCCACCGAAAATCAACTAATAAAAATGACCTAATAAATTTCTATTCCCATCATAACAAAATACAATTCGGAATAATCACTGGATTCTACTCAAGAGCACTCAAAATGTGCAGCCCTGAATATTTACAGGAAGTGGAGAAATATATTGAACATATTTTCAAGACCCTTTAATATTCTATTTAATTTTCAATGCAAAACAAAAGCGACATTTTAAAAACAACAACACACAAAACGTATTGATTGTTCGCCGTAACGAAACTGACCACAATTTTGACAGAAAAAAAAATGCTACTCTAATTAAAGGAGAAAATAATTCAATGAGAAGAAAATGTCCAGAAAGTGCTTTAATTGCTAGGTTCATCCACAGTAAATTTACGTCCATGTTCATAAAACGTCTCACTATTCTTGGCAGATTTTCTGTTATCACTGCGTGAGATATTAAATAACAAAGATGATGGAGAGAAAAAGAAAAAACATATAGATGAATTTGGCTAGATTGCAAAAAAGATTTCGAAAAAATTATTTCAAAATTTTTAATCTCCCAGCGCCTCTCGTTCGTGCGCATACGTAGTCACAACAAAGTATATCGTAACGATAAAGTGATATTTCTACAATCAGAAAATCAGATTGATAACTTCGAACATATTGATATCTCGTATTAATACTTTTATATAACTTTCTTGAGCGAAGATTTGTCAAAGAAAAGTGGTCGACTTCTGCTTAGTCTTTACAGACAATAATTGGGAAAAGAACTCGATTTTTCCTGATTCTTCGTGCTAATGCCTACGTCTGTTTGAAATCTTATGAATTATTTTAAGCAGCAAATATCTATTTCTGCCCATTATTAGCTACATGAGAATATATATGATGTTGGTCAAGAAGAAAACATGTCTTTACTTGTGTGGCAATGACTAAGATTGTGTACAGGGAAAAGAACACTGTTTCAGGTGCAAAACCTTTACGATCAAATGTAAACAAAGCTGAAAAGATTAGACATTGCCATAAGCATCTCTAACCTCTGACCTTTGACCTCAATCGATATTTGTTCAAAGTAAGTCGCGCTGGATTTACAAATAACAAAATAACTGTGCTCGTATGAAGCCACGGTTTTCTTTTATCTATGTCACTTTTGGAGGAACGAGATTTAATGTAGTTGACATTTGAGTATTGAGTAGGAACCTTTAGTCACAGTCTTTTTTGTAACTTCTTAACTAAACTGTCAAATGGTATTATAACACGTTAGTTTGACAAAAACATATTACCATGTTACACACATAGACACGCACGCACTCACATACATACGTATACATTTCACAGCATTCATGACAGGCGTACATATACATGTGTTCCTGGGTTCTTAGATAATTTTTTTTTCCATTTATGAGACGCAATTTTGCCAGAAACAGATATTCAATTATTACATTTAGTGTGTTGTTTTAATAGGATGCCGACACGGAAACTTTGACTTGTTTAGATAGGCGTTCCAATTTTAATATAATTGAAACATGCATCTTATCTACTCGAAAATAATTATATTTGTATCAATTCACAGATGTGAATAAGGAAACCTAAATTAGTGAAATTTCAGATTAAACTTCGAAAGAAACCGAATTTATTTGAAAAGAGTTCAAAAAGCATCGGCCTCCTTACTGGTCACATCTAGAAAAGTCACAGAATTATTTTTCAATCTGTTGATCGCGTTTATCATAATCTTGATTGTTATAATGATTTGTTATAGAATGCCTCAGCAAAAAAGACCAGACAATACGACAAATACAACATATACAACATCTTTGCATTTATCCGATAATTTCTCAACTTAATCGCATGTTATCAACGAAACGCAAGAAGAAATGCGACAAATTCTTATTACTAAAACAAAAATACTATAGTACATAAACTGTAAAGAAATGGCTGAAAATGCAAGAAATTTTAACCAAAAAAAATCAAGAACATTTGAATTTCATTCGGCTTCGGAAGAAACATGCTAAATATATTTCACAACTAATTATATAATAAAACAACAACACGACACCAGAATTCAACGCGTAAAGTCTCGGCACTTGAAAAAAAAATAACGACATGATACCCAACGATGCGTGAAATAGCGACACTCGAAAACTACAAAAGAAAACGCAATGCATAAAAATAGACACAACCATATCAATACAAAATAAAGCTTTCTAATAATGGCTTCTGAAAGCCTTTATTAAATTATTATATTTATTATGAAATGATCAGAAGATATGGGACCCTTTCTGTTCAAATTTTAACTGAAAACCATCTATATAGTCCGCATCGAATTCTTAAACAAAGAATTTTCGTTGATCTTCAGCCAAGGCTGCATTACTCCTCCATATATATATATATATATATATATATATATATATATATATATATATGTGTGTGTGTGTGTGTGTGTGTGTGTGTGTGTGTGTGTGTGTGTGTGTGCAGAAAAATAGGAAAGAACACGTTAGGTAAATAATCCAGAGTTCTTTAGTATTTTTGTTTTTATTTTTAAAAAGACAGTGCTCCATACAGAAGTAGAGCTTATATTATAATATTTTTAAAAAAATATGATTCCTTCGCTACATAAGAGTTCTCATGTTTCAAAAGCGAGAGCCGAGACTCTCAAAATAATTATTGAAATTTAGTTGAATTGAGGTGTTATATATATATATATATACATATATATATATATATATATATATATATATATATATATATATATATATATATATATATATTTGAATTGGACAATGTCCGACAATTTATTTAAAAACATTTATGATATGTTTAACGTTTTTTTTATAGATACAAGTATTTAAGCAAATGCTCTGTTATTTATTACTGTTTATTATAAAACAGAGCATTTGCTTAAATACTTGTATCTATAAAAAGAACGTTAAACATATCATAAATGTCTTTAAATATATATATATATATATATATATATGTTTATTTAGGCAGCAATTCTTCTTTCATGCACATTTCATTGAATACGACAGACAAGGTGCTTTTATTTACTTTTCTTTTTTATACAATTTCTCTGTATGTTTTATAAAATGTTTTCATTTTTCAAAACACGGTCAAGATATTGTGTCCATGTGCATAGTTGATATTACTGAGTGTTTTTTCTTTTTTTATTAATAAGGCTTCCATTATTTTTAGCCTTTTTTTTTTTGCATGTAGATGATGCTATTATATTAGTGTTGTCAACAAGTATGTTACGAATAGTATCCGGTAGGTCTCCATGAATATTTTAGAATTACCCCCCCCCCCAAAAAAAAACAACATTTAATAATATTAACTTTGAACATGGACACAATATCTTGACCGTGTTTTGAAAAATGAAAACATTTTATAAAACATACATACAACAAACTATTTCTTATTTAACAGTTAAAATATTTAATCCTTGAAAATGACTAAATGTATAGCCGAAAGCGCTCGGATAAAAGGGACATTAAGACAGTTTTTATATAATTTATCATCCGAAAAGAAAAACAAATATTAGATCGCATGAAAAATTGCATAAAAACTAAATAAAAGCATCCTGTCTGTCGTATTCAATGAAATGTGCATATATATATATATATATATATATATATATATATATATATATATATATATATAAACATAAAACATTAGGCAGCATGTATTTTATATACAAAAAAACAATCGCGCATAGAATCAATCAGCAATATTAATGTGATTATTGGCGCTATCACATCGCTAGTAGAATATAATGTATGCATTAAAATACTGTTAATCCATAGAATGATGTGATCCTAATTAATAAAACTGTTGTCAGTTGTTTCCAGTTTATATTTTTTTTAAATGCTAGTACTTTCGAATAATCCTTTATTCATCCTCAGGCATATTTTTCCAGTAAAATTAAGACTTAGAGACGAAATAATTGTTTGTAGACCCACAGTCTTTATTTTTTTGTGGAAAAAAATGAATAATGAAGTCTTTCATCAAATACATATCAAAGGGGTCAGATCAAGCTGTTTTTGCACAAACCCCTGGCTGAAATTTTTTCCCTTTGTTTTAAGTTAAATTTGAACAAGCGAATGACTCCTATCCAAAATATAGGAGAAAGCCAGAAGATGGAGGTCACCACATCGTCAAAGTCATTGAGCAATATTGAAATGCATCATTTTTCTCCTCAAATTATAATAATGTTTAAAGATCAATTATCATTTTCATAAAAAAATGTGCGACATGCAGCAAGGCGCAAGTAATTCGGCTAGTATATATATATATATATATATATATATATATATATATATATATATACATACAAATTGGATTAATAAGAACCGACAAGGTCTGTCTGATTAATTTTGTATTATTTTTTCAAGCTTCGAATAAGCTGTTAAGTATTATGCTTGACATTATGTATAAGCCGTTCGGATTTTATATTTTGTGATTGTTTTGTCCATAGTTATAATTCCCTTGTCTACATCCTGCTATTCTTTGGGAAATTCAAACCTTGAAATAGTCTGAGACGTCATATGTAATGGCTATCGAGAACGTGGCTGATCAAAAGATTGTGATTTATTTATGTTATTTTATTTATTTTTGATTTATTTATTATTTAATTTATTATTTACTTGTATTTATTCTTATACTATTATCACATATGCGCACATTAATTATATCATATACACTTCAAGATACCGCCTTTTGTGGTGTATGATATTTTATTTTATGTTGGTTGTTTATATTGTATAATAATATCTTCTAGAGATTTAAGCTTTTCATTGCATTTGTTGAGTGTTTGGTATTGTCCGCTAATATTTGTCGTATATTGATAGTTGTATTTTGGTTGTTCGTGATATGCTGGTCGAAATGTGCATGGATTGCACTGAGTTCTGACAGGTGTCAAGTCAATCTGCATGTGTACCTGATATAAGTATTTAATGCTGTTTTTGGATTATTAATGTTGGAGATGCAGTTGTTGAGTGTTTGGTATTGTCCGCTAATATTTGTCTTATATTGGTAATTGTATTTTGGTTGTTTGTGAGGTGCTGGTCGAGTTCTGACAGGTGTCAAGTCAATCTGCATGTGTACCTTATATAAGTATTTAATGCTGATTTTGGATTATTAATGTTGGAGATGTATTTGTTGAGTGTTTGGTATTGTCCGCTAATATTTGTCCTATATTGGTAATTGTATTTTGGTTGTTCATGATGTACTGATCGAAATGTGCATGGATTGCACTGAGGTTTGACAGGTGTCAAGTCAATCTGCATGTGTACCTGATATAAGTATTTAATGCTGTTTTTGGATAATTAATGTTGGAGATGCGGTCTCCCAGGTAGTTGGGTGCATGAGACCTCATAGACAACATTATTTTTTTTTAATATATTGAGGTTCGGTGTTATTGGTGATAATTAAATTAGATGTCTTAAACTTTTTATAGAAAATGATAAATCTTAAGTGTTTGTTAGGAACATTAAGTGATATGTACCGGTGAATTATGTTTTTAATTGCCTTTTCATCCTGTTTATAATTAGGGTTACAATAAGTTAATGGTGTGGTTATTATTGTTTGTCTTGGGTTATTTTTATCTAAATCTCGTTGAGGCTAATTTTATTTCTTCGTGGTTAAGGAAGTTGTTGATAAGGATTTGTTTAATGTTGCTTAGTTCCATCATAGGATAATATGTCCGAAGAAGAAGAAATTAATCATTTTTTGTATCTCTGCGGAAATTCACTTTTGTAGTTAAGTAAACACGACATCCGACTAATCGTTATTTTTTTGTAATCAGAGGTGGTGAAATTATGGTGGTTGGTATCGACTAGTAAACCGGGGTAAGGGATTTTATACACACTTATTCGCGCACACGCATGTACAAACACACACATATATGTATATACACGTTCAAATACATGTATTTCTCATATTATCACACACACACACACACACATATATATATATATATATATATATGTATGTATATATATATTTGTTTATTTAGTCAGCAATCCTTCTTTCATGCACATTTCATTAAAAACGACTGACAAGGTGCTTTTATTTAGTTTTAGGCTAAAAGAGTACCAACTCCATATTAAATAAATTTTCTTTGAATTTAACAAGTGTTTCAATTATTTTGTCCAGCCCCTGTACATAAATACTATCAATTATTTACATTAATTTACTCTTACGAAACCAATCATTGCAAAATTAACTCGTATTATTTATTTGAAGTTCCTTCCCAGTTTTGTGATTTATCGATTAAAATACTTCCATGGCCTAATCTAAAAAACAAAAAATAAATAAGTAAAGAAATAAAAAAATAAGGTAGCTACTCAAGTAACCTATACACATATTTACTATCTGTTAAATATTACTCGAAATAAATTTACCCAATTAAGTGTCAACATTTTCAAAACTATGATTACTACGATACTAATTTTCATTACAGATATTTTAACAAACAAAATATGCATGAATTTTGGGAATATCTCCTACTTTTCAAAGTGTACACATATACTACACTCTGGTCTTAGGCAGAGTGTCATTCAGCAAGAATTTCATCTTAGCACACAGATACTACACAAATCCTAAAAGATATAGCACACAGATACTACACACATCCTAAAAAATATAGCACACAGATACTACGCACATCCTAAAACATATAGTACACAGATACTGCACACATCCTAAAACATATAGTACACAGATACTGCACACATCCTAAAACATATAGTACACAGATACTGCACACATCCTAAAACATATAGTACACAGATACTCCACACATCCTAAAACATATAGTACACAGATACTGCACACATCCTAAAACATATAGTACACAGATACTGCACACATCCTAAAACATATAGTACACAGATACTGCACACATCCTAAAACATATAGTACACAGATACTGCACACATCCTAAAACATATAGTACACAGATACTGCACACATCCTAAAACATATAGTACACAGATACTACACACATCCTAAAACATATAGTACACAGATACTGCACACATCCTAAAACATATAGTACACAGATACTGCACACATCCTAAAACATATAGTACCCAGATACTGCACACATCCTAAAACATATAGTACACAGATACTACACACATCCTAAAACATATAGTACACAGATACTGCACACATCCTAAAACATATAGTACACAGATACTGCACACATCCTAAAACATATAGTACACAGATACTGCACACATCCTAAAACATATAGTACACAGATACTGCACACATCCTAAAACATATAATACACAGATATGTATAAATGTATCCTTGTATGGACAATCCATGTACCGGGGTTGAATAAGACAGACGTACTTCGCTTGGCTGAAATATATCTACCCCCCCCCCCATATGAGGTAATTTAGGATTTTGTTGTGTAATTTATATGCTCTGTTATAATAAATACATTGAGCTCTTTGTGTGGATCAGTTTTAATATTTTATATTACTACGATTCATTTAG
>OZ038489.1:17655505-17803005 GCA_964036315.1 Acanthosepion esculentum | reverse complement strand
CTCTCCAAGTTTTGGTTTACCACTGCTGTGGCCTGGTATTGAACTCACAACTCTTTGGGACTAGTCACTGGATCTAACCAACGTCTTTATCCACTGAGCCATGTGTCCTTAGGTTAAAGGGAAATTACTGAGAAATCCGGAAGAGGCATGTCACGTGGAACTAGAAAAATGTACACCGGTGAACGAAATAAAGGGTTCGGTTCGAAATTCCAGTCACCTGAAGAAGGCCGGAGCGTTCAACGACCGAAACGTTGTGAATATGGCAACGAAGATGATGATAACATTCCGAATAATGTAAATATTGCAAATAATCATAATACTTCATCTCAGAGATATAGAGGCCGAAACGTTGTGAATATGACAATGAAGATGAGGATAACAGTCCGAATAATGTAAATAATGCAAGTAATCATAATAACTCATCCCTAAGATATAGAGTTGGTGAAACCACCATCTGATCCGACGTGTTTTAAACCACACAGCTACGGAGATCCCCACAACCAAGCATGGCTCTATTTGCAGTAAAGCAACATATCGTTCAGAAAAGGCTGAAGACATTAGGTTTATAATACCCAAAAATTCACACAGAGATGTCCTCAAGAATACATGGCAAAGTGGATAAAGGCGTTAGTTAGATCCAGTAACAAAGAGTGTGAGTTCAATACCTGGTTAAGTGGAGAACTTTGAGAGGGAGGTTAACAGGAGATAACTGACATCCATTAGACATGGCACGTGGAACTAGAAAAAAGAATAGAGCGAAATAAAGGATTCAGTTCGACATTCCAACCACCTGAAGAAGGACGGAGCGTACAACGGCCGAAACGTTGTGATGAACATGGCGACAAAGATGAGGACAGTAGTCCGAATAATGTAAATAGTATAAAATCACGTGTCTGTAAGGAAATACGGTCAATAATTGTAGTGACCATGAAAGCAAAAAAAAAAAAAAATGATATTCATAATCTTCCAATCAAATTTCACGACATAATGACACGCCCAAGATATGGAATATAATCCTTAATAATAGATAAAGAACAATGTTCCGTTTCTACGTAATCGTGAATTTTTAATCACCTAGGAACTTTTATATATTCACGGTGTCAAAACGGACGTTGTTATGGAACTGATTTAAAGAAACATGCTTGAGTCGCTAAAAAATATTTGAAAAAAGTTGAATTTTTTTTTTTCATTGAATGAGATTTTGCAAATTCCATGTTTATGAAGTAAAATAGCAATTTTTTTTTCTTTCAAATATGGATTATTTTATAGGTTCATAATTTCATTCTTTGTTTATTTGGCGCTTATTTAATTGGTTGTCAAAATAACTGAATTTTCAGAGCAAGGATTGGATTCGGGAAAGATTAATTAAAAAACAATTGCATTCTTTAAAAGTAATTTCAAAATGGCTGATTGCATTAATTATATTATTTTCTGTCATTGTGTAAGGAGGAAAAATTGGTTTGTGATTATGAGTGAAAATTGTTGAGTGTGGAGAGAAGACATTAGAATTTAAATCTCATCGAATGAGCACCAAACATAGAGAGAAAAAGAAAGAAACATCAAAGCGAAAAAGACAATAGCAGTGAGGAGGAAATACAAGAAGAAAGGGAGAAGGGTTAAATTGAGAAATTTGAGAGAAGGAAGGAATAAATGGCGGACGAAAGAGAAGGAAAAAGAATATGGACATGCTGGATGGAAGAAGAAGAGTAAGAAAAGGAAAGGGGTAAAAATAAAGGTAACAAAAGGAAAATGAACAAAGTAGGAATAAAATATGCAATGGAGGAAGGAAATTAAAAAAAGAAAGGGTAAGACAAAGAAAGAAAAATGAAAAATAAATGGAGAAAAAAAAACCCCAAAGAAAACAAAGCAAGAAATGACGTAGAAAGCAGAGAAAGAACGAGATAAAGAAGAAGCGAAAGAGAAGAATGAACAAAGAAAAGAATGAAAGAAGGAAGAAAAAACACAAAGAAGGAACAAGGTAAACAGAAAATAATCAGAAATGAAGGAAGAAGGGGAGAAAAGAAGTAAAGAACGAAAGAAACTGAAAAGGATAAATACAAGGAAGTAAATAAGAAATGAAAAAGAAAAACGGCAACATGAAGGAGAAAAAAAAAGAGCGAACAAAGGCACTAAATAGATACAAAGAGTATCAGCCTCTATATCTCTGAGATGAGGTATTATGATTACTTGCATTATTTACATTATTTGAATTGTTATCGTCATCTTCATTGCCATATTCACAACGTTTCGGCCTCTATATCTCTGAGATGAGGTATTATTATTACTTGCATTAATTACATTATTCGGACTGCTATCTTTATCTTCATTGCTATATTCATAACGTTTCGGCCTCTATATCTCTGAGATGAGGTATTATGATTACTTGCATTATTTACATTATACGGACTGTTATTCTCATCTTCATTGCCATATTCACAACGTTTCGGCCTCTATATCTCTGAGATGAGGTATTATGATTACTTGCATTAATTACATTATTCGGACTGCTATCTTTATCTTCATTGCTATATTCACAATGTTTCGTCCTCTATATCTCTGAGATGAGGTTTTATTATTACTTGCATTATTTACATTATTCGAATTGTTATTCTCATCTTCATTGCCATATTCACAACGTTTCGGCCTCTATATCTCAGGGATGAGGTATTATGATTACTTGCATTAATTACATTATTCGGACTGCTATCTTTATCTTCTTTGCTATATTCACAACGTTTCGACCTCTATATCTCTGAGATGAGGTTTTATTATTACTTGCATATTTACATTATTCGAATTGTTATTCTCATCTTCATTGCCATATTCACATCGTTTCGACCTCTATATCTCTGAGATGAGGTATTATGATCCAGTAATGCACGATGAGGATAACAGTCCGAATAATGTTAATAAAGCAAGTAATCATAATACCTCATCGCAGAGCTATAGAGGCCGAAATATAAATAATGCAAGTATCCACAAGCTTCACTTGCTCAAAGATATTTTAAACTTTGACCTGTGAAAGCGTTTGTAAACAGCTGACGCTTTAGATATTTCTGAATGAGTTTGATCGCATGCCTTATATTCATATAAAAGTCTTAATCTGATGAGTCTTCCGGTTTTAGTGTTGCAGCAATTTGCGGGGTTGAGCGAAACTATCTCTAGCGTAGCCTATTCTATGTTCAGTTTTCTTATTTCCCGTTTTCATATTGGGATCCTCGCCAGACATATGAGATCTTTGTGAACCGATAAAGTCCTCTATTGGATCAACGGATTTGGAACTTGGAATTCGCTTTCTAAAGAATGAGAAGAGGATATTTCTATCAATTATGGTCATATAGTGCAGAGAAGTCGACATAGAATTTTTAAAAATTTTCCATTAAAAAGGTACGCAATTTCCTGGAATTATTTACTGACATATGTCATTACATCTCCAAATAAAACAAAAACTAAACAGAGTCGTGTGTAGTTGACTTAAAAAGAAAAGGGCACTTTTACGTGTATATCCCAATATGAGGTTAAAAAATTAATAATTACGATAAAAATAAGACATTGACGTTATTAAAGTTTTCATACAGCGGAACTTCGGTTCACGAATTTAATTCGTTCCCGAAGCCCCTTCGTATACCCGAAATGGTCGTAAACCGAAACAATTTTTCCAATAGGAATCAATGTAAAATGGATTAATCCGTTCCTGGTCCAAAGATGATTGCTTATTTAAATTTAAACAACAGTACTTTATGCACAAGTTTATACAATAAAAAAAAACTAATGAAAACTTGGTAGATGATGCTGATTATCTGTTTAAGATTATTCTTATCCAAAACTATGAATATCTCTATTGTCACCATCGCCTCTTATCATCAGTCGGGGGGGGGAGCAGGATCCTTGTCTTCTATTGGTAATTTCGTTTGGGACGTGGCATGGAATGCTTAAATGATCAGTGCCCATCTCTTCATACCTGTGCTTGTAAATGCGCAAGGCATAGACTAGGAAAAGATTAAATAGACAGGGCCTCTCATTTCCTCGTTTTCGTATTCCTGATCATGTTTGAAATAATGTCTCCGTATTGGGGTCCTCGCCAGACATGTTCATTAATACTTTCACCATAATGAGATCAAATTGACATACCTCGCTATAGGTGAGAGTCTTAAAGGCTACGTTTAATGCATGATAAACATCACTTTTAGGGGATGCATTTGCGACTGCATCTTTCCATAATAACATTGAGAAACTTGTTACAGTAGAATCCCTTATATCCGGAATCTCTCATACCCGGAGTGCCTCATATCCGGAATCCCGCATATCCGGACATGATTTTGATGTGTACATTTGAACTATTTGGGTGATATGTAACTGATTTGAAATTTCTGTTTTTCAGGAAATTTGCTTTGGATGATTGCTTATGCTTATTTCACCCTAATGGCTTGTATTGGTGCAAAAGATGATGGGAATAGGAGGAAAGAATGTAAACGAGACACATCTGTAACAAGATAACGACAAGATGAATGATTGTCATGAAACCTGAACTGGAATTGAAAAAGCTATTGAAAAGGTTGTCAGTTTTATGGAAAGAAAGCCAGCATTCAGCTATGATTATTTCAATAACGCACGCAGTGTTAAAAGGTGTCTTCAGTTTAAAAAATTTCAAGGTCAAAACGAAATGTGGAAAAAGTTGAGAATGACATTAGAAGAGAAAGAATCATCATGCAACAGCAATTAAAAAATCCTCGTTACATTATTTGTTTTGCATACGTGGCATACTTAATTTAATGAATTTTCATTAACATTACATAATTTATTTCTTTTTCTTTAAAATCAATTCCGTTATATTTCACTCACCATTAGCTTATTTTGTTTACTATAAAACATTGAAAATAAGCATTAAACCTAATTTCAGTTCTTTTATTTTAATTTAAATATAAGCCCTCATATCCGGACTTTGTAACCAATTCCTCATATCCGGAAGGCCTTCTTTGTCAGGGGTTCTACTGCATATCATATTTATTAATTGTTGTATTTAGTCTTTTGATTATATAAATTAGGATGAGTTTGCATAAATTAACCCTCATACGCCCCCTTGAAACGGCAAAGATTACTTAAAAAATTGTCTTTCGTTTAAAAAATTTCAAGAACAAAAGCAATACGAAATGCGGGAAAAGTTGAGAATGACATTAGAAGAGAAAGAATCATCATGCAACAGCGATTAAAAAATCCTCGTTACATTATTTGTTTTGCATACGTGGCAGACTTAATTTAATGAATTTTTATTAACATTATATAATTTATTTCTTTTTCTTTAAAATAAAGTCCGTTATATTCCACTCACCATTAGCTTATTTTGTTTGCTATAAAACATTGAAAATAAATGTTAAATCTGATTTCAGTTCTTTTATTTGAATCTAAATATAACCTCTTTTATCCGGACTTTGTAACCAATTCCTCATATCCGGACTTTGTAGCCAATTCCTCATATCCGGAAGGCATTTTTAGTTCGGTTGTTAGAGATTCTATAGTATTGAATTCGCGGAGAAAGTAAGTTATTTACAAAAGTTATTGTCAAGTGACACTTTATTATTCCTTAGTTTTGTTAATAGCGTTCTTAATTTCCTCATCTGTAGCTTCTTTATTGTTCCTATTTGAAGAAATAATTTGTGATAATTAGATGTTTATTGATATATGTTCTGCTTCTAGGCGTCTTTAGTTTAGTGTCGTCAGAGTTGAAATGTAACGCAAAGTGTCTTTGAGACCAAGATATTTCTTCTCTGTTGGCTTTCATTGTTTGCTGTCATTGTCAGTTTTCGCGTTTCTCCATATTTTAACACATTGTCTCTGCTGCATGGCGCCATTAATTTCGTTACGAATTTTTCGAAGATATTGATTTCTCAAAGATGTTACTAGATATTTAATTTCCTTGTTAATTGTTTAATATTTTCCACCAATTTTTCTTCATCTTATCCTTCTTTCTTTCTTAAATAAATTATTTCTACTTGGGATTGCTGTCCCATTGTATACCTTTTTTTTATTCTAGTTAGCCTTGGAACGGTCTCACGAGCTTCAGTTAATAAAGAAAGAACAACATTATTTTAATTCTTCTACGTTGTTTTGATAAAAAAAATATGACACCAATTTAGAGTATAATCTTATATATAAAGTACAGTGCATGTGTGTTTGTGTGCCCAAGCAACTACTCCGCTCCCACTGGTCCGATTTCAATGATTCATAGCGCATTCAAAAGCCCTAGAAAAGTTAGGCGCAGGGAACGATTTTCGTTGAGCTCAGATTCGTTGCTGTCATGGCTCAAGGGGAGTAACTTTTATTTTTCTTTTCTATATAAAATTTTAAGCTAGCTTAAAAGCCGCCCTATCCAGCGGCATTTAAGCTAGCTCCTATGGAAGACTCTTGGTTTGGCCATCATCACAATAGCTAGAGAGGCGGAGATGCTTTAGCCATCAATAAACTACAGAAGAACTCGCTGCATTTAAGTATTGAATTAATGTTTAAGTTTACCTTTTAAAACTTCAACGATAATTTTTCTGCTGCCACTTAATTTAAAGACGATTTGATGTACGTAGATCCTTATTTTCTGTAAAAACAATTATTTTTAATTCATGGATGACAGAACGGGGGACAATTCATAAGATAAAATTAATATAGTGTAAAGATGGGAAAATACAAATTAGAATTAGTTATACATTCAACATTTGAAGAGCTAGAGAAACATAATAGCTAATTAAGTAAAACCTATATCATGGAATCTATATGAATAAATGTGAAATTGGAGATCAATTCTCACCCTACCAAAAGGTCAGGTTGTGAAACAAGGTCGGTTTAATGTGGGGAGCCTGACGCGTACATCCGGGCTAGGAACAAAGATAGCCCGAGCCCCGCAACCGTCGTTTGCGCTGCCCGCGGTGCGAGCACAGATCCCCCTCTCTCTCTCTCTCTGGTGAAATGGGAAGACGCGGCCTCGGCGGCTGTTGCCCATGGCTGAACACCTCTTAGTATAATTTTCCTCAGAGCGCACTCTTCCCAAAGACAGAGACGCAACTGAGAGATGATAAATAAACGTGTTACAAACTACTTGAGAGTAATTTGTATTTATTTTGTGGATCTGGGAAGACCAACAATTAAGAGGTGGTTTCACACTCCTAAAAACCTCCTGATCTAAGGCCTTGCTGTCGGATGTAGTTTATCGTCTTACCCAGGACGGTTGTCTGGTTCATTTGTAGAACTGGATTCACCAGCAATTAAGAGCTAGTTCCACGCTCCTCAAAACCTCCTGATGAGAGGCCTTGCTGTCGGATGCAGTTTATCGTCTTAGCCAGGACGGTGTCTGGTTCATTTGTAGACCCGAATTCAGCAGCAATTAAGAGGTGGTTCCACGCTCCTCAAAACCTCCTGATCAGAGGCCTTGCTATTGAATGTAGTTTATCGTCTTACCCAGGACGGTTGTCTGGTTCATTTGTAGACCTGGATTCACCAGCAATTAAGAGGTGGTTTCACGCTCTTCAAAACCTCCTGATCAGAGGCCTTGCTGTTGGATGTAGTTTATCGTCTTACCCAGGACGGTTGTCTGGTTCATTTGTAGACCTGGATTCACCAGCAATTAAGAGGTGGTTCCACGCTCCTCAAAACCTCCTGATTAGAGGCCTTGCTGTCGGATGTAGTTTATCGTCTTACCCAGAACGGTTGTCTGGTTCATTTGTAGACCTAGTTTCACCAGCAATTAAGAGGTAGTTCCACGCTCCTCAAAACCTCCTAATCAGAGGCCTTGCTATCGGATGTAGTTTATCGTCTTACCCAGGACGGTTGTCTGGTTCATTTGTAGACCTGGATTCACCAGCAATTAAGAGGTAGTTCCACGCTCCTCAAAACCTCCTGATCAGAGGCCTTGCTATTGAATGTAGTTTATCGTCTTACCCAGGACGGTTGTCTGGTTCATTTGTAGACCTGGATTCACCAGCAATTAAGAGGTGGTTCCACGCTACTCAAAACCTCCTGATCAGAGGCCTTGCTGTCGGATGTAATTTATCGTCTTACCCAGGACGGTTGTCTGGTTCATTTGTAGACCTGGATTCACCAGCAATTAAGAGGTGGTTCCACGCTCCTCAAAACCTCCTGATCAGAGGCCTTGCTGTCGGATGTAGTTTATCGTCTTACCCAGGACGGTTGTCTGGTTCATTTGTAGACCTGGATTCACCAGCAATTAAGAGGTGGTTTCACGCTCCTCAAAACCTCCTGATCAGAGGCCTTGCTATTGGATGTAGTTTATCGTCTTACCCAGGACGGGTGGCTGGTTCATTTGTAGACCTGGATTCACCAGCAATTAAGAGGTGGTTCCACGCTCCTCAAAACCTCCTGATCAGAGGCCTTGCTATTGAATGTAGTTTATCGTCTTACCCAGGACGGGTGGCTGGTTCATTTGTAGACCTGGATTCACCAGCAATTAAGAGGTGGTTCCACGCTCCTCAAAACCTCCTGATCAGAGGCCTTGCTGTCGGATGTAGTTTATTGTCTTACCCAGGACCGTTGTCTGGTTAATTTGTAGACCTGGATTCACCAGCAATTAAGAGGTGGTTCCACGCTCCTCAAAACCTCCTGATCTAAGGCCTTGCTGTTGGATGTAGTTTATCGTCTTAGCCAGGACGGATGTCTGATTCATTTGTAGACCTGGATTCACCAGCAATTAAGAGGTGGTTCCACGCTCTTCAAAACCTCCTGATTAGAGGCCTTGCTGTCGGATGTAGTTTATCGTCTTACCCAGAACGGTTGTCTGGTTCATTTGTAGACCTGGATTCACCAGCAATTAAGAGGTAGTTCCACGCTCCTCAAAACCTCCTGATCAGAGGCCTTGCTATTGAATGTAGTTTATCGTCTTACCCAGGACGGTTGTCTGGTTCATATGTAGACCTGGTTTCACCAGCAATTAAGAGGTGGTTCCACGCTCCTCAAAACCTCCTGATCAGAGGCCTTGCTATTGAATGTAGTTTATCGTCTTACCCAGGACGGTTGTCTGGTTCATATGTAGACCTGGTTTCACCAGCAATTAAGAGAAGGTCCCACGCTCCTCAAAACCTCCTGATCAGAGGCCTTGCTGTTGGATGTAGTTCATCGATTTACCCAGGAGGCTGATGTAGATCATCTTCTTACCAAGGACGCGGATGCAGTTTATCATCTTACCCATGGCGTGTCTATCTAGAATTTTTCTTATTTTGAAAGAACACATTTTTCAGTTAGGGTATAAGCTGATATCATTCGAATCTTGCAACCACGAATATCAATGTCGGTAGCCATCAGTTTTTCTGACTGGTGTTAGATACTGTTTATTATAATATCTGATAATTTTCGTATTGCAATTCCGACTCCATGTTGCCTTTTCTCCTTGTGGCCCGTCCAAAAGGGATTGTATCCCAAATGCGCAATAGAGTCACTACAAAGTTGATCCAACAATTTGCAGACAGGCAACATAAAGGTTAGTTTTCTTGGAATCTTCTAAAAGGAAGTCCTCCGTGAAATCATTTTATCCTGACTGTACTTTGTATTATTTTCCACTTGAAGAACTGATTTTTTAAAAGATTTTGTTGATGGTTTAGATGGCAGAATAGAACTTTTCTTACCGTTAATAGATTTTTTAGACCTGGATGTGTGGCCGGGGAACGCGAGGCGTCCCCTGATAACCCGCGTGACAGACGGTGCGAAATTCAGTTTAATTTTTAGAGGTCAAAAAGGTTGGTTTCATATAAAAATTCCCTTCTCCTAGATAGATGAAGAGCTCTATCTACTCATTTGATTCTATATCTATATCTATAAAAGGCAGGATGTGTGTGTGTGTGTGTGTGTGTGTGTGTGTGTGTGTGTGTGTGTGTGTGTGTGTGTGAGTGTGTAACGAATGCACGGCCGCAATTTTCGACGGTTTTGCCCCAAAATTTACATGCACATGCTCCAAGTTAGTATAAAGGTCAAGACCCACTTTGCATTTCCCAAGTCCCATCGATAGTGGAAATAATCGATTTTTTCAGTTTTCATGTAGTTTGCGGCCAGACTACTGGCCAGACTGAGAGCCTATAGCTGGCTGCCACGAATAGGCAGGAAGATTCTATTGGCCAACGTGAGAGCCAACAGCTGACTGACACGAATATTAACTAGCATGCTAGTATACAAAAACATCGATATCTGTATTCGTCACAAGCGGGAAAAATTTAAATCTGCATGGCACTTTACTTCAATTGGCTCATTCGCTTGCTTAAATTCAACGTTGATTCGGATTCCGCAGAAATGGGTTGGGTGTGAAAAAGTATTTGTTGTTAACATTCTTTTTTCATTCGGTTTTTCTAGTTACGAGACCTTTTTTTTTAAAGCTGATCGTTTTGTGTTCATTTTGCTTAGTTCTTTTTTGTAACAGATTTAATGTTTAGTATAGAGCTTAGAAAAAATTCGCAGTGTGAGATAGGCAAGAAGTAAGGCATGTAGCAACATCAGCACGGCAAAGGGAACCCCTTTAAAGGCAAGGAAGGGCAAAAATATTTCAAGTCAAGTGATAGCGATTGCTGTATGAGTCGTACGATTTTTGAATCAAGCCCGGGCAACGCGGGGCCAGGCTGCTAGTCTATATCTATATCTATGTATTCATTATGGCTGCGGATGCTTATCTCAATTACATACAAAACACACATAAGTGCTTAAAATCTTAAGCGAATTTACTATTCGTTGGGAAGCATATAATTGAAGTACATAAAGGTTTACTTTAGTATAAGCTTTACACAGTCCTGTCTAATCAAAAGGAAACGAAAGATGATAAGTAAATAAGATAAACTGTTTTATAGAAGAAAAAAAGAAAAGTTATATTTTTATTAATTCAAATAAAATTCTGTATACACACGAGTTAATAGTAATAGAGTGAATCCTCTTTATTCGTGGGGGTCAGAACCGGCCGCGAATAATTAGAATCCGCGAATACTTTAACCCCCACCCAAAAGTGCTTATAAGTACCTATTTTCATTGTTAAAACCCCATATGCCTTAAGCTTTCATTCTAAACACTTTAGAAACATTTCAGACCCCTTTACAAACATTTTTGAAAAATAGTATTGTTCACCATACACATAGCGTAAATTTTCTTTTATACGTACAATAACTGTTTTTTTAATTCCGCATAGATCGATACAACCATTGAAAATGCCGTGTAAAATGTTCTGTAAAAAGACATAAAATATAAAGTTTAAAACATTTTCTAAAATCAGAACTGTGATGATGCCCCCAGGCTTAGCATAAACCACTTTTAAGACCCCAGCCGCAGCCCCTAACAATGAACAAAGCCCAAGCACTACGCACGTTTTGCGTTTGTTTTTTTGACAATGAAGATGTACAATTATGCCAATTTTCGCCATAAAAATTGACTGTTATCTGTTTTAAGTCCCTTAAATAACAGGAAAATAATACAAGAATATTTTAAATATGTTCTATAGAAAAAATACGCGAAACGAGGGAAAATTTAATAATAATAATAATAATATAATAATAATAATAATAATATTTACATATGTTCTTCAGAAAAATAATTTTTACACATGTACTTCAGTAAAACGTGCGAATATTCTGGGTTTTCTGCGAATAACAAGTACATACAGTGCTTTTCGATAAATGTGACTCAGCTTTTTTTTTTTATTACTTAAAAAAATTTTGCCTATTGTTTTTGGGGTCAAACTAGTTTTTAATCTTACTTATATAAAGACCCCTTCCCGACCACCTAGTACAAAGTTTACTCACCCTAAGGTATTCTATTGATAATTATAATTTTGGATATAAATGAGATTTAGGGAAAAACTCTGTGCAAAAAAGTGACTCACTTATTTCTTGCAACTAGTAATCAATAGAAACATAACCGAACAGCTTTAAATAACGAATAATAGAGGTATAATTTATTTATAATAGGTAATATAGTTCGAAATATTTAATAATCTATGGGTCCTTCTTTATGTTGAATAACCTTTTCAATCCTTTTTGGCATTGACTTGATTAGGTTCTGGCAAATCTCATCTCCAAGCATTGAATTCCATTCCGATATGAAATTCACAATCAAATCCTCTTTGTTGCTCAACTGCTTTCTCGAGAGCCTGTACTTTATAATGCTCCGTAAGTTTTCTATGGGGTTGAGGTCAGGAGATTGGGGAGGCCATGTCATAACACTCACCTGCTTCTCATCAAAGTATTCCTTCATCAATTTTGATTTGTGACAGGGAGCATTATCCTGCATAAAAATGAGCTTGGTGGGGTCGATTTGCACACTTTCAGCAGAAGGGGACAGACAAGACTCTAAAATTGTCTTGTACTGCTCGCTCCTGAGCGTCTTTTAAGTAACCAGTCTTCTAAGAAACCAGTTCCATGAAAAGAAAAGCATCCCCAGAACATTATACTGAACGGATGCTTGACAGTACTTACTGCTAAATTCAAAGAGCTTTCAAAGCTGCTTCTTCGGATTTTAGATCGCTTATCCTTTGAATTTAGCTCAACTTTCGTTTCATCGGAGAAGAGAACATTTATTAAAAAAATCAGGTGAGTGACTTTTATCGAACAACACTGTATGTTCTAAAGAAAAATCCGCGAATGTGTGAAGCCGCGAATGCTGAAACGCGCATACGTCAAGGCTCACTGTATTAGGTTTGGTTTGGTTTGTTTTGTTTTACGGCATATCAACACCTCAATGGGTTATTTAATGCCGACTAGATTTGTATTGCTGGTAATATTTTTTCTTCAAAAAATGTATTGCTGGTAATATTTTTTCTAAAAAAATTATTGCTGGTGTTAAAAACTATATTTACACTTTCAGAGTATTTTGACCCTAGTTCTGGGGTTAACTATTTGCCCATAATTGAACCCTAACAGGTGCTACCACACCAGGTCAGGGTGGACATGGGAATACCAGCAATTAAGAGGTGGTTCCACGCTCCTCAAAACCTCCTGATCAGATGCCTTGCTATTGGATGTAGTTTATCGTCTTACCCAGGACGCGGATGTAGTTTAAATTCTTACCCATGACGTGGATGTATTTTATCGTCTTACCCAGAACGCGGATGTAGTTTAACGTCTTACCCAGGAATCTAATGTAGTTTAACGTCTTACTCAGGACGCGGATATAGTTTAACGTCTTAGCAAGGACGTGGATGTAGTTTATCGTCTTAGCCAGGACGCGGATGTAGTTTATCGTCTTACCCAGGATGCGGATATAGTTTAAATTCTTACCCATGACGTGGATGTAGATTATCGTCTTACCCAGGACGCGGATGTAGTTTAACGTCTTACCCAGGACACGGATGTATTTTATCGTCTTACCCAGGACGCGGATGTAGTTTAACGTCTTACCCAGGATTCGAATGTAGTTTAACGTCTTACTCAGGACGCGGATATAGTTTAACGTCTTAGCAAGGACGTGGATGTAGTTTATCGTCTTAGCCAGGGCGCGGATGTAGTTTATCATCTTACCCAGGACGCGAATGTAGTTTAACGTCTTACTCAGGACGCGGATTTAGTTTATCGTCTTACCCAGGATGCGGATATAGTTTAAATTCTTACCCATGACATGGATGTAGTTTATCGTCTTACCCAGGACGCGGATGTTGTTTAACGTCTTACCCAGGACGTGGATGTAGTCTATCGTCTTACCTAGGTCGGAATGATATTAAGACAAATAATAAATCATAATTATATTTGTTAATAGACAAATCGTTCGTCTGCTTTCAAAGAATCTTATATTAAAAAATACAAATAAACCTTTTCCTTCCTGTCGTGTTTAGGGCATAAAATAATGCAAATTAATAACAATGACAAGCACTGTTTCATAGAAAAATAGAAATTTCTAAACTGTTTTAGAAACCTAAAATCAGAATGAAGAAATAAAAGAAAAAAAGAAACAAAGGAATCAATGAAAGAAGCAAAGATGAAAGAATGAAGCTAAGCAACAAATCCAGAAACGAAATAAACAAAGTAGAAACCAAGTAAAAAAGAAACAAAGTAAAGAAGAAACGAAGGAAAGTTATAAATCATAGTTTATGAGACTATTATTTTTAGTAGAATTGTATCTTGGATCCGACTTCCGCAGGTTGACCTTCGGGGCCAGATGGAATACATAATAAGGGAGTCGAGTCTTTCGTGTCTGAAACGGCTGCCCAGTGAGGAAGAACGATCCCCACTGGATAGTTAGTACATGTAGACATTAATAAAAATAGTTAAGTTTAAAATTATACGGTTTGATGTCATTCCTTACTGCCTCCAAACATCTAGCGAACACCGGCCGAGAGAAATGACACAACATCATTATCGAATTGGCGTCGTTGACCTACCAGCATGAGGGTCTATACAACAAAAGTAAAAATGAAATAAAGCAAGAAAGGAAGTGTGGGAGAAATGGTGCTATGAGCCAATGAAGTAAATATGAAAAGAAGAAAAATCAAAGAAGGAATGAAGGAAACGGTAAAGAAAGGACGAAAGAGGAACAGAAGATAATAAGAAGTTAAGATTTAAAAGGGAAAGAAAAATGGATGAAAGCAAAGAAATAAAGAAAAACAAAACATTGAAGAAAAAAGTAAAGAATGAAAAATGAAAAAAGGTAAATAAGGAATGAAGGAAAAAAAGCAGTTAAATAAGTAAACTCTGAATAAAGCAAAGCAGAGAATAAGCGATGTAAGAAAAGGCGATAAAAACGAAGGCAAAAACAAAGGAAATATAGACGTAAAGAATGAGCAAAAGAAAAAAAAGAAACTAAGCAAAGAAAGAAAATAAACGAAACAGATGATAAATGAGGCAAGATCAAACAATATGAAAAAATAACGAAGCAGGTAAACTTTTATGATTCCTTGCAAATCCTCGTCGACACATTTTGTGATGTTAGACAGCTTCGCTTGTCACTTTTTCAAAAATGCTCGTTATATTCGAGACTTCGTAAACGCCGGTACTAGTAGTAACACCTTCCAATAATATCCAAACTAGTAATACTTGTTCAAGTAGTAATCGCCAAAGTGTATAATGATCAGAAGAGAATCGTAATCCATATAGTAAGAGAGAGTGAATGTATAACAAGAGTGGATAGACAAGAAGTGTGAACAGTGATAATATTTATTGTACAAAAGTACAAATGTGGCACAAGGCCAAAAAGGTCGGATGGGGAAAAGGATGGTCTTCTGTCTTACCGTATGACTTAGCTAGCCACAAACACTGACCCAACCGTACAACAATATTCCTTCCGCCAAAATAACACATTCTTACTTACCATTCTTACCACATCCACCATAATGCCTCAAGTATGAACAGTGATCGTATAGTCATCACGCTATTTGCTATTTATTCACTTCCTTTATGATCACGTGATCTAGTTAATAATGGAGTCGCCCGTGTTTCTCGTTGGTGATCTAGTTTCAAACCACAGTGTTTGCACCGATATTTGCTCTTATGCAACATAAACAAATAAGGAAACGAAGCAAAAAAAAAAAACGATGTAAAAAACGAAAGAAGTAACGAAAAAAACCCAAAAAACAACGAAATAAAGAAGCGTCAAAACGAAATATAAAAGAAAAGGAAGAACAAAACAAACATTAAAAGAAGCAAAGAAATAAAAAAAAGGAAGTAAAATTGATACAAAACAACAGAAAGATGCAAAGAAAGATCGAATTGCAGAAGAAAGAAAAAAAAACAAAACGAAGAGAACAAAAAAAAACTAGTAATACGAACGAACTAAAATAGAATGGTAGTGAACAATAATGGAAGCTAGAATGAATTAATTAGAAAAAGGGCCCAAACTTAATAAAAACAAATTTTAGCGCGGATAACTTTGTTATTAAATAGAGGAGAGACCAAAGTATTTTTTAATTATTTTTTAACATTTTTATTCCTTTTTTAGCACGCTTGAAATTTTGGTTGAAAATCTTGATTTTTTTTTTTTTAGGTCAGAGGTTACCTAATATTGAGCATTAGGTTTTTTTAGCGCCTTTTTCAGTTTAAAACACATTAATGTAGAAATTATTACAAAAGTCAAATTGGCATCTCGTCCCGGATATGCAATGTAACTGGCCCTGATCTGGCATCTCGCCTGGAGTCGCTCTCTCATAGACGTGCCGTCGCCTCCCTCTGTCTTTTTTACAAATACTTTCATGGTAACTGCTCCGATGAGCTGCTTTCGCTGGTTCCCAGACTTCATGAATTTAAGCGTTCTACTAGGCTGGCATCTCGCTCACGCCCTTTCACTGTCGAAACTGTTAAATGTAGCCGTCTCTTCTACTCCAATAGCTTCATGTCT
This sequence comes from Acanthosepion esculentum, assembly GCA_964036315.1. NCBI lineage: Eukaryota > Metazoa > Mollusca > Cephalopoda > Sepiida > Sepiidae > Acanthosepion > Acanthosepion esculentum. The sequence continues at coordinate 17,786,718 of OZ038489.1, read as the reverse complement.
CGCACCTCTCGCCTGTGGAACTCCCTCCCCATTTCTTGTTTTCCTGATAGCTATAATTTCCAACTACTCAAATGTAATGTCAATCGACGTCTCCAGATGCCTTGATCTTTCCCATATCCTTCTCTTCATCCTTTCCTCTATCACTCCTATTTGGTCTCACTCCAATTCTATTTAACCCCTTGCCTGCTAATGGCTTCCCGCCTTGCTTGGGGTGAAACGCTTAAAAAATGCTTTTTTTAAATTGTCGGAATTTAATGACAGTTTCAGAACTTATTAAAAAAAATGAATGGATTTATTTTAGAAATGTTTGTTTTTTAGAAAGTCAGGATAAAAATATTTTCTTTTAGATTTGTTACCCCCCACTTACTTAATTTTATGAAAAGTTTAAAACTAGTAACTTTGTAACTCTTTTATTTTTTTAATTAAATGAAGAAGGCTATAAGGAATATAAATCATCCATTTTTTGTAAAATTCTAACCGCAACAACCCAAATTTAAGCTCTGAATTTAAAATACAAAACTTAATAAAACTAAGATATTATTTAATTAAAAAAGCTTTTAATGTCTTTTAAGAATAATATATGTCTGAAGGCAAATTTTTTTTCAATTATATATAAAAAAAAGTGATAAAATTGATAATCGTTTTAAAATTCAATTTAAAAATGTATAACTATGGAGATGCTCGTATTAAAAAGGCCTATTTTTACATATCCTAAATTAGAAAGCTTATTAAAATCTATTACACGCATCTATTTTTAAAATATTTTTTATTATGCCAAAAAAATGTATTAAAATCGTCTCCGACAAAACTATGGATGCACATTTCTAAAAAAAAAATATATTACGTGTGCTAGAGTTTTTTCCCCTGATTGTATGATTGCATTTCACCTAAAATTACTACAAATTTTGTCACTTCTGTCTTACCATCCGATAAATTCCCTTGACCTAAGTTGTCGATACGTTGACATATGTCAGTTCACACCTCACAAAAAATCAATTACTACGGTTGGATATTTCTCTCTTAAAACTTTTTCTTTCAAATTACATTATGTATACTTTAAATTTTCTAATTTTCATAAAATAACTTTTGAAAAAAGTATAATCGAATTTTACAAAATTTTTAAACGGGAAATTTGACTTTTGTTTATAAAACTGTCAATAATGGAAGACGATGATTAATTTTATGTTAATTTTGATGATTCAAAAAAAAAAGGAAGATTTTGAGTTAAAATTTCGGACGTGCTAGAAAAGATTAACATTTTAAAAAAAGTACTCAAAAAATACTTTGGTCTTTATAATGACATAAATATTTAGTCATTACAAATTTTCAAAAATTAAGTTTGGAGCTTTTTTTTCATCAGGGTGTGCTCTTTTTTAGCGAAGTTTTGGACACTCCTAGAATTAATTAATAAAGAAACGAAGCAAAAAAGGAAAGTATTACTGTCGAAGAAAAAATAAGAATCGGAACATGAAAAATTGACTTTTGTTTATAAAACTGTCAATAATGGAAGACGATGACTGATTTTAGGTACTCTATACGGATGTCATGGTGGACAGTAAGATTGTATAAAATAAAGAATCCAACAAGATCGGAAGACCACGCAGAGTCCAATGATCCCATCGTAATATCAAAATGGTCTCCTGGATTATTCTGCATCCACTGTTTCTTATTATAGATAATAACCGATTTTTTAAATTTTTTTGCATTCATAATGCTATTCCATTCATCCTTCGACAGATCACAATACACAAATTCTAAAGCAGAGGTAAAAAGTTCCTTTCAAATGGACGGGGAATATTCCTCGATTTAAAAGAAATCAATAAAACCCCACCATAAAAAGGATAATATTTAAAAAAAACAAGAATTTGTAAGTCCTTAAGTGACGCATGTCTCCTGTGCCTACATGAAAAGCTCTGCATCCACTGTTTCTTGTTATAGATAATAATATTAGCAGCAAAACATATTTGAAGGAAAAAATTATTACCAGAAATAGATTTTTGACAAGACAAAATATTGCCAGCAATAAAAAATTTGTCGGCATTAAATAACCCATTGAGATTGATATGCCGTAAAACTAAATAAACCAAATCAATCTAAACCAAAGAAAACATATTCTATTCATATGAATCTATCCTAAACATCTTGTCAGCATTAAATAACCCATTGAGGGTGATATGCCGTAAAACAAAATAAACCAAACCAATCTAAACCAAAGAATACATATTGTATTCATACGAATCTCTCCTAAAAATGTTGTCAGCATTAAATAAACCATTGAGGATGATATGCCGTAAAACAAAATAAACCAAACCAATCTAAACCAAAGAATACATATTCTATTCATACGAATCTATCCTAAACATGTTGTCAGCATTAAATAACCCATTGATGTTGATATGCCGTAAAACAAAATAAACCAAACCAATCTAAACCAAAGAATACATATTCTATTCATACGAATCTATCCTAAACATGTTGTCAGCATTAAATAACCCATTGAGGTTGATATGCCGTAAAACAAAATAAACCAAACCAATCTAAACCAAAGAATACATATTCTATTCATACGAATCTATCCTAAACATGTTGTCGACTTTAAATAACCCATTGAGGTTGATATGCCGTAAAACAAAATAAACCAAACCAATCTAAACCAAAGAATACATATTCTATTCATACGAATCTATCCTAAACAAGTTGTCAGCATTAAATAACCCATTGAGGTTGATATGCCGTAAAACAAAATAAACCAAACCAATCTAAACCAAAGAATACATATTCTATTCATACGAATCTATCCTAAACATGTTGTCAGCATTAAATAACCCATTGAGGTTGATATGCCGTAAAACAAAATAAACCAAACCAATCTAAACCAAAGAATACATATTCTATTCATACGAATCTATCCTAAACATGTTGTCGGCTTTAAATAACCCATTGAGGTTGATATGCCGTAAAACAAAATAAACCAAACCAATCTAAACCAAAGAATACATATTCTATTCATACGAATCTATCCTAAACAAGTTGTCAGCATTAAATAACCCATTGAGGTTGATATGCCGTAAAACAAAATAAACCAAACCCATCTAAACCAAAGACTACATATTCTATTCATACGAATCTATCCTAAACATGTTGTAGGCTTTAAATAACCCACTGAGGTTGATATGCCGTAAAACAAAAAAAAACAAACCAATCTAAACCAAAGAATACATATTCTATTCATACGAATCTATCCGAAATATGTTGTCAGTATTAAATAACCCATTGAGGTTGATATGCCGTAAAACAAAATAAACCAAACCAATCTAAACCAAAGAACACATATTCTATTCATACGAATCTATCCTAAACATGTTGTCGGCTTTAAATAACCCATTGAGGTTGATATGCCGTAAAACAAAATAAACCAAACACATCTAAACCAAAGAATACATATTCTATTCATACGAATCTATCCTAAACATGTTGTCAGCTTTAAATAACCCATTGAGGTTGATATGCCGTAAAACAAAATAAACCAAACCAATCTAAACCAAAGAATACATATTCTATTCAAACGAATCTATCCAAAACATGTTGTCGGCTTTAAATAACCCATTGAGGTTGATATGCCGTAAAACAAAATAAGCCAAACCAATCTAAACCAAAGAATATATATTCTATTCATACGAATCTATCCTAAACATGTTGTCAGCATTAAATGACCCCTTGAGGTTGATATGCCGTAAAACAAAATAAACAAAACCAATGTAAACCAAAGAATACATATTCTATTCATACGAATCTATCCTAAACATGTTGTGGGCTTTAAATGACCCAATGAGTTTGATATGCCGTAAAACAAAATAAAGCAAACCAATCTAAACCAAAGAATATATATTCTATTCATACGAATCTTTCCTAAACATCTTGTCAGCATTAAATAACACATTGAGGTTGATATGCCGTAAAACAAAATAAAGCAAACCAATCTAAACCAAAGAATAAATATTCTATTCATACGAATCTATCCTAAACATGTTGTCGGCTTTAAATAACCCACTGAGGTTGATATGCCGTAAAAAAAATAAAGCAAACCAATCTAAACCAAAGAATACATATTCTATTCATACGAATCTATCCTAAACATGTTGTCAGCATTAAATAACCCATTGAGGTTGATATGCCGTAAAACAAAATAAACCAAACCAATCTAAACCAAAGAATACATATTCTATTCATACGAATCCATCCTAAACATGTTGTCGGCTTTAAATAACCCATTGAGGTTGATATGCCGTGAAACAAAATAAACCAAACCCATCTAAACCAAAGAATACATATTCTATTCATACGAATCTATCCTAAACATGTTGTCAGCTTTAAATAACCCATTGAGGTTGATATGCCGTAAAACAAAATAAACCAAACCAATCTAAACCAAAGAATACATATTCTATTCAAACGAATCTATCCTAAACATGTTGTCGGCTTTAAATAACCCATTGAGGTTGATATGCCGTAAAACAAAATAAACCAAACCAATCTAAACCAAAGAATATATATTCTATTCATACGAATCTATCCTAAATATGTTGTCAGCATTAAATGACCCCTTGAAGTTGATATGCCGTAAAACAAAATAAACCAAACCAATCTAAACCAAAGAATACATATTATATTCATACGAATCTATCCTAAACATGTTGTGGGCTTTAAATGACCCAATGAGTTTGATATGCCGTAAAACAAAATAAAGCAAACAAATCTAAACCAAAGAATATATATTCTATTCATACGAATCTTTCCTAAACATCTTGTCAGCATTAAATAACACATTGAGGTTGATATGCCGGAAAACAAAATAAAGCAAACCAATCTAAACCAAAGAATAAATATTCTATTCATACGAATCTATCCTAAACATGTTGTCGGCTTTAAATAACCCACTGAGGTTGATATGCCGTAAAACAAAATAAACCAAACCAATCTAAACCAAAGAATACATATTCTATTCATACGAATCCATCCTAAACATGTTGTCGGCTTTAAATAACCCATTGAGGTTGATATGCCGTAAAACAAAATAAACCAAACCAATCTAAACCAAAGAATACATATTCTATTCATACGAATCTATCCTAAACATGTTGTCGGCTTTAAATAACACATTGAGATTGATATGCCGTAAAACAAAATAAACCAAACCAATCTAAACCAAAGAATACATATTCTATTCATACGAATCTATCCTAAACATGTTGTCAGCATTAAATAACCCATTGATGTTGATATGCCGTAAAACAAAATAAACCAAACCAATCTGAACCAAAGAATACATATTGTATTCATACGAATCTATCCTAAACATGTTGTCAGCATTAAATAACCCATTGAGGTTGATATGCCGTAAAACAAAATAAACCAAACCAATCTAAACCAAAGAATAAATATTCTATTCATACAAATCTATCCTAAACATGTTGTCAGCATTAAATAACCCATTGAGGTTGATATGCCGTAAAACAAAATAAACCAAACCAATCTCAACCAAAGAATACATATTCTATTCATACGAATCTATCCTAAACATGTTGTCGGCTTTAAATAACACATTGAGGTTGATATGCCGTAAAACAAAATAAACCAAACCAATCTAAACCAAAGAATACATATTCTATTCATACAAATCTATCCTAAACAAGTTGTCAGCATTAAATAACCCATTGAGGGTGATATGCCGTAAAATAAAATAAACCAAACCAATCTAAACCAAAGAATACATATTCTATTCATACGAATCTATCCTAAACATGTTGTCAGCATTAAATAACCCATTGAGGTTGATATGCCGTAAAACAAAATAAACCAAACCAATCTAAACCAAAGAATACATATTCTATTCATACGAATCTATCCTAAACATGTTGTCGGCTTTAAATAACCCATTGAGGTTGATATGCCGTAAAACAAAATAAACCAAACCAATCTAAACCAAAGAATATATATTCTATTCATACAAATCCATCCTAAACATGTTGTCGGCTTTAAATAACCCATTGAGGTTGATATGCCGTAAAACAAAATAAACCAAACCAATCTAAACCAAAGAATACATATTGTATTCATACGAATCTATCCTAAACATGTTGTCGGCTTTAAAAGCACATTGAGGTTGATATGCCGTAAAACAAAAAAAAAAACAAACCAATCTAAACCAAAGAATACATATTCTATTCATACGAATCTATCCTAAACATGTTGTCAGCATTAAATAACCCATTGATGTTGATATGCCGTAAAACAAAATAAACCAAACCAATCTAAACCAAAGAATACATATTGTATTCATACGAATCTATCCTAAACATGTTGTCAGCATTAAATAACACATTGAGGCTGATATGCCGTAAAACAAAATAAACCAAACCAATCTAAACCAAAGAATACATATTCTATTCATACGAATCTATCCTAAACATGTTGTCAGCATTAAATAACCCATTGAGGTTGATATGCCGTAAAACAAAATAAACCAAACCAATCTCAACCAAAGAATACATATTCTATTCATACGAATCTATCCTAAACATGTTGTCGGCTTTAAATAACACATTGAGGTTGATATGCCGTAAAACAAAATAAACCAAACAAATCTAAACCAAAGAATACATATTCTATTCATACAAATCTATCCTAAACAAGTTGTCAGCATTAAATAACCCATTGAGGTTGATATGCCGTAAAATAAAATAAACCAAACCAATCTAAACCAAAGAATACATATTCTATTCATACGAATCTATCCTAAACATGTTGTCAGCATTAAATAACCCATTGAGGTTGATATGCCGTAAAACAAAATAAACCAAACCAATCTAAACCAAAGAATACATATTCTATTCATACGAATCTATCCTAAACATGTTGTCGGCTTTAAATAACCCATTGAGGTTGATATGCCGTAAAACAAAATAAACCAAACCAATCTAAACCAAAGAATACATATTCTATTCATACGAATCTATCCTAAACATGTTGTCAGCATTAAATAACCCATTGAGGTTGATATGCCATAAAACGAAATAAACCAAACCCATCTAAACCAAAGACTACATATTCTCTTCATACGAATCTATCCTAAACATGTTGTAGGCTTTAAATAACCCACTGAGGTTGATATGCCGTAAAACAAAAAAAAACAAACCAATCTAAACAAAAGAATACATATTCTATTCATACGAATCTATCCGAAATATGTTGTCAGTATTAAATAACCCATTGAGGTTGATATGCCGTAAAACAAAATAAACCAAACCAATCTAAACCAAAGAATACATATTCTATTCATACGAATCTATCCTAAATATGTTGTCGGCTTTAAATAACCCATTGAGGTTGATATGCCGTAAAACAAAATAAACCAAACCCATCTAAAGCAAAGAATACATATTCTATTCATACGAATCTATCCTAAACATGTTGTCAGCTTTAAATAACCCATTGAGGTTGATATGCCGTAAAACAAAATAAACCAAACCAATCTAAACCAAAGAATACATATTCTATTCAAACGAATCTATCCTAAACATGTTGTCGGCTTTAAATAACCCATTGAGGTTGATATGCCGTAAAACAAAATAAACCAAACCAATATAAACCAAAGAATATATATTCTATTCATACGAATCTATCCTAAACATGTTGTCAGCATTAAATGACCCCTTGAGGTTGATATGCCGTAAAACAAAATAAACCAAACCAATCTAAACCAAAGAATACATATTCTATTCATACGAATCTATCCTAAACATGTTGTGGGCTTTAAATGACCCAATGAGTTTGATATGCCGTAAAACAAAATAAAGCAAACCAATCTAAACCAAAGAATATATATTCTATTCATACGAAACTTTCCTAAACATGTTGTCAGCATTAAATAACCCATTGAGGTTGATATGCCGTAAAACAAAATAAACCAAACCCATCTAAACCAAAGAATACATATTCTATTCATACGAATCCATCCTAAACATGTTGTCGGCTTTAAATAACCCATTGAGGTTGATATGCCGTAAAACAAAATAAACCAAACCAATCTAAACCAAAGAATACATATTGTATTCATACGAATCTATCCTAAACATGTTGTCAGCATTAAATAACCCATTGAGGTGGATATGCCGTAAAACAAAATAAACCAAACCAATCTAAACCAAAGAATACATATTCTATTCATACGAATCTATCCTAAACATGTTGTCAGCATTAAATAACCCATTGAGGTTGATATGCCGGAAAAACAAAATAAACCAAACCAATCTAAACCAAAGAATACATATTCTATTCATACGAATCTATCCTAAACATGTTGTCAGCATTATATAACACATTGAGGCTGATATGCCGTAAAACAAAATAAACCAAAGCAATCTAAACCAAAGAATACATATTCTATTCATACGAATCTATCCTAAACATGTTGTCAGCATTAAATAACCCATTGAGGTTGATATGCCGTAAAACAAAATAAACTAAACCAATCTGAACCAAAGAATACATATTCTATTCATACGAATCTATCCTAAACAGGTTGTCGGCTTTAAATAACCCATTGAGGTTGATATGCCGTAAAACAAAATAAACCAAACCAATCTAAACCAAAGAATACATATTCTATTCATACGAATCTATCCTAATCATGTTGTCGGCTTTAAATAACCCATTGAGGTTGATATGCCGTAAAACAAAATAAACCAAACCCATCTAAACCAAAGAATACATATTCTATTCATACGAATCTATCCTAAACATGTTGTCAGCTTTAAATAACCCATTGAGGTTGATATGCCGTAAAACAAAATAAACCAAACCAATCTAAACCAAAGAATACATATTCTATTCAAACGAATCTATCCTAAACATGTTGTCGGCTTTAAATAACCCATTGAGGTTGATATGACGTAAAACAAAATAAACTAAACCAATCTAAACCAAAGAATATTTATTCTATTCATACGAATCTATCCTAAACATGTTGTCAGCATTAAATGACCCCTTGAGGTTGATATGCCGTAAAACAAAATAAACCAAACCAATCTAAACCAAAGAATACATATTCTATTCATACGAATCTATCCTAAACATGTTGTGGGCTTTAAATGACCCAATGAGTTTGATATGCCGTAAAACAAAATAAAGCAAACCAATCTAAACCAAAGAATATATATTCTATTCATACGAATCTTTCCTAAACATCTTGTCAGCATTAAATAACACATTGAGGTTGATATGCTGTAAAACAAAATAAAGCAAACCAATCTAAACCAAAGAATAAATATTCTATTCATACGAATCTATCCTAAACATGTTGTCGGCTTTAAATAACCCATTGAGGTTGATATGCCGTAAAAAAAATAAAGCAAACCAATCTAAACCAAAGAATACATATTCTATTCATACGAATCCATCCTAAACATGTTGTCGGCTTTAAATAACCGATTGAGGTTGATATGCCGTAAAACAAAATAAACCAAACCAATCTAAACCAAAGAATACATATTGTATTCATACGAATCTCTCCTAAAAATGTTGTCAGCATTAAATAACCCATTTAGGATGATATGCCGTAAAACAAAATAAACCAAACCAATCTAAACCAAAGAATACATATTGTATTCATACGAATCTCTCCTAAAAATGTTGTCAGCATTAAATAACCCATTTAGGATGATATGCCGTAAAACAAAATAAACCAAACCAATCTAAACCAAAGAATACATATTCTATTCATACGAATCTATCCTAAACATGTTGTCAGCATTAAATAACCCATTGATGTTGATATGCCGTAAAACAAAATAAACCAAACCAATCTAAACCAAAGAATACATATTCTATTCATACGAATCTATCCTAAACATGTTGTCGGCTTTAAATAACCCATTGAGGTTGATATGCCATAAAACAAAATAAACCAAACCAATCTAAACTAAAGAATACATATTCTATTCATACGAATCTATCCTAAACAAGTTGTCAGCATTAAATGACCCATTGAGGTTGATATGCCTTAAAACAAAATAAACCAATCCAATCTAAACCAAAGAATACATATTCTATTCATACGAATCTATCCTACACATGTTGTAGGCTTTAAATAACCCACTGAGGTTGATATGCCGTAAAACAAAAAACAAACAAACCAATCTAAACCAAACAATACATATTCTATTCATACGAATCTATCCTAAACATGTTGTCGGCTTTAAATAACCCATTGAGGTTGATATGCCGTAAAACAAAATAAACCAAACCCATCTAAACCAAAGAATACATATTCTATTCATACGAATCTATCCTAAACATGTTGTCAGCTTTAAATAACCCATTGAGGTTGATATGCCGTAAAACAAAATAAACCAAACCCATCTAAACCAAAGAATACATATTCTATTCATACGAATCTATCCTAAACATGTTGTCAGCTTTAAATAACCCATTGAGGTTGATATGCCGTAAAACAAAATAAACCAAACCAATCTAAACCAAAGAATACATATTGTATTCATACGAATCTCTCCTAAAAATGTTGTCAGCATTAAATAACCCATTTAGGATGATATGCCGTAAAACAAAATAAACCAAACCAATCTAAACCAAAGAATACATATTCTATTCATACGAATCTATCCTAAACATGTTGTCAGCATTAAATAACCCATTGATGTTGATATGCCGTAAAACAAAATAAACCAAACCAATCTAAACCAAAGAATACATATTCTATTCATACGAATCTATCCTAAACATGTTGTCGGCTTTAAATAACCCATTGAGGTTGATATGCCATAAAACAAAATAAACCAAAAAAAATTTAAACTAAAGAATACATATTCTATTCATACGAATCTATCCTAAACAAGTTGTCAGCATTAAATGACCCATTGAGGTTGATATGCCTTAAAACAAAATAAACCAATCCAATCTAAACCAAAGAATACATATTCTATTCATACGAATCTATCCTAAATATGTTGTAGGCTTTAAATAACCCACTGAGGTTGATCTGCCGTAAAACAAAAAAAAACAAACAAATCTAAACAAAAGAATACATATTCTATTCATACAAATCTATCCGAAACATGTTGTCAGTATTAAATAACCCATTGAGGTTGATATGCCGTAAAACAAAATAAACCAAACCAATCTAAACCAAAGAATACATATTCTATTCATACGAATCTATCCTAAACATGTTGTCAGCTTTAAATAACCCATTGAGGTTGATATGCCGTAAACCAAAATAAACCAAACCAATCTAAACCAAAGAATACATATTCTATTCAAACGAATCTATCCTAAACATGTTGTCGGCTTTAAATAACCCATTGAGGTTGATATGCCGTAAAACAAAATAAACCAAACCAATCTAAACCAAAGAATATATATTCTATTCATACAAATCTATCCTAAACATGTCAGCATTAAATGACCCCTTGAGGTTGATATGCCGTAAAACAAAATAAACCAAACCAATCTAAACCAAAGAATACATATTGTATTCATACGAATCTCTCCTAAAAATGTTGTCAGCATTAAATAACCCATTTAGGATGATATGCCGTAAAACAAAATAAACCAAACCAATCTAAACCAAAGAATACATATTCTATTCATACGAATCTATCCTAAAAATGTTGTCAGCATTAAATAACACATTGAGGTTCATATATGCCGTAAAACAAAATAAACCAAACCAATCTAAACCAAAGAATACATATTCTATTCATACGAATCTATCCCAAACATGTTGTCAGCATTATATAACACATTGAGGTTGATATGCCGTAAAACAAAATAAACTAAACCAATCTAAACCAAAGAATACATATTCTATTCATACGAATCTATCCTAAACATGTTGTCAGCATTAAATAACCCACTGAGGTGGATATGCCGTAAAACAAAATAAACCAAACCAATCTAAACCAAAGAATACATATTCTATTCATACGAATCTATCCTAAACATGTTGTAGGCTTTAAATAACCCACTGAGGTTGATATGCCGTAAAACAAAAAAAAAACAAACCAATCTAAACCAAAGAATACATATTCTATTCATACGAATCTATCCTAAACATGTTGTCAGCATTAAATAACCCATTGAGGTTGATATGCCGTAAAACAAAATAAACCAAACCAATCTAAACCAAAGAATACATATTCTATTCATACGAATCTATCCTAAACATGTTGTCAGCATTAAATAACCCATTGAGGTTGATATGCCGTAAAACAAAATAAACCAAACCAATCTGAACCAAAGAATACATATTCTATTCATACGAATCTATCCTAAACAGGTTGTCGGCTTTAAATAACCCATTGAGGTTGATATGCCGTAAAACAAAATAAACCAAACCAATCTAAACCAAAGAATACATATTCTATTCATACGAATCTATCCTAAACATGTTGTCGGCTTTAAATAACCCATTGAGGTTGATATGCCGTAAAACAAAATAAACCAAACCAATCTAAACCAAAAAATACATATTCTATTCATAGAAATCTATCCTAAACATGTTGTCGGCTTTAAATAACCCATTGAGGTTGATATGCCGTAAAACAAAATAAACCAAACCCATCTAAACCAAAGAATACATATTCTATTCATACGAATCTATCCTAAACATGTTGTCGGCTTTAAATAAACCGTTGAGGTTGATATGCCGTAAAACAAAATAAACCAAACCAATCTAAACCAAAGAATACATATTCTATTCATACGAATCTATCCTAAACATGTTGTCAGCATTAAATAACCCATTGAGGTTGATATGCCGTAAAACAAAATAAACCAAACCAATCTAAACCAAAGAATACATATTCTATTCATACGAATCCATCCTAAACATGTTGTCGGTTTTAAATAACCCATTGAGGTTGATATGCCGTAAAACAAAATAAACCAAACCAATCTAAACCAAAGAATACATATTGTATTCATACGAATCTCTCCTAAAAATGTTGTCAGCATTAAATAACCCATTTAGGATGATATGCCGTAAAACAAAATAAACCAAACCAATCTAAACCAAAGAATACATATTCTATTCCTACGAATCTATCCTAAAAATGTTGTCAGCATTAAATAACCCATTGAGGTTCATATATGCCGTAAAACAAAATAAACCAAACCAATCTAAACCAAAGAATACATATTCTATTCATACGAATCTATCCTAAACATGTTGTCAGCATTATATAACACATTGAGGTTGATATGCCGTAAAACAAAATAAACCAAACCAATCTAAACCAAAGAATACATATTCTATTCATACGAATCTATCCTAAACATGTTGTCAGCATTAAATAACCCACTGAGGTGGATATGCCGTAAAACAAAATAAACCAAACCAATCTAAACCAAAGAATACATATTCTATTCATACGAATCTATCCTAAACATGTTGTCGGCTTTAAATAACCCATTGAGGTTGATATGCCGTAAAACAAAATAAACCAAACCAATCTAAACCAAAGAATACATATTCTATTCATACGAATCTATCCTAAACATGTTGTCAGCATTAAATAACCCATTGAGGTTCATATATGCCGTAAAACAAAATAAACCAAACCAATCTAAACCAAAGAATACATATTCTATTCATACGAATCTATCCTAAACATGTTGTAAGCATTATATAACACATTGAGGTTGATATGCCGTAAAACAAAATAAACCAAACCAATCTAAACCAAAGAATACATATTCTATTCATACGAATCTATCCTAAACATGTTGTCAGCATTAAATAACCCATTGAGGTGGATATGCAGTAAAACAAAATAAACCAAACCAATCTAAACCAAAGAATACATATTCTATTCATACGAATCTATCCTAAACATGTTGTGGGCTTTAAATAACCCATTGAGGTTGATATGCCGTAAAACAAAATAAACCAAACCAATCTAAACCAAAGAATACATATTCTACTCATACGAATCTATCCTAAACATGTTGTCAGCATTAAATAACCCATTGAGGTTGATATTCCGTAAAACAAAATAAACCAAACCAATCTAAACCAAAGAATACATATTGTATTCATACGAATCTATCCTAAACATGTTGTCAGCATAAAATAACCCATTGAGGTTGATATTCCGTAAAACAAAATAAACCAAACCAATCTGAACCAAAGAATACATATTCTATTCTTACGAATCTATCCTAAACAGGTTGTCGGCTTTAAATAACCCATTGAGGTTGATATGCCGAAAAACAAAATAAACCAAACCAATCTAAACTAAAGAATATATATTCTATTCATACAAATCTATCCTAAACAAGTTGTCAGCATTAAATGACCCATTGAGGTTGATATGCCTTAAAAAAAAATAAACCAAACCAATCTAAACCAAAGAATACATATTCTATTCATACGAATCTATCCTAAACATGTTGTAGGCTTTAAATAACCCACTGAGGTTGATATGCCGTAAAACAAAAAAAAAAAAAACAATCTAAACCAAAGAATACATATTCTATTCATACGAATCTATCCTAAACATGTTGTCAGCATTATATAACACATTGAGGTTGATATGCCGTAAAACAAAATAAACCAAACCAATCTAAACCAAAGAATACATATTCTATTCATACGAATCTATCCTAAACATGTTGTCAGCATTAAATAACCCATTGAGGTGGATATGCCGTAAAACAAAATAAACCAAACCAATCTAAACCAAAGAATACATATTCTATTCATACGAATCTATCCTAAACATGTTGTCGGCTTTAAATAACCCATTGAGGTTGATATGCCGTAAAACAAAATAAACCAAACCAATCTAAACCAAAGAATACATATTCTATTCATACGAATCTATCCTAAACATGTTGTCAGCATTAAATAACCCATTGAGGTTGATATGCCGTAAAACAAAATAAACCAAACCAATCTAAACCAAAGAATACATATTCTATTCATACGAATCTATCCTAAACATGTTGTCAGCATTAAATAACCCATTGAGGTTGATATGCCGTAAAACAAAATAAACCAAACCAATCTGAACCAAAGAATACATATTCTATTCATACGAATCTATCCTAAACAGGTTGTCGGCTTTAAATAACCCATTGAGGTTGATATGCCGTAAAACAAAATAAACCAAACCAATCTAAACCAAAGAATACATATTCTATTCATACGAATCTATCCTAAACATGTTGTCGGCTTTAAATAACCCATTGAGGTTGATATGCCGTAAAACAAAATAAACCAAACCAATCTAAACCAAAGAATACATATTCTATTCATAGAAATCTATCCTAAACATGTTGTCGGCTTTAAATAACCCATTGAGGTTGATATGCCGTAAAACAAAATAAACCAAACCCATCTAAACCAAAGAATACATATTCTATTCATACGAATCTATCCTAAACATGTTGTCGGCTTTAAATAAACCGTTGAGGTTGATATGCCGTAAAACAAAATAAACCAAACCAATCTAAACCAAAGAATACATATTCTATTCATACAAATCTATCCTAAACATGTTGTCAGCATTAAATAACCCATTGAGGTTGATATGCCGTAAAACAAAATAAACCAAACCAATCTAAACCAAAGAATACATATTCTATTCATACGAATCCATCCTAAACATGTTGTCGGCTTTAAATAACCCATTGAGGTTGATATGCCGTAAAACAAAATAAACCAAACCAATCTAAACCAAAGAATACATATTGTATTCATACGAATCTCTCCTAAAAATGTTGTCAGCATTAAATAACCCATTTAGGATGATATGCCGTAAAACAAAATAAACCAAACCAATCTAAACCAAAGAATACATATTCTATTCATACGAATCTATCCTAAACATGTTGTCAACATTAAATAACACATTGAGATTGATATGCCGTAAAACAAAATAAACCAAACCAATCTAAACCAAAGAATACATATTCTATTCATACGAATCTATCCTAAACATGTTGTCAGCATTAAATAACCCATTGAGGTGGATATGCAGTAAAACAAAATAAACCAAACCAATCTAAACCAAAGAATACATATTCTATTCATACGAATCTATCCTAAACATGTTGTGGGCTTTAAATAACCCATTGAGGTTGATATGCCGTAAAACAAAATAAACCAAACCAATCTAAACCAAAGAATACATATTCTATTCATACGAATCTATCCTAAACATGTTGTCAGCATTAAATAACCCATTGAGGTTGATATTCCGTAAAACAAAATAAACCAAACCAATCTAAACCAAAGAATACATATTGTATTCATACGAATCTATCCTAAACATGTTGTCAGCATAAAATAACCCATTGAGGTTGATATGCCGTAAAACAAAATAAACCAAACCAATCTGAACCAAAGAATACATATTCTATTCTTACGAATCTATCCTAAACAGGTTGTCGGCTTTAAATAACCCATTGAGGTTGATATGCCGAAAAACAAAATAAACCAAACCAATCTAAACTAAAGAATATATATTCTATTCATACAAATATATCATAAACAAGTTGTCAGCATTAAATGACCCATTGAGGTTGATATGCCTTAAAACAAAATAAACCTAACCAATCTAAACCAAAGAATACATATTCTATTCATACGAATCTATCCTAAACATGTTGTAGGCTTTAAATAACCCACTGAGGTTGATATGCCGTAAAACAAAAAAAAAAAAAAACAATCTAAACCAAAGAATACATATTCTATTCATACGAATCTATCCTAAACATGTTGTCAGCATTATATAACACATTGAGGTTGATATGCCGTAAAACAAAATAAACCAAACCAATCTAAACCAAAGAATACATATTCTATTCATACGAATCTATCCTAAACATGTTGTCAGCATTAAATAACCCATTGAGGTGGATATGCCGTAAAACAAAATAAACCAAACCAATCTAAACCAAAGAATACATATTCTATTCATACGAATCTATCCTAAACATGTTGTCGGCTTTAAATAACCCATTGAGGTTGATATGCCGTAAAACAAAATAAACCAAACCAATCTAAACCAAAGAATACATATTCTATTCATACGAATCTATCCTAAACATGTTGTCAGCATTAAATAACCCATTGAGGTTGATATGCCGTAAAACAAAATAAACCAAACCAATCTAAACCAAAGAATACATATTCTATTCATACGAATCTATCCTAAACATGTTGTCAGCATTAAATAACCCATTGAGGTTGATATGCCGTAAAACAAAATAAACCAAACCAATCTGAACCAAAGAATACATATTCTATTCATACGAATCTATCCTAAACAGGTTGTCGGCTTTAAATAACCCATTGAGGTTGATATGCCGTAAAACAAAATAAACCAAACCAATCTAAACCAAAGAATACATATTCTATTCATACGAATCTATCCTAAACATGTTGTCGGCTTTAAATAACCCATTGAGGTTGATATGCCGTAAAACAAAATAAACCAAACCAATCTAAACCAAAGAATACATATTCTATTCATAGAAATCTATCCTAAACATGTTGTCGGCTTTAAATAACCCATTGAGGTTGATATGCCGTAAAACAAAATAAACCAAACCCATCTAAACCAAAGAATACATATTCTATTCATACGAATCTATCCTAAACATGTTGTCGGCTTTAAATAAACCGTTGAGGTTGATATGCCGTAAAACAAAATAAACCAAACCAATCTAAACCAAAGAATACATATTCTATTCATACAAATCTATCCTAAACATGTTGTCAGCATTAAATAACCCATTGAGGTTGATATGCCGTAAAACAAAATAAACCAAACCAATCTAAACCAAAGAATACATATTCTATTCATACGAATCCATCCTAAACATGTTGTCGGCTTTAAATAACCCATTGAGGTTGATATGCCGTAAAACAAAATAAACCAAACCAATCTAAACCAAAGAATACATATTGTATTCATACGAATCTCTCCTAAAAATGTTGTCAGCATTAAATAACCCATTTAGGATGATATGCCGTAAAACAAAATAAACCAAACCAATCTAAACCAAAGAATACATATTCTATTCATACGAATCTATCCTAAACATGTTGTCAACATTAAATAACACATTGAGATTGATATGCCGTAAAACAAAATAAACCAAACCAATCTAAACCAAAGAATACATATTCTATTCATACGAATCTATCCTAAACATGTTGTCAGCATTAAATAACCCATTGAGGTTGATATGCCGTAAAACAAAATAAACCAAACCAATCTAAACCAAAGAATACATATTCTATTCATACGAATCTATCCTAAACATGTTGTCGGCTTTAAATAACCCATTGAGGTTGATATGCCGTAAAACAAAATAAACCAAACCAATCTAAACTAAAGAATACATATTCTATTCATACGAATCTATCCTAAACAAGTTGTCAGCATTAAATGACCCATTGAGGTTGATATGCCTTAAAACAAAATAAACCAAACCAATCTAAACCAAAGAATACATATTCTATTCATACGAATCTATCCTAAACATGTTGTAGGCTTTAAATAATACACTGAGGTTGATATGCCGTAAAACAAAAAAAAAAACCAATCTAAACCAAAGAATACATATTCTATTCATACGAATCTATCCGAAACATGTTGTCAGTATTAAATAACCCATTGAGGTTGATATGCCGTAAAACAAAATAAACCAAACCAATCTAAACCAAAGAATACATATTCTATTCATACGAATCTATCCTAAACATTTTGTGGGCTTTAAATAACCCAATGAGTTTGATATGCCGTAAAACAAAATAAACCAAACCAATCTAAACCAAAGAATACATATTCTATTCATACGAATCTATCGTAAACATCTTGTCAGCATTACATAACCCATTGAGGTTGATATGCCGTAAAACAAAATAAAGCAACCCAATCTAAACCAAAGAATACATATTCTATTCATACGAATCTATCCTAAACATGTTATCGGCTTTAAATAACCCATTGAGGTTGATATGCCGTAAAACAAAATAAACCAAACCAATCTAAACCAAAGAATACATATTCTATTCATACGAATCTATCCTAAACATGTTGTCAGCATTAAATAACCCATTGAGGTTGATATGCCGTAAAACAAAATATACCAAACCAATCTAAACCAAAGAATACATATTCTATTCATACGAATCTATCCTAAACATGTTATCGGCTTTAAATAACCCATTGAGGTTGATATGCCGTAAAACAAAATAAATCAAACCAATCTAAACCAAAGAATACATATTCTATTCCTACGAATCTATCCTAAACATGTTGTCAGCATTAAATAACCCATTGAGGTTCATATATGCCGTAAAACAAAATAAACCAAACCAATCTAAACCAAAGAATACATATTCTATTCATACGAATCTATCCTAAACATGTTGTCAGCATTATATAACACATTGAGGTTGATATGCCGTAAAACAAAATAAACCAAACCAATCTAAACCAAAGAATACATATTCTATTCATACGAATCTATCCTAAACATGTTGTCAGCATTAAATAACCCATTGAGGTGGATATGCCGTAAAACAAAATAAACCAAACCAATCTAAACCAAAGAATATATATTCTATTCATACGAATCTATCCTAAACATGTTGTCGGCTTTAAATAACCCATTGAGGTTGATATGCCGTAAAACAAAATAAACCAAACCAATCTAAACCAAAGAATACATATTCTATTCATACGAATCTATCCTAAACATGTTGTCAGCATTAAATAACCCATTGAGGTTGATATGCCGTAAAACAAAATAAACCAAACCAATCTGAACCAAAGAATACATATTCTATTCTTACGAATCTATCCTAAACAGGTTGTCGGCTTTAAATAACCCATTGAGGTTGATATGCCGAAAAACAAAATAAACCAAACCAATCTAAACTAAAGAATATATATTCTATTCATACAAATCTATCCTAAACAAGTTGTCAGCATTAAATGACCCATTGAGTTTGATATGCCTTAAAACAAAGTAAACCAAACCAATCTAAACCAAAGAATACATATTCTATTCATACGAATCTATCCTAAACATGTTGTAGGCTTTAAATAACCCACTGAGGTTGATATGCCGTAAAACAAAAAAAAAAAAAAACCAATCTAAACCAAAGAATACATATTCTATTCATACGAATCTATCCTAAACATGTTGTCAGCATTAAATAACCCATTGAGGTTGATATGCCGTAAAACAAAATAAACCAAACCAATCTAAACCAAAGAATACATATTCTATTCATACGAATCTATCCTAAACATGTTGTCAGCATTAAATAACCCATTGAGGTTGATATGCCGTAAAACAAAATAAACCAAACCAATCTGAACCAAAGAATACATATTCTATTCATACGAATCTATCCTAAACAGGTTGTCGGCTTTAAATAACCCATTGAGGTTGATATGCCGTAAAACAAAATAAACCAAACCAATCTAAACCAAAGAATACATATTCTATTCATACGAATCTATCCTAAACATGTTGTCGGCTTTAAATAACCCATTGAGGTTGATATGCCGTAAAACAAAATAAACCAAACCAATCTAAACCAAAGAATACATATTCTATTCATAGAAATCTATCCTAAACATGTTGTCGGCTTTAAATAACCCATTGAGGTTGATATGCCGTAAAACAAAATAAACCAAACCCATCTAAACCAAAGAATACATATTCTATTCATACGAATCTATCCTAAACATGTTGTCGGCTTTAAATAAACCGTTGAGGTTGATATGCCGTAAAACAAAATAAACCAAACCAATCTAAACCAAAGAATACATATTCTATTCATACGAATCTATCCTAAACATGTTGTCAGCATTAAATAACCCATTGAGGTTGATATGCCGTAAAACAAAATAAACCAAACCAATCTAAACCAAAGAATACATATTCTATTCATACGAAACCATCCTAAACATGTTGTCGGCTTTAAATAACCCATTGAGGTTGATATGCCGTAAAACAAAATAAACCAAACCAATCTAAACCAAAGAATACATATTGTATTCATACGAATCTCTCCTAAAAATGTTGTCAGCATTAAATAACCCATTTAGGATGATATGCCGTAAAACAAAATAAACCAAACCAATCTAAACCAAAGAATACATATTCTATTCATACGAATCTATCCTAAACATGTTGTCAACATTAAATAACCCATTGAGATTGCTATGCCGTAAAACAAAATAAACCAAACCAATCTAAACCAAAGAATACATATTCTATTCATACGAATCTATCCTAAACATGTTGTCAGCATTAAATAACCCATTGAGGTTGATATGCCGTAAAACAAAATAAACCAAACCAATCTAAACCAAAGAATACATATTCTATTCATACGAATCTATCCTAAACATGTTGTCGGCTTTAAATGACCCATTGAGGTTGATATGCCGTAAAACAAAATAAACCAAACCAATCTAAACTAAAGAATACATATTCTATTCATACGAATCTATCCTAAACAAGTTGTCAGCATTAAATGACCCATTGAGGTTGATATGCCTTAAAACAAAATAAACCAAACCAATCTAAACCAAAGAATACATATTCTATTCATACGAATCTATCCTAAACATGTTGTAGGCTTTAAATAATCCACTGAGGTTGATATGCCGTAAAACAAAAAAAAAAAAAAACCAATCTAAACCAAAGAATACATATTCTATTCATACGAATCTATCCGAAACATGTTGTCAGTATTAAATAACCCATTGAGGTTGATATGCCGTAAAACAAAATAAACCAAACCAATCTAAACCAAAGAATACATATTCTATTCATACGAATCTATCCTAAACATTTTGTGGGCTTTAAATAACCCAATGAGTTTGATATGCCGTAAAACAAAATAAACCAAACCAATCTAAACCAAAGAATACATATTCTATTCATACGAATCTATCGTAAACATCTTGTCAGCATTAAATAACCCATTGAGGTTGATATGCCGTAAAACAAAATAAAGCAACCCAATCTAAACCAAAGAATACATATTCTATTCATACGAATCTATCCTAAACATGTTATCGGCTTTAAATAACCCATTGAGGTTGATATGCCGTAAAACAAAATAAAGCAAACCAATCTAAACCAAAGAATATATATTCTATTCATACGAAACTTTCCTAAACATGTTGTCAGCATTAAATAACCCATTGAGGTTGATATGCCGTAAAACAAAATAAACCAAACCCATCTAAACCAAAGAATACATATTCTATTCATACGAATCCATCCTAAACATGTTGTCGGCTTTAAATAACCCATTGAGGTTGATATGCCGTAAAACAAAATAAACCAAACCAATCTAAACCAAAGAATACATATTGTATTCATACGAATCTATCCTAAACATGTTGTCAGCATTAAATAACCCATTGAGGTGGATATGCCGTAAAACAAAATAAACCAAACCAATCTAAACCAAAGAATACATATTCTATTCATACGAATCTATCCTAAACATGTTGTCAGCATTAAATAACCCATTGAGGTTGATATGCCGGAAAAACAAAATAAACCAAACCAATCTAAACCAAAGAATACATATTCTATTCATACGAATCTATCCTAAACATGTTGTCAGCATTATATAACACATTGAGGCTGATATGCCGTAAAACAAAATAAACCAAAGCAATCTAAACCAAAGAATACATATTCTATTCATACGAATCTATCCTAAACATGTTGTCAGCATTAAATAACCCATTGAGGTTGATATGCCGTAAAACAAAATAAACTAAACCAATCTGAACCAAAGAATACATATTCTATTCATACGAATCTATCCTAAACAGGTTGTCGGCTTTAAATAACCCATTGAGGTTGATATGCCGTAAAACAAAATAAACCAAACCAATCTAAACCAAAGAATACATATTCTATTCATACGAATCTATCCTAAACAAGTTGTCAGCATTAAATAACCCATTGAGGTTGATATGCCGTAAAACAAAATAAACCAAACCCATCTAAACCAAAGACTACATATTCTATTCATACGAATCTATCCTAAACATGTTGTAGGCTTAAAATAACCCACTGAGGTTGATATGCCGTAAAACAAAAAAAAAACAAACCAATCTAAACCAAACAATACATATTCTATTCATACGAATCCATCCGAAATATGTTGTCAGTATTAAATAACCCATTGAGGTTGATATGCCGTAAAACAAAATAAACCAAACCAATCTAAACCAAAGAATACATATTCTATTCATACGAATCTATCCTAATCATGTTGTCGGCTTTAAATAACCCATTGAGGTTGATATGCCGTAAAACAAAATAAACCAAACCCATCTAAACCAAAGAATACATATTCTATTCATACGAATCTATCCTAAACATGTTGTCAGCTTTAAATAACCCATTGAGGTTGATATGCCGTAAAACAAAATAAACCAAACCAATCTAAACCAAAGAATACATATTCTATTCAAACGAATCTATCCTAAACATGTTGTCGGCTTTAAATAACCCATTGAGGTTGATATGACGTAAAACAAAATAAACTAAACCAATCTAAACCAAAGAATATTTATTCTATTCATACGAATCTATCCTAAACATGTTGTCAGCATTAAATGACCCCTTGAGGTTGATATGCCGTAAAACAAAATAAACCAAACCAATCTAAACCAAAGAATACATATTCTATTCATACGAATCTATCCTAAACATGTTGTGGGCTTTAAATGACCCAATGAGTTTGATATGCCGTAAAACAAAATAAAGCAAACCAATCTAAACCAAAGAATATATATTCTATTCATACGAATCTTTCCTAAACATCTTGTCAGCATTAAATAACACATTGAGGTTGATATGCTGTAAAACAAAATAAAGCAAACCAATCTAAACCAAAGAATAAATATTCTATTCATACGAATCTATCCTAAACATGTTGTCGGCTTTAAATAACCCATTGAGGTTGATATGCCGTAAAAAAAATAAAGCAAACCAATCTAAACCAAAGAATACATATTCTATTCATACGAATCCATCCTAAACATGTTGTCGGCTTTAAATAACCGATTGAGGTTGATATGCCGTAAAACAAAATAAACCAAACCAATCTAAACCAAAGAATACATATTGTATTCATACGAATCTCTCCTAAAAATGTTGTCAGCATTAAATAACCCATTTAGGATGATATGCCGTAAAACAAAATAAACCAAACCAATCTAAACCAAAGAATACATATTGTATTCATACGAATCTCTCCTAAAAATGTTGTCAGCATTAAATAACCCATTTAGGATGATATGCCGTAAAACAAAATAAACCAAACCAATCTAAACCAAAGAATACATATTCTATTCATACGAATCTATCCTAAACATGTTGTCAGCATTAAATAACCCATTGATGTTGATATGCCGTAAAACAAAATAAACCAAACCAATCTAAACCAAAGAATACATATTCTATTCATACGAATCTATCCTAAACATGTTGTCGGCTTTAAATAACCCATTGAGGTTGATATGCCATAAAACAAAATAAACCAAACCAATCTAAACTAAAGAATACATATTCTATTCATACGAATCTATCCTAAACAAGTTGTCAGCATTAAATGACCCATTGAGGTTGATATGCCTTAAAACAAAATAAACCAATCCAATCTAAACCAAAGAATACATATTCTATTCATACGAATCTATCCTAAACATGTTGTAGGCTTTAAATAACACACTGCGGTTGATATGCCGTAAAACAAAAAAAAAAAAACCAATCTAAACCAAACAATACATATTCTATTCATACGAATCTATCCGAAATATGTTGTCAGTATTAAATAACCCATTGAGGTTGATATGCCGTAAAACAAAATAAACCAAACCAATCTAAACCAAAGAATACATATTCTATTCATACGAATCTATCCTAAACATGTTGTCAGCATTAAATAACCCATTGATGTTGATATGCCGTAAAACAAAATAAACCAAACCAATCTAAACCAAAGAATACATATTCTATTCATACGAATCTATCCTAAACATGTTGTCGGCTTTAAATAACCCATTGAGGTTGATATGCCATAAAACAAAATAAACCAAACCAATCTAAACTAAAGAATACATATTCTATTCATACGAATCTATCCTAAACAAGTTGTCAGCATTAAATGACCCATTGAGGTTGATATGCCTTAAAACAAAATAAACCAATCCAATCTAAACCAAAGAATACATATTCTATTCATACGAATCTATCCTACACATGTTGTAGGCTTTAAATAACCCACTGAGGTTGATATGCCGTAAAACAAAAAACAAACAAACCAATCTAAACCAAACAATACATATTCTATTCATACGAATCTATCCGAAATATGTTGTCAGTATTAAATAACCCATTGAGGTTGATATGCCGTGAAACAAAATAAACCAAACCAATCTAAACCAAAGAATACATATTCTATTCATACGAATCTATCCTAAACATGTTGTCGGCTTTAAATAACCCATTGAGGTTGATATGCCGTAAAACAAAATAAACCAAACCCATCTAAACCAAAGAATACATATTCTATTCATACGAATCTATCCTAAACATGTTGTCAGCTTTAAATAACCCATTGAGGTTGATATGCCGTAAAACAAAATAAACCAAACCCATCTAAACCAAAGAATACATATTCTATTCATACGAATCTATCCTAAACATGTTGTCAGCTTTAAATAACCCATTGAGGTTGATATGCCGTAAAACAAAATAAACCAAACCAATCTAAACCAAAGAATACATATTGTATTCATACGAATCTCTCCTAAAAATGTTGTCAGCATTAAATAACCCATTTAGGATGATATGCCGTAAAACAAAATAAACCAAACCAATCTAAACCAAAGAATACATATTCTATTCATACGAATCTATCCTAAACATGTTGTCAGCATTAAATAACCCATTGATGTTGATATGCCGTAAAACAAAATAAACCAAACCAATCTAAACCAAAGAATACATATTCTATTCATACGAATCTATCCTAAACATGTTGTCGGCTTTAAATAACCCATTGAGGTTGATATGCCATAAAACAAAATAAACCAAAAAAAATTTAAACTAAAGAATACATATTCTATTCATACGAATCTATCCTAAACAAGTTGTCAGCATTAAATGACCCATTGAGGTTGATATGCCTTAAAACAAAATAAACCAATCCAATCTAAACCAAAGAATACATATTCTATTCATACGAATCTATCCTAAATATGTTGTAGGCTTTAAATAACCCACTGAGGTTGATCTGCCGTAAAACAAAAAAAAACAAACAAATCTAAACCAAAGAATACATATTCTATTCATACAAATCTATCCGAAACATGTTGTCAGTATTAAATAACCCATTGAGGTTGATATGCCGTAAAACAAAATAAACCAAACCAATCTAAACCAAAGAATACATATTCTATTCATACGAATCTATCCTAAACATGTTGTCAGCTTTAAATAACCCATTGAGGTTGATATGCCGTAAACCAAAATAAACCAAACCAATCTAAACCAAAGAATACATATTCTATTCAAACGAATCTATCCTAAACATGTTGTCGGCTTTAAATAACCCATTGAGGTTGATATGCCGTAAAACAAAATAAACCAAACCAATCTAAACCAAAGAATATATATTCTATTCATACAAATCTATCCTAAACATGTCAGCATTAAATGACCCCTTGAGGTTGATATGCCGTAAAACAAAATAAACCAAACCAATCTAAACCAAAGAATACATATTGTATTCATACGAATCTCTCCTAAAAATGTTGTCAGCATTAAATAACCCATTTAGGATGATATGCCGTAAAACAAAATAAACCAAACCAATCTAAACCAAAGAATACATATTCTATTCATACGAATCTATCCTAAAAATGTTGTCAGCATTAAATAACACATTGAGGTTCATATATGCCGTAAAACAAAATAAACCAAACCAATCTAAACCAAAGAATACATATTCTATTCATACGAATCTATCCTAAACATGTTGTCAGCATTATATAACACACTGAGGTTGATATGCCGTAAAACAAAATAAACCAAACCAATCTAAACCAAAGAATACATATTCTATTCATACGAATCTATCCTAAACATGTTGTCAGCATTAAATAACCCACTGAGGTGGATATGCCGTAAAACAAAATAAACCAAACCAATCTAAACCAAAGAATACATATTCTATTCATACGAATCTATCCTAAACATGTTGTCGGCTTTAAATAACCCATTGAGGTTGATATGCCGTAAAACAAAATAAACCAAACCAATCTAAACCAAAGAATACATATTCTATTCATACGAATCTATCCTAAACATGTTGTAGGCTTTAAATAACCCACTGAGGTTGATATGCCGTAAAACAAAAAAAAAACAAACCAATCTAAACCAAAGAATACATATTCTATTCATACGAATCTATCCTAAACATGTTGTCAGCATTAAATAACCCATTGAGGTTGATATGCCGTAAAACAAAATAAACCAAACCAATCTAAACCAAAGAATACATATTCTATTCATACGAATCTATCCTAAACATGTTGTCAGCATTAAATAACCCATTGAGGTTGATATGCCGTAAAACAAAATAAACCAAACCAATCTGAACCAAAGAATACATATTCTATTCATACGAATCTATCCTAAACAGGTTGTCGGCTTTAAATAACCCATTGAGGTTGATATGCCGTAAAACAAAATAAACCAAACCAATCTAAACCAAAGAATACATATTCTATTCATACGAATCTATCCTAAACATGTTGTCGGCTTTAAATAACCCATTGAGGTTGATATACCGTAAAACAAAATAAACCAAACCAATCTAAACCAAAAAATACATATTCTATTCATAGAAATCTATCCTAAACATGTTGTCGGCTTTAAATAACCCATTGAGGTTGATATGCCGTAAAACAAAATAAACCAAACCCATCTAAACCAAAGAATACATATTCTATTCATACGAATCTATCCTAAACATGTTGTCGGCTTTAAATAAACCGTTGAGGTTGATATGCCGTAAAACAAAATAAACCAAACCAATCTAAACCAAAGAATACATATTCTATTCATACGAATCTATCCTAAACATGTTGTCAGCATTAAATAACCCATTGAGGTTGATATGCCGTAAAACAAAATAAACCAAACCAATTTAAACCAAAGAATACATATTCTATTCATACGAATCCATCCTAAACATGTTGTCGGTTTTAAATAACCCATTGAGGTTGATATGCCGTAAAACAAAATAAACCAAACCAATCTAAACCAAAGAATACATATTGTATTCATACGAATCTCTCCTAAAAATGTTGTCAGCATTAAATAACCCATTTAGGATGATATGCCGTAAAACAAAATAAACCAAACCAATCTAAACCAAAGAATACATATTCTATTCCTACGAATCTATCCTAAAAATGTTGTCAGCATTAAATAACCCATTGAGGTTCATATATGCCGTAAAACAAAATAAACCAAACCAATCTAAACCAAAGAATACATATTCTATTCATACGAATCTATCCTAAACATGTTGTCAGCATTATATAACACATTGAGGTTGATATGCCGTAAAACAAAATAAACCAAACCAATCTAAACCAAAGAATACATATTCTATTCATACGAATCTATCCTAAACATGTTGTCAGCATTAAATAACCCACTGAGGTGGATATGCCGTAAAACAAAATAAACCAAACCAATCTAAACCAAAGAATACATATTCTATTCATACGAATCTATCCTAAACATGTTGTCGGCTTTAAATAACCCATTGAGGTTGATATGCCGTAAAACAAAATAAACCAAACCAATCTAAACCAAAGAATACATATTCTATTCATACGAATCTATCCTAAACATGTTGTCAGCATTAAATAACCCATTGAGGTTCATATATGCCGTAAAACAAAATAAACCAAACCAATCTAAACCAAAGAATACATATTCTATTCATACGAATCTATCCTAAACATGTTGTAAGCATTATATAACACATTGAGGTTGATATGCCGTAAAACAAAATAAACCAAACCAATCTAAACCAAAGAATACATATTCTATTCATACGAATCTATCCTAAACATGTTGTCAGCATTAAATAACCCATTGAGGTGGATATGCAGTAAAACAAAATAAACCAAACCAATCTAAACCAAAGAATACATATTCTATTCATACGAATCTATCCTAAACATGTTGTGGGCTTTAAATAACCCATTGAGGTTGATATGCCGTAAAACAAAATAAACCAAACCAATCTAAACCAAAGAATACATATTCTATTCATACGAATCTATCCTAAACATGTTGTCAGCATTAAATAACCCATTGAGGTTGATATTCCGTAAAACAAAATAAACCAAACCAATCTAAACCAAAGAATACATATTGTATTCATACGAATCTATCCTAAACATGTTGTCAGCATAAAATAACCCATTGAGGTTGATATTCCGTAAAACAAAATAAACCAAACCAATCTGAACCAAAGAATACATATTCTATTCTTACGAATCTATCCTAAACAGGTTGTCGGCTTTAAATAACCCATTGAGGTTGATATGCCGAAAAACAAAATAAACCAAACCAATCTAAACTAAAGAATATATATTCTATTCATACAAATCTATCCTAAACAAGTTGTCAGCATTAAATGACCCATTGAGGTTGATATGCCTTAAAAAAAAATAAACCAAACCAATCTAAACCAAAGAATACATATTCTATTCATACGAATCTATCCTAAACATGTTGTAGGCTTTAAATAACCCACTGAGGTTGATATGCCGTAAAACAAAAAAAAAAAAAACAATCTAAACCAAAGAATACATATTCTATTCATACGAATCTATCCTAAACATGTTGTCAGCATTATATAACACATTGAGGTTGATATGCCGTAAAACAAAATAAACCAAACCAATCTAAACCAAAGAATACATATTCTATTCATACGAATCTATCCTAAACATGTTGTCAGCATTAAATAACCCATTGAGGTGGATATGCCGTAAAACAAAATAAACCAAACCAATCTAAACCAAAGAATACATATTCTATTCATACGAATCTATCCTAAACATGTTGTCGGCTTTAAATAACCCATTGAGGTTGATATGCCGTAAAACAAAATAAACCAAACCAATCTAAACCAAAGAATACATATTCTATTCATACGAATCTATCCTAAACATGTTGTCAGCATTAAATAACCCATTGAGGTTGATATGCCGTAAAACAAAATAAACCAAACCAATCTAAACCAAAGAATACATATTCTATTCATACGAATCTATCCTAAACATGTTGTCAGCATTAAATAACCCATTGAGGTTGATATGCCGTAAAACAAAATAAACCAAACCAATCTGAACCAAAGAATACATATTCTATTCATACGAATCTATCCTAAACAGGTTGTCGGCTTTAAATAACCCATTGAGGTTGATATGCCGTAAAACAAAATAAACCAAACCAATCTAAACCAAAGAATACATATTCTATTCATACGAATCTATCCTAAACATGTTGTCGGCTTTAAATAACCCATTGAGGTTGATATGCCGTAAAACAAAATAAACCAAACCAATCTAAACCAAAGAATACATATTCTATTCATAGAAATCTATCCTAAACATGTTGTCGGCTTTAAATAACCCATTGAGGTTGATATGCCGTAAAACAAAATAAACCAAACCCATCTAAACCAAAGAATACATATTCTATTCATACGAATCTATCCTAAACATGTTGTCGGCTTTAAATAAACCGTTGAGGTTGATATGCCGTAAAACAAAATAAACCAAACCAATCTAAACCAAAGAATACATATTCTATTCATACAAATCTATCCTAAACATGTTGTCAGCATTAAATAACCCATTGAGGTTGATATGCCGTAAAACAAAATAAACCAAACCAATCTAAACCAAAGAATACATATTCTATTCATACGAATCCATCCTAAACATGTTGTCGGCTTTAAATAACCCATTGAGGTTGATATGCCGTAAAACAAAATAAACCAAACCAATCTAAACCAAAGAATACATATTGTATTCATACGAATCTCTCCTAAAAATGTTGTCAGCATTAAATAACCCATTTAGGATGATATGCCGTAAAACAAAATAAACCAAACCAATCTAAACCAAAGAATACATATTCTATTCATACGAATCTATCCTAAACATGTTGTCAACATTAAATAACACATTGAGATTGATATGCCGTAAAACAAAATAAACCAAACCAATCTAAACCAAAGAATACATATTCTATTCATACGAATCTATCCTAAACATGTTGTCAGCATTAAATAACCCATTGAGGTGGATATGCAGTAAAACAAAATAAACCAAACCAATCTAAACCAAAGAATACATATTCTATTCATACGAATCTATCCTAAACATGTTGTGGGCTTTAAATAACCCATTGAGGTTGATATGCCGTAAAACAAAATAAACCAAACCAATCTAAACCAAAGAATACATATTCTATTCATACGAATCTATCCTAAACATGTTGTCAGCATTAAATAACCCATTGAGGTTGATATTCCGTAAAACAAAATAAACCAAACCAATCTAAACCAAAGAATACATATTGTATTCATACGAATCTATCCTAAACATGTTGTCAGCATAAAATAACCCATTGAGGTTGATATGCCGTAAAACAAAATAAACCAAACCAATCTGAACCAAAGAATACATATTCTATTCTTACGAATCTATCCTAAACAGGTTGTCGGCTTTAAATAACCCATTGAGGTTGATATGCCGAAAAACAAAATAAACCAAACCAATCTAAACTAAAGAATATATATTCTATTCATACAAATATATCATAAACAAGTTGTCAGCATTAAATGACCCATTGAGGTTGATATGCCTTAAAACAAAATAAACCTAACCAATCTAAACCAAAGAATACATATTCTATTCATACGAATCTATCCTAAACATGTTGTAGGCTTTAAATAACCCACTGAGGTTGATATGCCGTAAAACAAAAAAAAAAAAAAACAATCTAAACCAAAGAATACATATTCTATTCATACGAATCTATCCTAAACATGTTGTCAGCATTATATAACACATTGAGGTTGATATGCCGTAAAACAAAATAAACCAAACCAATCTAAACCAAAGAATACATATTCTATTCATACGAATCTATCCTAAACATGTTGTCAGCATTAAATAACCCATTGAGGTGGATATGCCGTAAAACAAAATAAACCAAACCAATCTAAACCAAAGAATACATATTCTATTCATACGAATCTATCCTAAACATGTTGTCGGCTTTAAATAACCCATTGAGGTTGATATGCCGTAAAACAAAATAAACCAAACCAATCTAAACCAAAGAATACATATTCTATTCATACGAATCTATCCTAAACATGTTGTCAGCATTAAATAACCCATTGAGGTTGATATGCCGTAAAACAAAATAAACCAAACCAATCTAAACCAAAGAATACATATTCTATTCATACGAATCTATCCTAAACATGTTGTCAGCATTAAATAACCCATTGAGGTTGATATGCCGTAAAACAAAATAAACCAAACCAATCTGAACCAAAGAATACATATTCTATTCATACGAATCTATCCTAAACAGGTTGTCGGCTTTAAATAACCCATTGAGGTTGATATGCCGTAAAACAAAATAAACCAAACCAATCTAAACCAAAGAATACATATTCTATTCATACGAATCTATCCTAAACATGTTGTCGGCTTTAAATAACCCATTGAGGTTGATATGCCGTAAAACAAAATAAACCAAACCAATCTAAACCAAAGAATACATATTCTATTCATAGAAATCTATCCTAAACATGTTGTCGGCTTTAAATAACCCATTGAGGTTGATATGCCGTAAAACAAAATAAACCAAACCCATCTAAACCAAAGAATACATATTCTATTCATACGAATCTATCCTAAACATGTTGTCGGCTTTAAATAAACCGTTGAGGTTGATATGCCGTAAAACAAAATAAACCAAACCAATCTAAACCAAAGAATACATATTCTATTCATACAAATCTATCCTAAACATGTTGTCAGCATTAAATAACCCATTGAGGTTGATATGCCGTAAAACAAAATAAACCAAACCAATCTAAACCAAAGAATACATATTCTATTCATACGAATCCATCCTAAACATGTTGTCGGCTTTAAATAACCCATTGAGGTTGATATGCCGTAAAACAAAATAAACCAAACCAATCTAAACCAAAGAATACATATTGTATTCATACGAATCTCTCCTAAAAATGTTGTCAGCATTAAATAACCCATTTAGGATGATATGCCGTAAAACAAAATAAACCAAACCAATCTAAACCAAAGAATACATATTCTATTCATACGAATCTATCCTAAACATGTTGTCAACATTAAATAACACATTGAGATTGATATGCCGTAAAACAAAATAAACCAAACCAATCTAAACCAAAGAATACATATTCTATTCATACGAATCTATCCTAAACATGTTGTCAGCATTAAATAACCCATTGAGGTTGATATGCCGTAAAACAAAATAAACCAAACCAATCTAAACCAAAGAATACATATTCTATTCATACGAATCTATCCTAAACATGTTGTCGGCTTTAAATAACCCATTGAGGTTGATATGCCGTAAAACAAAATAAACCAAACCAATCTAAACTAAAGAATACATATTCTATTCATACGAATCTATCCTAAACAAGTTGTCAGCATTAAATGACCCATTGAGGTTGATATGCCTTAAAACAAAATAAACCAAACCAATCTAAACCAAAGAATACATATTCTATTCATACGAATCTATCCTAAACATGTTGTAGGCTTTAAATAATACACTGAGGTTGATATGCCGTAAAACAACAAAAAAAAACCAATCTAAACCAAAGAATACATATTCTATTCATACGAATCTATCCGAAACATGTTGTCAGTATTAAATAACCCATTGAGGTTGATATGCCGTAAAACAAAATAAACCAAACCAATCTAAACCAAAGAATACATATTCTATTCATACGAATCTATCCTAAACATTTTGTGGGCTTTAAATAACCCAATGAGTTTGATATGCCGTAAAACAAAATAAACCAAACCAATCTAAACCAAAGAATACATATTCTATTCATACGAATCTATCGTAAACATCTTGTCAGCATTAAATAACCCATTGAGGTTGATATGCCGTAAAACAAAATAAAGCAACCCAATCTAAACCAAAGAATACATATTCTATTCATACGAATCTATCCTAAACATGTCATCGGCTTTAAATAACCCATTGAGGTTGATATGCCGTAAAACAAAATAAACCAAACCAATCTAAACCAAAGAATACATATTCTATTCATACGAATCTATCCTAAACATGTTGTCAGCATTAAATAACCCATTGAGGTTGATATGCCGTAAAACAAAATATACCAAACCAATCTAAACCAAAGAATACATATTCTATTCATACGAATCTATCCTAAACATGTTATCGGCTTTAAATAACCCATTGAGGTTGATATGCCGTAAAACAAAATAAATCAAACCAATCTAAACCAAAGAATACATATTCTATTCCTACGAATCTATCCTAAACATGTTGTCAGCATTAAATAACCCATTGAGGTTCATATATGCCGTAAAACAAAATAAACCAAACCAATCTAAACCAAAGAATACATATTCTATTCATACGAATCTATCCTAAACATGTTGTCAGCATTATATAACACATTGAGGTTGATATGCCGTAAAACAAAATAAACCAAACCAATCTAAACCAAAGAATACATATTCTATTCATACGAATCTATCCTAAACATGTTGTCAGCATTAAATAACCCATTGAGGTGGATATGCCGTAAAACAAAATAAACCAAACCAATCTAAACCAAAGAATATATATTCTATTCATACGAATCTATCCTAAACATGTTGTCGGCTTTAAATAACCCATTGAGGTTGATATGCCGTAAAACAAAATAAACCAAACCAATCTAAACCAAAGAATACATATTCTATTCATACGAATCTATCCTAAACATGTTGTCAGCATTAAATAACCCATTGAGGTTGATATGCCGTAAAACAAAATAAACCAAACCAATCTGAACCAAAGAATACATATTCTATTCTTACGAATCTATCCTAAACAGGTTGTCGGCTTTAAATAACCCATTGAGGTTGATATGCCGAAAAACAAAATAAACCAAACCAATCTAAACTAAAGAATATATATTCTATTCATACAAATCTATCCTAAACAAGTTGTCAGCATTAAATGACCCATTGAGTTTGATATGCCTTAAAACAAAGTAAACCAAACCAATCTAAACCAAAGAATACATATTCTATTCATACGAATCTATCCTAAACATGTTGTAGGCTTTAAATAACCCACTGAGGTTGATATGCCGTAAAACAAAAAAAAAAACAAACCAATCTAAACCAAAGAATACATATTCTATTCATACGAATCTATCCTAAACATGTTGTCAGCATTAAATAACCCATTGAGGTTGATATGCCGTAAAACAAAATAAACCAAACCAATCTAAACCAAAGAATACATATTCTATTCATACGAATCTATCCTAAACATGTTGTCAGCATTAAATAACCCATTGAGGTTGATATGCCGTAAAACAAAATAAACCAAACCAATCTGAACCAAAGAATACATATTCTATTCATACGAATCTATCCTAAACAGGTTGTCGGCTTTAAATAACCCATTGAGGTTGATATGCCGTAAAACAAAATAAACCAAACCAATCTAAACCAAAGAATACATATTCTATTCATACGAATCTATCCTAAACATGTTGTCGGCTTTAAATAACCCATTGAGGTTGATATGCCGTAAAACAAAATAAACCAAACCAATCTAAACCAAAGAATACATATTCTATTCATAGAAATCTATCCTAAACATGTTGTCGGCTTTAAATAACCCATTGAGGTTGATATGCCGTAAAACAAAATAAACCAAACCCATCTAAACCAAAGAATACATATTCTATTCATACGAATCTATCCTAAACATGTTGTCGGCTTTAAATAAACCGTTGAGGTTGATATGCCGTAAAACAAAATAAACCAAACCAATCTAAACCAAAGAATACATATTCTATTCATACGAATCTATCCTAAACATGTTGTCAGCATTAAATAACCCATTGAGGTTGATATGCCGTAAAACAAAATAAACCAAACCAATCTAAACCAAAGAATACATATTCTATTCATACGAATCCATCCTAAACATGTTGTCGGCTTTAAATAACCCATTGAGGTTGATATGCCGTAAAACAAAATAAACCAAACCAATCTAAACCAAAGAATACATATTGTATTCATACGAATCTCTCCTAAAAATGTTGTCAGCATTAAATAACCCATTTAGGATGATATGCCGTAAAACAAAATAAACCAAACCAATCTAAACCAAAGAATACATATTCTATTCATACGAATCTATCCTAAACATGTTGTCAACATTAAATAACCCATTGAGATTGCTATGCCGTAAAACAAAATAAACCAAACCAATCTAAACCAAAGAATACATATTCTATTCATACGAATCTATCCTAAACATGTTGTCAGCATTAAATAACCCATTGAGGTTGATATGCCGTAAAACAAAATAAACCAAACCAATCTAAACCAAAGAATACATATTCTATTCATACGAATCTATCCTAAACATGTTGTCGGCTTTAAATGACCCATTGAGGTTGATATGCCGTAAAACAAAATAAACCAAACCAATCTAAACTAAAGAATACATATTCTATTCATACGAATCTATCCTAAACAAGTTGTCAGCATTAAATGACCCATTGAGGTTGATATGCCTTAAAACAAAATAAACCAAACCAATCTAAACCAAAGAATACATATTCTATTCATACGAATCTATCCTAAACATGTTGTAGGCTTTAAATAATCCACTGAGGTTGATATGCCGTAAAACAAAAAAAAAAAAAAAACCAATCTAAACCAAAGAATACATACGAATCTATCCGAAACATGTTGTCAGTATTAAATAACCCATTGAGGTTGATATGCCGTAAAACAAAATAAACCAAACCAATCTAAACCAAAGAATACATATTCTATTCATACGAATCTATCCTAAACATTTTGTGGGCTTTAAATAACCCAATGAGTTTGATATGCCGTAAAACAAAATAAACCAAACCAATCTAAACCAAAGAATACATATTCTATTCATACGAATCTATCGTAAACATCTTGTCAGCATTAAATAACCCATTGAGGTTGATATGCCGTAAAACAAAATAAAGCAACCCAATCTAAACCAAAGAATACATATTCTATTCATACGAATCTATCCTAAACATGTTATCGGCTTTAAATAACCCATTGAGGTTGATATGCCGTAAAACAAAATAAACCAAACCAATCTAAACCAAAGAATACATATTCTATTCATACGAATCTATCCTAAACATGTTGTCAGCATTAAATAACCCATTGAGGTTGATATGCCGTAAAACAAAATATACCAAACCAATCTAAACCAAAGAATACATATTCTATTCATACGAATCTATCCTAAACATGTTATCGGCTTTAAATAACCCATTGAGGTTGATATGCCGTAAAACAAAATAAACCAAACCAATCTAAACCAAAGAATACATATTCTATTCATACGAATCTATCCTAAACATGTTGTCAGCATTAAATAACCCATTGAGGTTCATATATGCCGTAAAACAAAATAAACCAAACCAATCTAAACCAAAGAATACATATTCTATTCATACGAATCTATCCTAAACATGTTGTCAGCATTATATAACACATTGAGGTTGATATGCCGTAAAACAAAATAAACCAAACCAATCTAAACCAAAGAATACATATTCTATTCATACGAATCTATCCTAAACATGTTGTCAGCATTAAATAACCCATTGAGGTGGATATGCCGTAAAACAAAATAAACCAAACCAATCTAAACCAAAGAATACATATTCTATTCATACGAATCTATCATAAACATGTTGTCGGCTTTAAATAACCCATTGAGGTTGATATGCCGTAAAACAAAATAAACCAAACCAATCTAAACCAAAGAATACATATTCTATTCATACGAATCTATCCTAAACATGTTGTCAGCATTAAATAACCCATTGAGGTTGATATGCCGTAAAACAAAATAAACCAAACCAATCTGAACCAAAGAATACATATTCTATTCTTACGAATCTATCCTAAACAGGTTGTCGGCTTTAAATAACCCATTGAGGTTGATATGCCGAAAAACAAAATAAACCAAACCAATCTAAACTAAAGAATATATATTCTATTCGTACAAATCTATCCTAAACAAGTTGTCAGCATTAAATGACCCATTGAGGTTGATATGCCTTAAAACAAAATAAACCAAACCAATCTAAACCAAAGAATACATATTCTATTCATACGAATCTATCCTAAACATGTTGTAGGCTTTAAATAACCCACTGAGGTTGATATGCCGTAAAACAAAAAAAAAACAAACCAATCTAAACCAAAGAATACATATTCTATTCATACGAATCTATCCTAAACATGTTGTCAGCATTAAATAACCCATTGAGGTTGATATGCCGTAAAACAAAATAAACCAAACCAATCTAAACCAAAGAATACATATTCTATTCATACGAATCTATCCTAAACATGTTGTCAGCATTAAATAACCCATTGAGGTTGATATGCCGTAAAACAAAATAAACCAAACCAATCTGAACCAAAGAATACATATTCTATTCATACGAATCTATCCTAAACAGGTTGTCGGCTTTAAATAACCCATTGAGGTTGATATGCCGTAAAACAAAATAAACCAAACCAATCTAAACCAAAGAATACATATTCTATTCATACGAATCTATCCTAAACATGTTGTCGGCTTTAAATAACCCATTGAGGTTGATATGCCGTAAAACAAAATAAACCAAACCAATCTAAACCAAAGAATACATATTCTATTCATACGAATCTATCCTAAACATGTTGTCGGCTTTAAATAACCCATTGAGGTTGATATGCCGTAAAACAAAATAAACCAAACCCATCTAAACCAAAGAATACATATTCTATTCATACGAATCTATCCTAAACATGTTGTCGGCTTTAAATAAACCGTTGAGGTTGATATGCCGTAAAACAAAATAAACCAAACCAATCTAAACCAAAGAATACATATTCTATTCATACGAATCTATCCTAAACCTGTTGTCAGCATTAAATAACCCATTGAGGTTGATATGCCGTAAAACAAAATAAACCAAACCAATCTAAACCAAAGAATACATATTCTATTCATACGAATCCATCCTAAACATGTTGTCGGCTTTAAATAACCCATTGAGGTTGATATGCCGTAAAACAAAATAAACCAAACCAATCTAAACCAAAGAATACATATTGTATTCATACGAATCTCTCCTAAAAATGTTGTCAGCATTAAATAACCCATTTAGGATGATATGCCGTAAAACAAAATAAACCAAACCAATCTAAACCAAAGAATACATATTCTATTCATACGAATCTATCCTAAACATGTTGTCAACATTAAATAACCCATTGAGATTGATATGCCGTAAAACAAAATAAACCAAACCAATCTAAACCAAAGAATACATATTCTATTCATACGAATCTATCCTAAACATGTTGTCAGCATTAAATAACCCATTGAGGTTGATATGCCGTAAAACAAAATAAACCAAACCAATCTAAACCAAAGAATACATATTCTATTCATACGAATCTATCCTAAACATGTTGTCGGCTTTAAATAACCCATTGAGGTTGATATGCCGTAAAACAAAATAAACCAAACCAATCTAAACCAAAGAATACATATTCTATTCATACGAATCTATCCTAAACATTTTGTGGGCTTTAAATAACCCAATGAGTTTGATATGCCGTAAAACAAAATAAACCAAACCAATCTAAACCAAAGAATACATATTCTATTCATACGAATCTATCGTAAACATCTTGTCAGCATTAAATAACCCATTGAGGTTGATATGCCGTAAAACAAAATAAACCAAACCAATCTAAACCAAAGAATACATATTCTATTCATACGAATCTATCCTAAACATGTTGTCAGCATTAAATAACCCATTGAGGTTGATATGCCGTAAAACAAAATATACCAAACCAATCTAAACCAAAGAATACATATTCTATTCATACGAATCTATCCTAAACATGTTGTCGGCTTTAAATAACCCATTGAGGTTGATATGCCGTAAAACAAAATAAACCAAACCAATCTAAACCAAAGAATACATATTCTATTCAAACGAATCTATCCTAAACATGTTATCGGCTTTAAATAACCCATTGAGGTTGATATGCCGTAAAACAAAATAAACCAAACCAATCTAAACCAAAGAATACATATTCTATTCATACGAATCTATCCTAAACATGTTGTCAGCATTAAATAACCCATTGATGTTGATATGCCGTAAAACAAAATAAACCAAACCAATCTAAACCAAAGAATACATATTGTATTCATACGAATCTATCCTAAACATGTTGTCGGCTTTAAATAACCCATTGAGGTTGATATGCCGTAAAACAAAATAAACCAAACCAATCTAAACCAAAGAATACATAATTGTATTCATACGAATCTATCCTAAACATGTTGTCAGCATTAAATAACCCATTGAGGTTGATATGCCGTAAAACAAAATAAACCAAACCAATCTAAACCAAAGAATACATATTCTATTCATACGAATCTATCCTAAACATGTTGTCAGCATTAAATAACCCATTGAGGTTGATATGCCGTAAAACAAAATAAACCAAACCAATCTAAACCAAAGAATACATATTCTATTCATACGCATTTATCCTAAACATGTTGTCGGCTTTAAATAACCCACTGAGGTTGATATGCCGTAAAACAAAATAAACCAAACCAATCTAAACCAAAGAATACATATTCTATTCATACGAATATATCCTAAATATGTTGTCAGTATTAACTAACCCATTGAGGTTGATATGCCGTAAAACAAAATAAACAAATCCAATCTAAACCAAAGAATACATATTCTATTCATACGAATATATCCTAAACATGTTGTGGGCTTTAAATAACCCATCGAGGTTGATATGCCGTAAAACAAAATAAACCAAACCAATCTAAACCAAAGAATACATATTCTATTCATACGAATCTATCCTAAACATGTTGTCAACATTAAATAACCCATTGAGGTTGATATGCCGTAAAACAAAATAAACCAAACCAATCTAAACCAAAGAATACATATTCTATTCATACGAATCTATCCTAAACATGTTGTCGGCTTTAAATAACCCATTGAGGTTGATATGCCGTAAAACAAAATAAAACAAACCAATCTAAACCAAAGAATACATATTCTATTCATACGAATCTATCCTAAACATGTTGTAGGCTTTAAATAACCCACTGAGGTTGATATGCCGTAAAACAAAATAAACCAAACCAATCTAAACCAAAGAATACATATTCTATTCATACGAATCTATCCTAAACATGTTGTCAGTATTAAATAACCCATTGAGGTTGATATGCCGTAAAACAAAATAAAACAAACCAATCTAAACCAAAGAATACATATTCTATTCATACGAATCTATCCTAAACATGTTGTGGGCTTTAAATAACCCATTGAGGTTGATATGCCGTAAAACAAAATAAACCAAACCAATCTAAACCAAAGAATACATATTCTATTCATACGAATCTATCCTAAACATGTTGTCAGCATTAAATGACCCCTTGAGGTTGATATGCCGTAAAACAAAATAAACCAAACCAATCTAAACCAAAGAATACATATTCTATTCATACGAATCTATCCTAAACATGTTGTGGGCTTTAAATAACCCAATGAGGTTGATATGCCGTAAAACAAAATAAACCAAACCAATCTAAACCAAAGAATACATATTCTATTCAAACGAATCTATCCTAAACATGTTGTCGGCTTTTTGATATGCCGTAAAACAAAATAAATCGAACCAATCTAAACCAAAGAATACATATTGTATTCATACGAATCTCTCCTAAAAATGTTGTCAGCATTAAATAACCCATTGAGGTTGATATGCCGTAAAACAAAATAAACCAAACCAATCTAAACCAAAGAATACATATTCTATTTATACGAATCTATCCTAAAAATGTTGTCTGCATTAAATAACCCATTGAGGTTGATATGCCATAATGAAGAACTAATGAATGAAAAAACAAAAACAAAGATGAAATAAATCAAAGAAAAAAGGAACAAACCGAAAACGAAATGAAACAAAGAAAAGAAGAAGGAATTACGGAAGAAATGAAGCCGAGAAAAAACAATTCAAAGAAGAAAGATGTTCAATGCGAAGAAAGAACGGCGGTAAGAAACAAAGAAAGAATAAAAGGACGAATTAAAATGAATGATATCAAGAATGAATGAGGACAAATAACAAAGCAAAGACAACGCCAATGTTTAGAAAAAAAATACTGAACCAAACAGAGTACAACCCAGAATTAAACAGAAGACTTTACCCGGCTTTTTGACATTTTTAGTTTTTATTCAATTTAAATGAAATAGAAATCAGCGATGGCATTTAACGGCAGTATTTCTGGTAAAAGACCAAAACGTTGTCTCTAGAATCTTCAGATTTTTTTCCTACCGATACATGTGAACTATACCATGCGTGCAGGATTGTTTTGAAGTCTTTATGTGGACAGAAGATTGTGTGATTGCTTTTGTGTCTATTTTGTTTGTCTAACTATCTGTCTTTCATAGAAGCTACCCACACTTACAGTCAGTGGCCAGTTGACCTGTTGTTTTGATTTTATTTCACAAGTAGAAATCTCACAAAAGAAAATAAATATAACACCCGACTTTTTATTCGAAATGAAAGAAAGAAAATGTCTCAAAGAAATAAAAAAATGAACTCCTCTTTTGTCAATGTTTTTGCGATTTCAAAACACGCAAAAATCCCAGAGACTCTTTTGTAGCTTATCGCCTTTCATTTTACCTACATTAACGTTGACAGGAGTGAAGTAGATCCTTGACTTTCAAAACAAGCAGTGGCGGGTGTTCGGTGGCAGACTTCCAGCTGGGTTTCAACGGTCAAATTCGGGTCTCAAGAGCAATCTGAAATTAGTTCAGTCAATGTTTGTATCTGTATCAATCAATCCATTCATCCATCATCTATCTATCTGTCTTTATATATATATATATATATATATATATATATATATATATATATATATATATATATATATATATATATATATCCGTCCTGGGTATGACGATAAACTACATCTGCGTCCTTGATAAGACGATAAAATACGTCCAGCGGTAAGGCCTCTGATGGTGGTTTTGAGGAGCGTGTAACCACCTTTTAATTGTTGGTATTCCCA
Source organism: Acanthosepion esculentum (assembly GCA_964036315.1). Lineage (NCBI taxonomy): Eukaryota > Metazoa > Mollusca > Cephalopoda > Sepiida > Sepiidae > Acanthosepion > Acanthosepion esculentum. The sequence goes on along the minus strand of OZ038489.1, from coordinate 17,743,050 downwards.
GGTCCACCATGACCCAGGGTGGTAGCACCTGTTAGGGTCTCTGCCATGGGCAAATAGTTAACCCCGAAACTGCGGTATAAATGGGTTTAATACCAGGAATACTTTGTAAAAAATTATTATCAGCAATAAATTTTTGAAAAAAATAAAGTATTGCCAGCAATACATTTTTGAAAAAAAAATATTACCAACAATACGCTTTTGAAAAGATATTACCAGCAATACATATTTTTGAGAAAAAAAATATTATCAGCAATACATTTTTGAAGGAAAAAATTATTACCAGACAATTATTATTGACAAAACAATATAGTACCAGAATAAACACTTTCTGTCTATATTTCTGAGATGAGGTACTATGTACATTATTTATATTATTCGGACTATTGCCCTCACCTTTGTCGCCATATTTATTACAACGTTTCGGCCGTTGTACGCTCTGCCTTCTTCAGGTGGTTGGAATGTCGAACTGAACCCTTTTATTTCGCTCACTGGGGTAGACTGTTCTAGTTCCACGTGCCATGTTTAAGGGATGTCCGTTATCATTTATCCCCTGTTAATTCCCCTCTCTAAGTTCTCCACTGCCTTAACCGGGTATTGAACTCACAAGCTTTGAGTCCTGTCACTGGATTTAACCAACGCCTTTATCTACTGTGCCATGTGTCCTTGAGGAGTGTGAGTTCAATACCCGGTTAAGGCAGTGGAGAACTTTCAGAGGGAAATTAACAGGAGATAACTGATAACGGACATCCATTAAACATGGCACGTGGAACTAAAACAGTCTACCCCAGCGAGCGAAATAAAAGGGTTCAGTTCGACATTCCAACCACCTGAAGAAAGCCGGAGCGTACAACGACCGAAACATTGTAATAAATATGGCGACAAGGATGATGACAATAGTCCGAATAATATAAATAGTGTACATAATACCTCATCTCAGAAATATAGACAGATACTGAAGGGCCGAAACGTTGTGATGAACATGGCGACAAAGATGAGGACAATAGTCCGAATAATGTAAATAGTGTACATAATACCTCATCTCAGAAATATAGACAGATACTGAAGGGCCGAAACATTGTAATAAATATGGCGACAAAGATGAGGACAATAGTCCGAATAATATAAATAGTGTACATAATACCTCATCTCAGAAATATAGACAGATACTGAAGGGCCGAAACGTTGTGATGAACATGGCGACAAAGATGAGGACAATAGTCCGAATAATGTAAATAGTGTACGTAATACCTCATCTCAGAAATATAGACAGATACTGAAGGGCCGAAACGTTTTAATAAATATGGCGACAAAGATGAGGACAATAGTCCGAATAATATAAATAGTGTACATAATACCTCATCTCAGAAATGTAGACAGATACTGAAGGGCCGAAACGTTATAATAAATACGGTGACAAAGATGAGGACAATAGTCCGAATAATGTAAATAGTGTACATAATACCTCATCTCAGAAATATAGACAGATACTGAAGGGCCGAAACGTTGTAATAAATACGGCGACAAAGATGAGGACAGTAGTCCTAATAATGTAAATAATGTACATAATACCTCATCTCAAAAATATAGACAGATACTGAAGGGCCGAAACGTTGTAATAAATATGGCGAGAAGGATGAGGACAATAGTCCGAATAACGCAAATAAAAACTTTGTCGGCATTAAATAACCCATTGAGGTTGCTAAGCCGTAACACACAACAAACCAAACCATATATATATATATATATATATATATATATATATATATATATATATATATATATATATATATATATATATGTATGTATGTATGTGTGTGTGTACGTACAGATAAAGAGTAAGAACAGCCAGATTAGGAATCCGCCGTTCTTAGCATTTACTCTTTTTTTTTAAGTGATCGATACAACGTAGAGGAAAATATTATAATAATATTTTATTACAAAATATTATTCATCGCAACACAAAAATGTCTATGTATCCGAACTTAAAAATTGTTCCATCATCAAGCGATGTTGGGTAATTATAATGAAAATGATTTACTTGTGAAATCAGAAAAAATTAGGTAGCTTATTCGAGAGTTAAAAAGGAGGTGGCGAACAAGATTTCAACATTTTGTGGGTATGTCTGGGTTGACCAATCAATAGACAGATCAAAGCTAAACTAGAAAAATGAAAAAAACGGGTTCGAAGTTAGGAGTAGGTGAGTAATTGATTCAATTCTAGAGTGCTCAATATCAGAGATAGAGCGTGTGTAAATATAAATGTGAACATAGAAGTCAACACTTAAAGGCGACACTTTCTCGGTATTGATAATGGGACGGTTTTCCGTTACCTTCTCCACGGTGATTTTATTGGGACACCACCTCTAGTTAGCTGTTCGTTGACTCCTCCAGATTTCGTCTGCCCTTTGATATCTTTTATTTTTTTCTTCCTATGGGGTTGCTAACAGACCTCCTCACTCACAAGGAACTGAAGTGGTGTGCCGGTTTAGACGGTTTTAGTTTTAACTTAGATAAAGTGCTAAACAGTATTATTATTTTTATTATTATTAATTCTTTGGTTTTAAATTTAAAGTAATTTGGAGCTTCTCAAATTGACTTTCTCGAGTTAACAGTGATATTATTTTACCAATAGAAGATTTAGGTTTTTTATTTTCAGTATTTTTCCATACAAGTTTTAATTCCCAAATGGCTAAAGGCGAGTTTAATTTTTTTTGTTTTTATGCGTATATTTTAACAGATATCCTCAGGCATCTTCCATGTTGTTCTCTTTCCTTTGTGGACCTGTGTACAATTGTATTTCTCATCAATAATAAATGCGATTTCTTTTTATATTTGGAAAATGTTCTCTCCAGAGATTGGAACGTTGCCAATATGCATTTTATAATCGTACGTAAGGACGAAACTTCTGATTTTGACGAGCGAAAGAAAGAAGGTACCTCGCTGTTGGTTTATTGTTGGTTGGTAACTCTTGCAGAGAATTATTACAGCATAGTGATTCCTCATTGGGTATTCTAAACTTGAGACCTTGTGCCAAAATTAAGCTTGGTAAATGGTCATGAACACGATAAAATGGAAAACAATGAAGAGACTGTAATGAGAAAACTGCAGAAAAATGAAAGAGAACAATCCGGTTTTAAGATTATGTATCACCTATTTTCATTAAGGCATTATACGATTCGAAAGAGATATATATTGGGGATTCTTTAAGGTTAAGAAAAAAGCAGGAATGAGAAAAAGCTTCCCCCTCCCATAGCGATCATAAACTCGTCCGATTTAAACTTCCTCGTGGCCAGTAAATGCAGCAGGCACTAAATGAAGGTCATAGGATGCATACTAATCAGGAAGAATGATTGTACAATAATGATTTGGTTTGGTTTGCTTTACGGCATATCAACACCGCAATGGGTTATTTAATGTTAACAAGATTGTTATTGCTAGTAATATTTGTTTCAAAAATGTATTGCTACGAATATTTTTTCTCCAAAATTGTATTTGCTGTTAATATATTGCATATCCGTCTTTGGATTTTATCAAGGACCTTCAGACAATTAGAAGGGGCTCCAGACAATATATGGCAGCAATACTCCATGCAAGGGCGAATGGTAGATTTGTAGATTTGAAGGATTGACTCCGGCGAGAATAATTTCCTAGCGCGGCACTTGAAATTTTTCTCGTCGGAGACAATCCTTCAAATCGATAAATCAATCATTCTCCCTTTCATGGAGTATTGCTGCCATATATGGTCTAGTGCCCCTTCTTTTTGTCTCAAGGTCCTTGATAAAATCCAAAGACGGATATGCAATGTAATTGGCCCTGACCTGGCATCTCGTCTGCAGTCTCTCTCTCACAGATGTGGCGTCGCCTCCCTCTGTCTTCTTTACAAATACTTTCACGGTAACTGCTCCGATGAGCTGCTTTCGCTGGTTCCCAGACTTCATGAATTTAAGCGTTCTACTAGACTGGCATCGCGCTCACACCCTTTCACTGTCGAAACTGGTAAATATAGCCGTCTCTTCTACTCCAAATAGCTTCATGTCTCGCACTTCTCGCCTGTGGAACTCCTTCCCAATTTCTTGTTTTCCTGATAGCTATAATCTCCAACTATTCAAATGTAATGTTAATCGACGTCTCCAGATGCCCTGATATATCCCCTAACCTTCTCTTCATCCTTTCCTCTTTCACTCCACTTTGCCCTCGATCCAATTCTCTGTTACCCCTTGCGTGCCAGTGGCTTGCCGCCTTGCTTGGGGTTGAATGCTTAAAAAAAATTTTTTTTCTCCAAAATTGTATTGCTTATAATCTTCTTTTTTTTTTTTCATAATGTATTGCCGGTAAATTTTTTCATTCAAAAATTCATTTATAGTAATATTTTTACAAAAATATATTGCTGGCATTAAAACCTATTTTTACATGTTTTGACCCCAGTTTGGGGGTTAACTATTTGCCCATAGCTGGAACCTGACAGGTGATACCACCCCGGATCAGGGTGAACCTGGGAACATCAGCAATTAAGAGGTGGCTTCACGCTCCTCAAAACATCCTGATCAGACGCCTTGCTGCTGGATGTAGTTTATCGTCTTACCCAGGACATGGATGTAGTTTATCGTCATATCCAGGACAATAATATGGCATAGATTTTGAGCGCACATACCTGAACGATGTCTTGCACCTTATTACTTTTCAATTTCAAACGCTTTTGTTTCAGTCCCGACGAGAATAAACACGTCTTAATAGAGATGAATTGAACAGAAGTTAATGTTTTATACAAAAGCGAATCTAAATTTATTTTTTGTTGTACAGACAAGTAAAAACATACTCGACCCCTGGCATGAAACGGTGTTTGTCAATTTAGTTTTAAAATTTGTGTATTTAGGCAGTAACTTCTCTTTTAGGCATGTATGATTAAATAAATTGCAAACATTATGTCTGCTTATTTTTAGCATAATCCGTTCATATTCACGGATATTTTCCCGTGTATTACAATCAAACGATGTAAGAAATGAATTGTAACAGTGAGAATCACTTTTATTTCCTAAGTACTTTCCATCTCTTTCTGATATCATCATCATGGGTGCAACTGGTAAGGCAAAACCTCTGTGTATCTATTCATTATTGATTTTTTTTAACTTTTTGCGTTTAAATACAACAGCTGACAGTTTTGCTTCAGTGTTCATTAGAACGTGAAAAATTATTATCCGTAGTATATAATCTGATGATGATCTCAGAAAGAGATGGAAAGTACTTGGGAAATAAAAGTGATTTTCACTGTTACAGTGCATATCTAGCATAACTTGATTGTGAAACACGGAAAAATATCCGTGAATATGAACGGATTATACTAAAAATAAGCAGACATAATGTTTATAATTTATTTAATCAATTTATTTTCGTATGCTTTACCATCGCGATTTGTTAACAGACTAAGAGAATTATAAACAAACGAAAAAATAAGCGTAAAATACGAGAGGATTTCAATCTAAACAATTTTTAGAAACATATTTAACCGGGCGATGATGGTGTAACCTCATTCGGCTGGGTTTATTTCTATAAGTGGAAAACTTGACAGTGTAGCTACTGTAGCCATGGGACACGGATAGAATTTAATATTGTTTTGAGTGTAGAATGTTTATTGGGGCCAGGAAGATGAGGAAATTTACATCTGAGTTGGTAATTTTTCGTGATCAGATTACACAAACCCATAAGAAGTAACATGAAGCTAGTTCCAAGAACGCTCGCCTATTTTCCGAGTGTTATATAGGAATAAAGTTTCGCTGCCGACACTTGAGTTTGAACATAGATCGCCAATGAGCAAACAACGGCGATCCCATTATTGAACTAAGTAGACCACGTGACCATAGAGGAAGCGCATAAGTAGGAAGTCGTGTGACGTCTAACTGATCGCTATATTCTATTACTATTCGGATCGTTATTTCTAGTCTATCCTCTACTACTATACGGACCTCTATTCTCTACTCTATTCACTATACTATTACTCTATTCGGATCACTATACGGATTACTGTTTCGAGCGAGTATTATCGAGCAAGTACTATTAGTGCGAGTCATATTCGAAGGTGTCTGACACCAGCGTTGTCCAATGGCGTTACTATAGTTGTATCTGCGATTGCAAAGACTCTGCTACAACGAGCATTACGAAGCTAGAACGAGCATTACGAAGTGACAACGAGTATTCGTTGAGATTACAAAACCCGACACTCCATTAACTCCAGCTTTCATGGGACATCTTACAGGCTTCAGGAAATTTCATACAGCTGTGCACATACAGTGAGCTATGATAAATGTTTAGCCACCATTAATTAAAGCAATGTTGGCTTGTTTAATAACGTCTTTTCTTTCTTTTTTTCAGACAATACCGTGTTTGTTTCAAGCTACTCTCATCTATGAACGATAGTTGACTTATATTTTGCAGTGAAAATTCGTGGAAATTGGTGAATTTCAACGAGGGCAAATAATAGGATGGCATTAGTGTGGCAAGTCAAATAGATAAATTGCTAGGTTTTAACAGGTTAATCATCAAACGGTTAATAATATTGTCAGGAAATTTAATGAAGAAGGCCATTGTCGTGTGGAACAATGTTCAGGAAGACCAAGCATCGTGCCAGAGCGAACGAAAGGGGCGCTGAAGAGGGAAGTCATCAGAAACCATCATCAGAGCATCAAAGATGTCGCCAACAGCATGGAAATGTCGCCATATGCGGTGAGAAAGACTCTGAAAGGGCTAGGCTATCAAAGAATTGTTGCAAGAAAGAAGCCCGTGATTTCAGAGGTTAACAGGAATAGGCGTATGGACTGGGCGAGATAATTCGAGAGCAAAGAATTTTGGCAGTCTGTAATTTGATCAGATGAAAGTAAATACTGCCAATATTTGAATTCGAGACAGGTTTATGTCTGGAGAAATCAGAATGAGACGTGGAACATTGAATGTCTGCAGGCGACCGTGAAACATAGAGGGATTGGGGTAATTGTTTGGGGCGCTGTCTGGTTTGGAGGGAATTCTGATCTGATTCTTGTTGAGCAGTTGAATGGTTCAAAATACTGTCAAATATTAGAGAAAGGAATACTCCCAGTATTTGAAACCAAGTAAATTGACAGTAATGCTACTTTTCTTTCAAGAAAATGGAGTGCCATGTCATACGAGCAAAGTAGGAAAGGCCTGGAAGGAATCGCAAGGAATCAAGTCACTGCCATTGGTAGCCCAAAATCATGACATGAATCCAATAGAGCACGTTTGGAAGCACCTTGACCGAAAACTTTTAGAGCGTACAACCCAAATCACGACAGTGGCAACCCTTAAAGAAACATTGCTAAAGGAGTGGCAAAATATGGATCAGGCGATTGTTGATAACTTGATCAAATCCATGCAAAATCGAATACAAGCACTGAAACTAGCAAATGGAGGACATACGCTATACAAGTTCCAAGTACTGTTTATTTATGCTGAGTTGGGATTACGTAATTAAATTTTGAAATTCGATCTAGTTTATTTCTCCTGGCTAAAAACTTTTCTTAGGCCACTGTAAAGAGAACTCAGTTATGAGCAGCCCTGAAACGTACTTAGATATCCATGCAACAGATACTACACCTTTATCCTAATTGTCAAGTGGACAGAGTTGCAATGCATAACAAAAGTCAAGGTAAGGAGGCAGGGAACAAATGGAGTAAATCGGCATATTGTTCAGAATAACGGAAGTATGGATGTTTACGATTTGACTGAGAGGCGGGAGTGCCACTAGCAAGCAAGGGGTTACAGAGGATTGAGAACAAGAGTAAAGAGGCATGTTTGAAGAAAGGATACAGAGAAAGACGGGGAACAAGCTCAGGGTGTCAGATGTCGATTGACATTGCACTTGAATATTTGAAGATTATCGTCATCGAGGAAGGGAGTTTCACAGACGGGAAGTGCGAGAGAAGAAGCTGTTTGAGTAGAAGAGGCGGTTACATTTAACCGTTTTGATAGTGGGACCGAGATGCCAGCCTGGTAGCTTGCTTAAATTCAGGCAGTCTGGGAACCAGCGAATCACTAACTTTAGAATCATTAAGCAACTCGAGCATCAAAATCGTCTGATCTTCGAACTAACGACCTGTTAATCTTCTAGGGCTCTTTGGCAAAGTAATCGAATCTTTAATCAACTCCGATCCGTTTAAGCCTCTCTCTTCGTAGTGTCTTCTTTCAAACTGCAAATAGAGATTTCGTTCTCAGGTTAACTACTGATATGTTGACGGTTATTGGTAATGGGTGTGTCTAGTTTTAGATAAGAATAACGAAGCTCGAGGCATTGTTTTAGATATTTCGAAGGCATGGTTTGGCATTCTAGTATTTACAAATTAAAAGAGCATGGTTTATTTGGCCGGGTTGGAATCAGTCTTTATTATGAAAATTAATGTCATCTAAAATGGCCACTCATCTAGATCTTTTTACATTAATGCAGGTTTCCCCTACCTCTCAATTCTTGGGTCTACTTTGTTCCTTATTTTCATCAACGATCTTTACGATGTCTTTTCTGATGATTCAATTATTGCTCCTGTTTAGATAGTAAGTATGATTTTCTTCTTCGATGTGCCGTGCCCATTCAGGACTTTGCCAATCATGGTTCTCCGCAAGTTCCTATTCTTTGTAGCTCTTAATACATTTTATCTTTTTGTTATCTCCCCCCAAACCCTAGTCCGCTCTCTATTTACTCAAACTCACCACGTAGGCTATGCATTGTTTTCTTTTGTCCCTCTTGCCTTCAATCTGTCCTGTGAGTGTCAAATTTTCCCAACCTTTTTTCTGTGCCCTAGAAATTTCAAGTGTTCTTAATGTTAAGTATAAGTGTCATTTTGTTGCTATTGTCTCTAGAACTTCATAATTGATCACATGTTCTGTCCATCTTTCTGTATTTTTGCTCGGCAGTTGGTTTTACTAACAAACCATACACTTTGTCTTCTTGCAGTTGATGTTTTGTTCTTTCTTCTCGCTTTCCTTCGTTACCTTATGTAGGAACTAAAATGACAAATTTATGCAGGTGTAGGCTTTAAGAAAGCTTTATTCAGCTGAGAATACAAGGTTTATGTATAGTGTCCTTTTATAGTCCCAGTAAACAGAAATAGAGGAGACCACTCATGAGTATTCATAACATGATTTCTTGTAATTTCCTTTCTGTTCCTGTTATTAACATAATACCATCTGCATATCTTATGTTTTTTAGATTGTGAATGTGAATAATGAATCCTAGTGGGACTTCTAATTTTCTTAGAAACGTTTTCTTGAATAGGTTGAATAGGTCCACTGAGAAAACAAATACTTTTTTACTCCTCTTTTTTTTATATATGTACTAATTTTCTGTCCCTATGCAGGCGGATTGCTGTCAGTATAGATTCTGAATTATTCTAATATCCTTCCCAAATATGTGAATGTTACCTAACAGTTCCAATAGTTCCCTGTGGCGCACTTTATTAAATGCTTTTGTATAATCTATAAAACACAGGTACACTCCCTTCTTCATTTGTATTGCCATTTCTGATATTATTCTGAGCATAAATATTGCATTCCTTGTTCCAGTGCCTTCGCCCAACCCGCACTGTTCTTGTCCTATTTCAGATGATTCTGCTGCTTCGCTCTATTCAAAAGAATTCGAATGATGAATTTTGTTATATAGCTCATTAGGCTGGTTGTTTGATTGCGTTCGCATTTGTTTGTACCTGGATTCTTAAGCAGGTCCTTTGATATTTGTGTGTATTGCCTGTTGTCCTCTTTCGACGTGGACGAGTTCTCAGATATATTCGTTCCATTCTCTGAACTATTTCTACTTCACTAATATCAATGATGACCTGTCCTTTCATTTCACAAGTTCATAAGTACTTATAACCAAACTAGTGCAACTTAACTTTCACGCAATATATATATATATATATATATATATATATATATATATATATATATATATATATATTGCTTGAAAGTTAAGTTAATATATATATATATATATATATATTGCTTGAAAGTTAAGTTAATATATATATATATATATATATATTGCTTGAAAGTTAAGTTAATATATATATATATATATATATATATATATTGCTTGAAAGTTAAGTTAATATATATATATATATATATATATATATATATATATTGCTTGAAAGTTAAGTTAATATATATATATATATATATATATATATTGCTTGAAAGTTAAGTTAATATATATATATATATATATATATATATATTGCTTGAAAGTTAAGTTAATATATATATATATATATATATATATATATATATATTGCTTGAAAGTTAAGTTAATATATATATATATATATATATATATATATATATATATTATAGTAAAAAAGTAAAACAATTGAAACATGATAATTCCTGTTTAGCGAAGGAACCATATTTTTAAATCAGTTAATTTATAATATATATATATATAATATATATTTTTGTCTTTATTTTCACCCGAAATTAAAGCAAACATTCGAACATTAGAACGGTTCATGATGAGACATAATAGAAATTCATTGTCTGTTATATTTAATAATAGTATATATATATATATATATATATATATATATATATATATATATATATATATATATATAGATAGATAGAGAGAGAGAGAGAGAGAGAGAGAGAGAGAGAGAGAGAGAGATAGATAGATAGGGATGGAATGAGATAAATAGATAGGGATGGAATGAGATAGATAATCTGAGGAAGAAGCACTATATACTAGTCTGAAATTTAATTTACTGGTAGGGCATGAAATTTTCGTTTTGATAAATTTATTGAGAATTTCTTTGACCAAATGAAGCCTCGAATCGAGACTATAATAATGTTTTCAATTGGATGTATTTGTTTTGACTGCCAAACAAAATATATCTTTATATTAACGAGCTTGTAAAATATTTAACCATATTTTTCCAATGCAACATGCTGTTCACCATAAATAAGCGGCCATGTTGGATCTGCATGTGTATGTAAACTCTTAAATAAAACGTAATGATGTGATTCAATTATTTCCACTGATAGTACTGTTCATTAACGTGACTCTCAAGTGTCAGGCGCCAACACAAATCACTAGCATTTTGTGATATGTTGCCATGGCGAGTGATATCTTAACTTGCCACTAGAGCGACATTTTAATGATTCCCTATGAAAGCAGTTTGAGCGAACTTTTGTTGTAATGTCTTCGTTTAACAGCGAGAAAGATGGAGGGAATGAAGTGGGCCGATGCTGGATATGACGACGATAATAGGACGTAGACATGTTTTCAACAAATGCTTAGTTATCTATCCAGTTATTGAATCTGTTCTTGCTACGCACTCCAAGATATCGAACGATACCAGACTATTTCTACACGGACGAAAAATAAAATTGCAGCAGTCTGATAGACGATGCCGATTGTGACCTGAGTACACTATGTGCCTGTTACCAGGATAGGAGATATTTGGATAAAATTGCGAAAGTTTTCGAGTGCACAGATTCCGCCTGAGTTTCAGAGATTGACGCTTGCTGTGAGAAGTTTCAATATGGCGAAAGAGGCCATTGTAAGCAAGCGTGAATAAAAATAGCATCTTATTCAATTAGAGCCGTTTGAAAAGATTCGGACTGTGAGCTTTCGAGAGGGATATTTCGGTGGATCCTTGCAGAAGTGCTTCAGTGTTGTTAACAGTGGTCCAATGAGCATGCCTATACCATAGAACAGATTCAAAAAGGCCATGTAATATGGACGCCTGCAAAGATCGACGCATTTTAGGTGTGGCAGTGGCTGACCGCACGGCGTCTACATCACAAATTAGAAAACAAAACAAAACATTTGACCCAGGGTGTTAACGAAGAATGTTAGGGGTTGTTTATTTGCAACAGAACTACGGTCATACGAGCCACTATTAAGATTTCTTATTACGCTGCACGAGGAAACAATGGATAGCGGTTCGGGTTGAGGAATCGGAGAGCCGAGGTCGAATTCCAGACGAATCCATTGCATTCACTTACGTGCTAATAAAGATATGAATCTTATTCTTCTCCCAACAGCTATGGGTAAAATAGCAGGACAGACAGGGTTTGGATGGCAACTGCTCTACCGCAGACAGAAATGGCAACCTACTGAAGAAAAAATCTGCCTCGTCTCGAGAAAAGTACAACGTACAACAGAGCCCCCCCACAGACACACACATAATGGTAAGACATTAGTTGCAATGGTGTCTTCACCTAGATAATGTCTTACCATTAAGTGGGAGGTGTACTTTCACGGCAATTATTCGGATGAAACTCTTCGCTATGGTACCTTTTTGAATTTATGTACTAGACTGGCGTCGAGATCTCACCAATTTACAATGGAATTGGCTCGATATAACCGTAAGTCCTATGTTGACATTTTCTTCTCTCGCACTTCTCGCTTAGAAGATCAGCATATGTGGGAGGTATTTCCGAACATATGTCAGTGAATTCATGCAGCGAGAGCAAATGAAAGATCCCCCCCGCCCAAATACATTCAAGGGTATTAGCACGTAAGTGAATGTAATGGATTCGACTGGAATTCGAACTCTACTCTCCGGATTCCAGTCGAATCCATTAAATTCACTTACGTGCTAATACTCCTTGGAAAAGTATGAATCCTCCTCTTCTTTCCCCAGCTATGGGTAAATAGCAGGATAGATCGGGTTCTATAGCCTTGGATGGCAACTGGTCAACCGCAGAAAGAAATGGCAGCCTGCTGCGGGCAAAAAGTCTGCCTCGTCAGTCATGTATCGAAAGATACATGATTGCCTAAGCGTGTATCACGTATGGAACATAACTGACTGAAATTCACTTACGTCCTAACAGCATTGGGAAAGACATGAATCCTCTTCATCTCCCTCCAGCTATGGGTAAATAGCAGGACAGACTAGGTTCTATAGCCTTGGATGGCAACTGGTTTGCCACAGAAAGAAATGGCAACCTACTGCGGGAAAATAATCTGCCTCGTCAGTCATGTATCGAAAGATACATGATCGCCTAAACATGTATCACGCATGGCACATAACTAACCGAAATTCACTTACGTGCTAATACCCTCGGTATAGGTATGTATGGGTAATTCAGTTCGCCCGTCGTTTGCGATGACTGAAATTGATTAAAGTGCTTGCTTTCGTCCAGTCCTCCGGTCTACCAACTTGAGCTGTCGCTAGTGACCTCTTATTCTCCCAGTCTCGTTAGTACGCACGTGCGCTGTCACGCCAACAATGCGCTCCCTCCTCTTCCTCCCAGACTCGCTATTTATGCCCGCGTCGGGGGCAACTACAATTTGCATACGAGACTTACTTCTCGTTCGCCAGAGACTTCCGGTTTTATAAATTCAAGCTGGTTTGAATTCTTAGTTTGTTTTTTTTTTAATTTTTAATTTTTTCCCCTGCACGTCCGCCCGCGATCTTTCAACAGGACCTAACACGACAAGCAAATTCGCTTTGCGGGATGTAAGTCTTCTCGTTCCTCACAGTATTAAGCGTCTTCTTCTTCCCCCAGCTATGGCTAAATAACAGGATAGACCAGGTTCTAAAGCCTTGGGTGGCAACTGGTCTACCGCAGAAAGAAATGATAACCTACTGCGGAAAAAAAATTTGCCTGGTCATTCATATATCGAAAGTATCACGCATGGCATTACACTGATTACACTGTAACATCTTGCTGCACAGATTTCACTTGAGAGCTCCGACTGCGCGAGGAGAGCACGGCTTTCAGTATATTCTTTCAGGTCACATAGGTCCTAGTATCATGTCAATAGAACCTTTACGGGGGCCCTTTTCTGAACGAGATGCTGCTTTAATGCAAATAGAGCCATACTTGGTTATGGGTATCTCCGTAGCTGTGTGATTTAAAGCACGTCAGATCAGATGGTGGTTCACTAATGAAGTGGTGAAACCACCATCTGATCCGAAAGCTATTTTCGCCAGTGCTCATATTGCAATATGAGCTCTGGTAAAAAACATGCAATGATAACAGCAAAAATTGCAATGTGAGTTCAATACCTGGTTAAGGTGGTGGAGAACTTGGCGAGGGGAATTAACAGGAGATAACTGACATCCATTAGACATGGCACGTAGAACTAGAACAGTCAAACCAAGCGAAATAAAGGGTTCAGTTCGACATTCCAACTGCCTGAAGAAGGCCAGAGCGTACAACGGCCGAAACGTTGTCATAAATATGGCAACGCTCTGTAAGCTCTTACGTGCTAGTGGCACTCCTGCCTTGCCTGGGGTGAAACGCTTATATATATATACAGACTGTTTCGCTGTATCACAGCTCTTCATTGTGGCTAGGATCGAAACTCGGAGAATCTGATGCACGGTGAATTGAAGCGTATTTATTTTTAGATAAACACGCTAGTGACTGAGAGAACACGATTCGTTTTATCGAAGTGTATTGCATTAATAGCAGTAATAGTCACTGTTTACAAATTCACACTTCTTCCCTAGAGAGCTCAACCGAAATATTTTTTCAGGAGCATATATATATATATATATATATATAGAGAGAGAGAGAGAGAGGGGGTGTGTGTGTGTGTGTGTACATCATATATCCAACCGAAAAGACACATTTTTATTAAATTCAGACTAAACAAGGCTAAATAAGAGAAGATACTATCCAAAAGGATCATGTAAAATTATCATATATATATATATATATATATATATATATAATTATTTATATATATAATTATGTATAATTATAATAAACAGTATTAATAACATTTACCGACCTGAATAGAAGCAGTAAAATTGACCTTACTAATCGAACGATCCTCCTTGGCTCGATCAGTTAAGATGACGATTCTACATAGGATACAGGTTCGATTCCTGCCGGAGGACGAATATTTTCTATGAAAATTTATCGGATATTCAGGCCGTTAAATGTTGTTTTATACTGTTTATTATAAACAGAGCATTTACTTAAATATTTATATCTATAAAAAAAGAATGTATAAACATAAAAATGTCTTAATATATATATATATATATATATATATATATATATATATATATATATATGTTTGTGAGCGTGCGTATATATATATATATATATATATATGTGTGTGTGTGTGTGTGTGTGTGTTATTGAAAAATCTTCGTTCGTGTTTTAGATTTTAGCATACATTTTCCTGTGGTGCCACCAGCTCCTGCACCTCATGACAAATCAATTTACACATTCAAGGTTTTGCTCGTGCAAAAGTCAGTTTTTGTACCTTGCGGCATTTAGCGAATCTCAAAGTTTCTTTCTCGACGTAGACGAGAACTGTACAATTTCTTTAGATTAAGTGGCTTCTCTTTTCCAGCAACAGCCATTCTCAGAGCCTCATCACCCAACCCGACAGGTAGAAGCAAAGTCTTCACCCTGCATTCCACCCACCAGGAATATGGGAATTTCAAATGTATGGGAAATACAAACAATTATTTTTATTTATTATTTGTTCTGAGTCCCTCTACACATCGAGGGCAAATTAGAAAACTTTCAATAATGTTACCGTTTCTGAGGATTTTCTTTCGGTAGAGAATCGACCGATGCTTGAAAAGCGGATTTATTTCCGTCTCTACAAAAACTGTGAAATGCTAAAAGAAAATACAAAAACAAAAACAAAGGCCTCCTGGTTGTATAAGCTAATACAAAAAATATATTAACTAGTATGAAAATTCAGTGGTGACCGAAGTGCTACAACCTCTACCTTCTGCGCCGTCTAACTAGAAATCGGGAGTAAGTACAAGTCCCACTAAGCCATTTTTTTTAAAGCAAGACTACATAGTTGGTATAAATCATGCTTAGCTTCTTTTCTAATAAAGGGTACAGCAACTATGGTTTTGTTTTTCCCTACAAAAATATATCGGTTATCAAGTGACCGTTGCAGATTGAATTATGGGCATCAGTATTTAATCCCCTTGCAGCAGCCCCGAGGCAGCTACGATGCCACCAAAATTCTAAGAATTATCGTAATGATACCTTAAAAAGCGGTCGAATCAGATAAATTCTGCAATTTTCCTATAAGAGAATTTAAGGACTGCTATCGATCAACGTTACTAATTTTTGTGCTGGGCGCTCAAGAAAGGATGGCCGTGACAATCTGACAAATTTTCAGTTTTTCTTTCCAAATTGCTTTGTCCTAAAAGTACACCCTTGTGCAAATTAATTGAAACAAAACGAATAATTACATTATTATTTACTTTTTGTATTTTTCCAATGAAACATGACACAGTGCACATGTTAGTACTTCGTATGTCCATCCCAAGAAGTTGTTCCTTGTAGATTGGCCACAGATTCTCGATTGGAGAATTTCCGGACCAGTCTATAGTAATTTGATTTGCTCACTGGTAAGGCTTGCCAGTGTGTACGTGCAGCGTTGCAATTTTTGTACGCTTCCTTGGAATAACGTCCATCGCAGAAAATGGTCGTATGACAACTAATCAACAGTCGAGACAATAATTTCTGTGCGGGATAAGAATTTGATACAATCGCGGATGACGCAATATTTTTCAAGGTCAAACAAATTTCATCATACACCCCGAAAATAGATTCATATTACTGTACACCACTGCAAATTACCTAATCTGAGGAAAAAACAGAAATCGATTACACCCTGTCACTCTAGTGGGTCTAAAACTGGCCGTATGGTGAAAGAAAGGAAATTAAAGCAGTTGTTTCAATTAATTTGCACAAGGGTGTAATTTTACCTTCCGCACAAGACCACCTTCACCTTCATTTGCCTCACTGTCCATTTTCCACTTATTTTTGAGTCCTATACGAGCGGGGACTCAAAAGTAATCGCAATTGTGTCATATCATTTTATTCATTTATTGTTGCATGTTTATATTCTTATCACCTTCTCCACTTGAAGCAATGCACCCGTCCAGACGTGTTTTCCAATGTTCAAAGCAGTCTTGGACCACTTGTGAAGTTATGTTTTTTTATGACTCCGTCGTTTTCTTCTTAACCTCTTTCGCATCTGAAAAACGTTTTCCTTTGAGGACTTTCTTCATTCCGGGGAACAAAAATATTACAGGGGGCGAAATTGGGGGAATAGGGATGGTGGGGAAGTGGGTCCATGCCATTCTGGGTCAGAAAATGTCTCACACTCAAGGCGGTGTGCGCTGGCGCATTGTCGTGATGCAACCACCACCATCCACTTTGCCACAGGTCAGGGAGTTTTCGTCTCACCTTGTCTCGCAAACATTCAGGGCTTCCAAGTAAAAAGCCTGGTTAACAGTTTGACGAAGAGGAACAAATCCTTTGTGGAGAATTCCTTTCACATCAAAGAAATAAATCAGCATCGTCTTGACATTGGACTTCACTTGATGCGCTTTTGGGGGTCGTGGTGACGTTGGATGCTTCCACTGACTTGATTGCTGCTTCGTTTCCGGGTCGAAACCATAGCACCAGCTTTTGTCACCAGTGATGACCTTCGAAAAAAGGTCTGGATCAACTTCCAACTGTTCTTTCAGTTTACGGCAGACATCCTTTCAGCCATGGTAAAAAATAAACGAAAAGGCGTGAAGCACTTCAAAGCAAATGTGAGCCACAGAGCTGTACGTCTTCCCAGGATGACACCAGTTAGCACACTGATGACCGAGTGTTGCCTGAAGTGACATCTAGCGATGGAAGCCTGAACTACTACGATTCCGGTTACTTTGGGTCTCCCCTCGTATCTTCCTAGACAACTACATCTACTTTCACTTTTCTATTGGTTCTGTGCCACTTTTGTCTTAGACTGATATTAGCCAGATATTACGCCATCTCTTTCAGAACTGCTCTGCCAAATATTGTACTTTTCTCCACCGTTCATTGCATATAGATTTTCAATGACAATTTTTTCGGAGGTGAGGGGAGATGTGGATGTCTTCACAGTGACCAGGTGATTTCGTATCAAGCATTCGACACCCTTTGGGTCATTTATTAGGGGTGCCGTTAATGGACACCTGTTCACAACAGACATAGATTCTTAGAGAAATATTCTCAGTGAAGCATCGTCCAGTCTTCCAACGAGTGATGAAACAGAATTCATTACGCTTAGGTCTGTTCTTATTTGGCGTTCTCACGCGCCACCCATACGACATTCTCCGGGAACATTAATCTGAAAGTCACATTGTTTTTCAGCCAAAAAAACCCTGAAAATTCCGTATTTATCCATTAGGTCCTTCTTCATTCATAGCACACACGATCTGTCTCATATTTCCTCTAATTGCTATAAAATATCTCAAGGTATTCAAGAAGACGTCAATTGAAATATTTAGCATCTCCAGATTAATCTCTACAGCCTGAACAGGTAAATAACAGGCCGTATTATTTGGATTTCTTACAGGCCGTATCTTTGGAATCTTTCCAAAGACATCCTTTACAGTGTATGAGAAGTGGGGAAAGGTATCAAGTCGCTTAGTGCGTAGGTCCGCCATACACTACCCTTCGGACAGCCAAAAGGACCCTTCTGCAGGTAACATAAGAATTGATGTGTTTTGCCAAATCCTTGCTAGCATTCAGTATCCAATAAACATTGGATCAGAGTTTGTTCAGGATTATTTCAGGGCGTTGGTGTTGCAACTCCCGATGACGGTAGTTAATTATTAAATGAGTTACAACGCCTTCTTCAGGAAAAATTGCTGGGTGCATTAGTTGAAAAGATGCAGAGGACTTTCTCAACCGCCCTCCTACTCTAAGCAGTTCTTCAAAAATAAAACAGAGTTCATAGAATGCATGAGCTTTTGGTCTTTTGTGGAGTTTTTACTAGCCTCAATTCTTCTTGAAATGTTTCACGTTGAGCTAGCTTGATGAGTGTAAGAGCCACCGTTTCCCTTGCTTCCACACTAATAGGTTCTGACTGCTATCTCTTTACTAGTCGTTTTATTATGGTGATAATTCCGAGAGAGGCATTCCACTCAGAGAATCTTGATAACCTTTTTAAAATGTTTTTCTTTCTTAGTGACATCTGTTTTTAAGATTCTCACTTTAGAATCTCAAACAAGAAGATTGGGCTTTCCTTCAGCTTGAACAATTTTCCGTTTCCATAAAAATTTAGGCCCTGGTAGCAAATTTGATTTGATTAAGTCTGTCACCTTGTGTCCTCTGAATGTAAGATTAGCACGATATTGTCCCGTGTCAATGTGAAATCATTGTCTAATGTCTGTATTCCCTCTTATCCTTTGGACGCGATTGGCAAGAAAGACATGAAAACGCTAGGATTCATTCTTTATTAGAAAAAAAAACTTGATCTATTTTAAGGTTGGTCTATTCTCTCAAGAATCTACTAACATTGGCAAAAACCGTGTCAACTGTGAGTTCCAGGCGTAGTACCACTTTGGGATTACCCATAACCAGCGGGCAATACACTTTCTTTTCTGCGATGATTCGTTGATATAAAGACTGACCATATCCACTGTTGTTAGCGTCTAAAAGATAATAGAGATCTATCTTTTGAATGGACCAATATTGTTAGGGATGAGACAACTTGGAATTTGTATCAATTCCAAGACCCAGAGCCAAGCCTCCCATTTTGGTTTTTATTTCAGAGTAAAATCTTTCGTCCCATCCCATACATTTCATGCAGCATTTTTTCCCGGTTAAGATGTATGTAGAGAGGAACACCAATGGGTCGTACACGCTTGCCACCATTGACAAAATTCCTAGCCGAGTGACAGGCCTTTTTCCTGAATAAAAATGAATCGGTATTCAATTCCCATCTCAGGAACAACACACTTTGCATTGGGAGTTGACTGTAATTCAAGTCTACCTCCTTCATTGCAGAGGATCGTCCACTCTATGGGAGAGCCTCCTAGACTCGCCTACCTACCACGGTTACGCGTCCGAGTTGAAATTAGTTGCGAGTTGAGTTGAAATTAGTTCTGTCACTCATCTAGAATTTTTTTTTCGCAATTGATGCGAAAATGTTTCGTTCCATCCAATACCCTACTTACTCATTTCATGCAGTATTTTTTCCCGGTTAAGATGTATGTACAGAGGAACATCAATGGGTCGTACACGCTTGCCACCATTGACAAAATTCCTAGCCGAGTGGCAGGACTTTTTCTATAAACAATTCCGTTGCGACGGCCGTCACACGCTCGTTAAGGAGAGCCGCCCGTACGAGGACCAGTGAATCGCGCGGGAGTGTCGTCCTGCAGTCGAACTTCGACTCGACTCGACTCGCCTACCTACTACGGCTACGCGTACAAGGACCAGTCAATCGCGTGGAAGAATCCTTCAGTCAAACTTGGACACGGCTCGCCTACTTACCACGGCTATGCGTCCGAGTTGAAATTAGTTTCGAGTAGAAATTAGTTCTGTCACTCATCCAGAATTTTCTTTTTGCGCAAATGATGGGATGTTTCGTCCCATCCAATACCCTACTTACTCATTTCATGCAGTATTTTTTTCCGGTTAAGATGTATGTAGAGAGGAACATCAATGTGTCGTACACGCTTGCCCCATTGACAAAATTCCTAGCCGAGTGACAGGCCTTTTTCCTGAATGAAAATGAATCGGTGTACAATTCCCATCTCAGGAACAACACACTTTGCATTGGGATTTGACTGTAATTCAAGTCTACCTCCTTCATTGCAGTAGATCGTTCACTCTCTGGTAGAGCCTCCATGACTTCTCTAGTGATAGATACAAATTTGTGCAGGCGTAAATGTCCATTGGCACAGACCTTGCTTCAGGGATCAGGTTACTGTCCCTTTCTGCAGAATCGACACTAACAAGTCCATCATCCGCATGGAAACAATTTTGTTTTGCAAATAATGCGAAGAAGAGACTTTATAAAGGTGATTTTTCCCGCTTCCATTCAATGCTTGTGGCACCAGTTTCCAAGTTTCATGGATTGTTCCATTTGGTTCAGATATTCGGAGCAGTTGTGCGATAAGTAGCTGCCACCAAAGCCGCCAATTCAATGTTGTTCGCGATCTTCTTTAACTTCAACACTGAATTCACTAAGACGGATTTTTAAAACCAACATTAACATTTCCGTAACTCCAAAATTCATTCATTTTTCAAGTGGTTTGTGCTGCACTGCGAAACTTTGGCGTAAATCTTGCTTTGACATCTTTACTTCACATGCATGAAAATTGATAAAAATGTAATTTATATTAAAAATAGATTAAACAGAAATAAAGATCATAAACTTTAAAATGATACATAATTTTACTTCCTTTCTGTGACTTGTATATCTCTAAAAAATTTAAAACATAAAAAATTAATTCGGTATTAATTTTTGAAAAATACTAGTAAAACATTGTAACTTTTATATTAGATACTTTCAATTTGCAAAATACGTAAAAACTAAAGTAGAAACCTTCAAAAATTAAATTAATTATATTTTTAGAATGAGATTATATTTCATTTGCGTTGTGTATTTTAACACATGTCCGTGTGTACAGATTTTGTAAATACATGTAAAGAATACCTAAACAGAAACATATGAATACGTTAATTTTGTAATAAACATCTTTGTTAAATAACTTTCCTAATGAGGGTGACAGTTTAGAAAGCATTTCGTTTGGTTTGCTTTGTTTTATGGCATATCAACTTCAATGGGTTATTTAATGCCGACAAGATTTTTATTGCTAGTAATATTTAAAAAACAAAACAAATGTATTGCTGGAAATATTTTTTTAACTGTATTGCCGGTAATAGTTTTTTTTGTTTTTAACTGTATTGCCGGTAATAGTTTTTTTGTTTTTAAATGTATTTTTTCGTCTTACCCAGAACGGTTGTCTGGTTCATTTGTAGACCTGGGAACACCAGCAATTAAGAGGTGGTTCCACGCTCCTCAAAACCTCTTGATAAGTGGCCTTGCTATTGGACGTAGTTTATTGTCTTACTCAGGATGCGGATGTAGTTTATCGTCATACCAAGGACGGGAAAGCATTTGGTGTTTATATTTAAAATGGCGTCGTGAGCATAAAATGGCGGAATTATTTAGTCCTGTTTCATTTGCATTTCTCTGTTGAATATTTATAAAGTTTAAATTATGTCTTGCTGTTTTTATCTTTTCTTTCTCGAAATATTTTTCTCTTCTCTTCACGAGTCGATGTTTACTTTCATTCAAATGTTTCGGATTGACATCAAAACACTGCAATATGATTTAAAACAACAAACAAAAACACGTGACTGATTCAATTAATCGACTATCCCGATAGAATGTAATAAAGCATAAAGAAAATCTTACTTGAAAAAATTCATAGAAGTAGGAATATGTCTTTAAAACGTCTCCAATATTCTTTGAAAAAGAAGGGAAAAACAGTTTGATTAAAAAAAAGAATCCTCGTCCGTTTTGAGATTAGAGTTTACTTTAGTCAAATTAACATACATAAGATTATTGAAGTTAATTTTTTTATCATCCAGGAAATTACAATCCAAAGAATAATAAAATTTATTATTAACTGAGGAAATAACCAAAGAAGTGATATAAATTTGTCTTAAAATGCAATCAAATTTAATTTTAATTAAATTCATATTTCCTTCGTTTAACCATTAAACCCAGACCGCCGCTTTATCGGTGGTAGAGAAAAATGATTTAATGCCCATCCACCGGTTGAACGGTGGTAGAGAAAAAAGACGTAATGCCCATCCACCGGTTGAACGGTGGTAGAGAAAAATGAGGTAATGCCCATCCACCGGTTGAACGGTGGTAGAGAAAAATGAGGTAATGCCCATCCACCGGTTAAACGGTGGTAGAGAAAAATGAGGTAATGCCCATCCACCGGTTGAACGGTGGTAGAGAAAAATGACTTAATGACCGGCCACCAGTTGAACCGTGCTAGGGAAAAATGACTTAATGCCCATCTACCGGTTGAACGGTGGTAGAGAAAAATGAATTAATGCCCAGCCAAAAGTTGAACGGGGGTAAAGAAAAATGATGTAATGCGTACCCACCGGTTGAACGGTAGTAGAGAAAAAAGACGTAATGCCCAGCCACCGGTTGAACGGTGGTAGAGAAAAATGAGGTAATTCCCATCCACCGGTTGAACGGTGGTAGAGAAAAATGAGGTAATGCCCATCCACCGGTTGAACGGTGGTAGAGAAAAATGACTTAATGACCGGCCACCGGTTGAACCGTGCTAGGGAAAAATGACTTAATGCCCATCTACCGGTTGAACGGTGGTAGAGAAAAATGACTTAATGACCAGCCACCGGTTGAACCTTGGTAGAGAAAAATGAATTAATGCCCAGCCAAAAGTTGAACGGGGGTAAAGAAAAATTATGTAATGCGTACCCACCGGTTGAACGGTAGTAGAGAAAAAAGACGTAATGCCCAGCCACCGGTTGAACGGTGGTAGAGAAAAATGAGGTAATTCCCATCCACCGGTTGAACGGTGGTAGAGAAAAATGAGGTAATGCCCATCCACCGGTTGAACGGTGGTAGAGAAAAATGACCTAATGACCGGCCACCGGTTGAACCGTGCTAGGGAAAAATGACTTAATGCCCATCTACCGGTTGAACGGTGGTAGAGAAAAATGACTTAATGACCAGCCACCGGTTGAACCTTGGTAGAGAAAAATGAATTAATGCCCAGCCAAAAGTTGAACGGGGGTAAAGAAAAATGATGTAATGCGTACCCACCGGTTGAACGGTAGTAGAGAAGAAAGACGTAATGCCCAGCCACCGGTTGAACGGTGGTAGAGAAAAATGAGGTAATTCCCATCCACCGGTTGAACGGTGGTAGAGAAAAATGAGGTAATGCCCATCCACCGGTTGAACGGTGGTAGAGAAAAATGACCTAATGACCGGCCACCGGTTGAACCGTGCTAGGGAAAAATGACTTAATGCCCATCTACCGGTTGAACGGTGGTAGAGAAAAATGACTTAATGACCAGCCACCGGTTGAACCTTGGTAGAGAAAAATGAATTAATGCCCAGCCAAAAGTTGAACGGGGGTAAAGAAAAATGATGTAATGCGTACCCACCGGTTGAACGGTAGTAGAGAAGAAAGACGTAATGCCCAGCCACCGGTTGAACGGTGGTAGAGAAAAATGAGGTAATTCCCATCCACCGGTTGAACGGTGGTAGAGAAAAATGAGGTAATGCCCATCCACCGGTTGAACGGTGGTAGAGAAAAATGACTTAATGACCGGCCACCGGTTGAACCGTGCTAGGGAAAAATGACTTAATGCCCATCTACCGGTTGAACGGTGGTAGAGAAAAATGACTTAATGACCAGCCACCGGTTGAACCTTGGTAGAGAAAAATGAATTAATGCCCAGCCAAAAGTTGAACGGGGGTAAAGAAAAATGATGTAATGCGTACCCACCGGTTGAACGGTAGTAGAGAAAAAAGACGTAATGCCCAGCCACCGGTTGAACGGTGGTAGAGAAAAATGAGGTAATTCCCATCCACCGGTTGAACGGTGGTAGAGAAAAATGAGGTAATGCCCATCCACCGGTTGAACGGTGGTAGAGAAAAATGACTTAATGACCGGCCACCGGTTGAACCGTGCTAGGGAAAAATGACTTAATGCCCAGCCACTGGTTGAACGGTGGTAGAGAAAATGACTTAATGCCCAACAAAAAGTTGAACGGTGGTAAAAAAAATGACGTAATGCGTACCCACCGGTTGAACGGTGGTAGAGAAAAAAAGACGTAATTCCCAGCCACCGGTTAAACGGTGTTAGAGAAAAATGACCCAATGCCCAGCAACCTGTTGAAGGGTGGGTAAACACTTGTAACTACTTTTGTATCTGCACAGGGCTCTACCATGAAATAATAGATACCAATTACTTGCGAAAGTTGATTCATGCGCTCAGGCAGAAGCGTTCAAATTGTTCAGGAACGCATGGCTGAAAGGGTTAAAGGAATTTGTTGCATCAATATTACTTGGAGAAAAGAAATATAAGTGACTAATTCAAATAATGACAAACATTAAAAGAAGTTAAAAAGAATAGCTTAATAGTTTCAAGGTATGTATGTATGTATGTATAGCTGGTCATTCGTATTCGAGGATTCCCGTCTACTAGGGCGGCTAGCCAATCCCTATTGCAGACGCTCGCTCAGGCGCATTTTGTGTTTATTCAACACCCACAGAGCGCACCTGTTGGTTTATACTGCAACTAGGCTGAGCAGACCTTAGTTATAGTTTGTGGGAGAGAACGTGCTATGTGATCAACAATTTGAACAAGGCCAGCACGCTCATGCTCTCGGCCACATGACTTGTGACTTCGTGCTAGCAAGGGTTCCGTCTACCCAATTTCACTCACAATGCTTGGGTCAAATTGTGGTATGGTTTTCAGGCACTTTCCAAAGGTGACGCTCGCTGGGATCGATATCTTCAATCCGATAACATCGGGAAGTCTCCTTCCTAACAAGTCTACCACGTCGAGATTCGAACCCGGGCCTCATTGGTCAGAATAGTTTCAAGGTAATCTTTGGTTAAATACAAATAGCCGAAAACTGATTTAATGGATGTATCATTTTTTTTTAAAATTTCATACATCTGATTGATTTGGCGTGACCACTGACAAAAAATCAAAAAAAGTGACATGGTTTATCGTATAATAAGATTAAATAAAAATTATCACTTAACTGAGAGCAATTAAGAAATCGATCCACGCCACACATGCAAAATCAAAGACATTCATTTCTCTCTTGATTCAACTCCTCGAAATTTATGTTTTAACTCCATTAAAAGATAAACAGCTTTTCAAAATTGAAAACGTCAAATTCCTTCTTTCTCAATAGAAAAAGATATTTTGTTCATCTTAGTTTATACACCTAAAGATACTCAATTAAACCAGTAGATAAAATGAATTCACCGAACAGCGTTCGAATTTAGACTACAGCTTCTTACATACATCCTTGTGAAAATTATTTGAAACAACTGCTTTAATTTCCTTTCTTTCACCATACGGTCAGTTTTAGACCCACTGGAGTGACATGGTGTGATCAATTTCTATTTTTTCCCCAGATTACGTCATTTGCAGTGGTGTACAGTAATATGAATCTATTTTCCAGGTGTATGATGAAATTTGTTTGGCTTTGAAAAATATAGCGTCGTCCGTGATTGCATCAGATTGTCATCATGCCAAGACACTATTGTCTCGACTGTCGATTAGTTGTCCTACGTCCATGTGCACTGGGTTATAGTTCATTGGAAAAATACGAAAAAAAGAAAATAATAACGGAATTATTCATTTTGTTTCAATTAATCTGCACAAGTGTGTACATTTAATTCTAATGTGTTTTGGTAAGGCATGAACCTACTTGCCCTGGTGATTTCTACTATTATCAGATATGGTGAGAAGGTAATCATGTCATATTGTGTCGTTTAACGTAGGAAAGTGTGCATGAATGAGCCAATAACACCAATGAAGATATTCTTTGACCAGAATCTAGCAGCAAAAATCCATTACCTTTTTAACCAACCTTGGCAGAGGTCAAAGACATTAATAAATAGATACGGGGTCTGTCAAAAACATTCTCAGCCATTTTAATACCCAGCCATTTTAAATATACCAAAAAGAAGTTGTCCGACCTTGATGTAACTTACTAACCACTCAGACTGATCTCAATGCGCATGTGGGGTACAAACAGAACCAGTGGGTTTACTTGTCATGAGAGATATGATACTAAGTAAGTTTGAATACTGTGTATCCATCACATACGCAATGACGTATAAATCAGATCACCGAACGAGCATCAATATTCTCTGAAACATAACAGTTCATTCGCTGGAAATATACGAATTATGAAGAAGGTATAAGAGGATGATGCAATGAGCGAAGCCGAAATGTTGGTACTGAGGCTACAAATTTAATCGGAAATTCATTAATGGTGACTCACGTTGTAGAAGACTTCAATATGCACAATACCCAAAAGCATTCCACATCCTGGAAAACTTCAATAAGCAGAAAACCTAAAAGCGATCCACGTTCTGGAAGCCTTCAATAAGATGAGCACCCAATTCTGTTGAAAGAGTGTTAACTGCAATCAAAGTAATTAGGTATTGACTGTGTGAGATTTAGGAGATCTTAGGAATTCATAGACTATTGTTTCAAAGATTTTGATGGAAGAATTTTGCCACGGGGCATATGGCGTCAGAATTTGGCGACGATTATGCCCCGACGAGCAGAAGTAATTTCGTGGTCAGTTTGTATAAGACTTGCTTGAAAGGACTAATAATGTTCCGGATTTCCTCAGAATGTTTATAACTGAAGATGAATTACAAGTTTTCGTCTATGACCTTGAAACAATATTCAATCTTTCCAAAGGAAGTCAATTTAGTTTCCAAGTCTAAAGAAGACGCTGAATAATCGCAAAAATGTCATTGTCAAGGTGAAGTATTTTCCGTTTATTCTTTTATTTTTAATTTTTATCATACAGGTATCATTCACGCTCCTTCAGAAAAATAAAGATCACTACATCGACATTCTTCACCTTTGAAGAAATTAAGTAAAAGAAAAAGACTGAATCTATGTGTAATTAGTAACTAGTGCAAATATCTATTTCCAAGAGCTTAAGTAGTGACTGGTGAGTACGTACTTATATAAGTGCCTATCCAAGTACTGATAAGCGACAATGTGCCTATCCAAGTAGTGACTGGTGATAACCTGCCTACCCAAGTAGTGATTAGTGACAACGTGCCTATAGCACTGACTATCCAAGTACTGATAAGTGACAACGTGCCTATCCAATTAGTGACTGGTGACAACGTGCCTATCCAAGTAGTAACCGGTGACAACGTACTTATAGCAATAACTATCCCAGTAGTGATAAGTAACTGACCGGTGACAACGTGCATATATAAGTGCATATGCAAGTAGTGATAAGTGACAACGTGTATATCCAAGCACTGACCGGTTAAACGTGCCGATATAAGTGCATATCCAAATAGTGACTGGTGACAACGTGCCTATCCAAATAGTGACTGGTGATAACCTGCCTATCCAAGTGCATATCCAAGTAGTGACTGGTGACAACGTGCCTATCCAAGTAATGACTGGTCCCAGCATGTCTATCCTGTTGGGTATTTTGATAAAACATCACCTGGGCCAGTTAGTCCAACAGTTCATATTTACCTTTTTGCAAACTCTGTTTTCACCGGAAGGTACATCGCCGTTTCAATTGATCCTGATTTCAGATCGTTGAAAAGATTACAGATAATGCTATTAGTATAGGTTATCGGCCACACAGAGTTTACCGACTATTTTGTGTCAGGAAGAATAATGTGTTTCAGCCTTCCAGTAGCACACCGATACTAATATTAGTATTAGCATAGCCATTGATACACTAACACTGAATGCGAATATAGAAAGATGAAATACGCGACCGTAACAAACAAAACATTTAATAAGACAAACAACTTACATAAATATATTAAAAAGATTTACATATGTCCCAAAACAAATGATTGTTCCTATTGTCCCAAAGGAACGAGGAGGTTTACAGAACTAGAACAAAAAAATAACATACCAACTTTATGGCTTTTGATCGTCCGTAGGTAAGTGAACAGAAATTACGTTTTCTTTCGCTAGGCCGTGCACATGTTGACCAGTTTCAACGTGTGTCGACGCCCTGGTGGTCAGGAAGGTAAAAAGGCCGTTCTTCAAAAAAACGGAAGCAAAAACTAAAAGCGACAAAAGAGTTCTCTTCTCTAAAGAGGCCGAACTCCCATGAGCTCAACCCAAGGGAAAACAACTGTGGTCTCCCTACAATGCGATGAGGCAATTGATAGCGATTGCTAAAGAGGACTTTTCAGACAGTTCTGACAAGTTGTAGGGATAACTGAATAAGGCTGTGATAGGGAGTACTTTGAATAGGCAATTGCCCTATGCAGGCTATTTTTCATTAATATTCATTGCTTATACTTTCGGCACCGACATCATAGATTCTTTCTCAATGCTTTATCGTCTGTTTTTGTTCAATTAACAAACGCTGTGTTTACATACCAAAACGAAAATTCACTGAACTTACCCTCTCTTAACTCTTTCCATTATAAATTTATTTTTTCAAGATTGTTTTTTTTATGTCGTTCTCTTTCCTTCAGTAAATCGTTAAATACGGCGCTTCACATGAATATATCATTCGAGTTTCCATTTCTTTCCACTATATTCGCATACATCATCATTACTATGTATGTGTGCTTTGAGGGCATACTTTGTGTGTGTGTGTGTGTGCTTTTAGTGCATACTTTGTGTGTGTGTGTGTGTGTGTGCTTTGAGTGCATACTTTGTGTGTGTGTGTGTGTGCTTTGAGTGCATACTTTGTGTGTGTGTGTGTGTGTGCTTTTAGTGCATACTTTGTGTGTGTGTGTGTGTGTGTGCTTTGAGTGCATACTTTGTGTGTGTGTGTGTGTGCTTTGAGTGCATACTTTGTGTGTGTGTGTGTGTGTGCTTTTAGTGCATACTTTGTGTGTGTGCTTTGAGTGCATACTTTGTGTGTGTGTGTGTGTGCTTTGAGTGCATACTTTGTGTGTGTGTGTGTGTGTACATTGAGTGCATACTTTGTGTCTGTGTGTGTGTGTGTGTTTAAAGAGCACTTCTTAAATTTTGCATCTTCGTCGTTTCTGCCTTTTTCAGTTTGTTTCACTCCTGCACAATTTCAATCCACTGAATGTATCGCCATAGAAACACTAATTGCATGTTGTCTTTCTCACGCACATAATGTAGGAAATACGTAACTTTTATGAAACTAGCGCCCATAAAACCTTTTGTAAGTTTAGAAATTCGGAAGATATTTCGTATAAAATTGTGTCATTTCTCTCTGCCTCTATTTTCCTCATATACTTAAATGCGCAATATTTAAAATATATACAATCTTTTCTTTTTCATACCTGCATATAAATCCTCCTTTTTCCCCCACAAATGATTTCTATATTCTTCATTATTGCACAAGGGTGTACATTTAATTTTAATGTGTTTTGTAAGGCATGAACGTTAACCTAGAAAAGAGTGGGTGAATGAGAAAACCACATACCAGTGAAGATATTCCCTGACAAGAAAGTCGCCCCCAAAAGCCATTACCTTTTTAGCCAACCTTGACAGAGGTCAAAAACATATATAAACATATACGAGGTCCTTCAAGAAAATATTCAGCCATTTTAATACCCAGCCATTTTAAATATACCAAAAAAAGTTGCACGACCTTGATGAAACTTACTAACCACTCAGACTGACCTAAATGCGCATGTGGGGTACAAACAGAACCAGTGGGTTTACCTGTCGTGAATGATATGATATTAAGTAAGTTTGTATACTGTGCTAAATCTGCGAGTAACGACTTCATGGAATGGACATACGAAGTACTAACACGTGTATTGACTCATGTTACATTAAAACATTATGAAAAAAAAGTAAATAATAACGGAATTATTCGTTTTGTTTCAGTTAATTTGCACAAGGGTGTACATTTAATTCTAATGTGTTTTATAAAGGCAAGGACACATGGCACAGTGGATAAAGACGTTAGTTAAATCCAATGACAGAACTCGAAGAGTGTGAGTTCAATACCCGGTTAAGGCAGTGGAGAACTTTCAGTGGGAATTAACAGGAGATAACTGATAACTGACTTCCATTAAAACATGGCACGTGGAACTAGAACAGTTAACCCCAGTGAGCTAAATAAAGCGTTCATTTCGACATTCCAACCACCTGAAGAAGGCCGGAGCGTACAATGGCCGTAACGTTGTAATAAATATGGCGACAAAGATGAGAACAATAGTCCGAATAATGTAAATAATTAAAAGCATGAACTTACTTGCCCTGGTGATTTCTACGACTATCAGATATGGTGAAAAAAGTAATCACTACCATATTGTGTCTTTTAATGTACGAAAGAGTGCATTACCATTTTAGCCAAGCTTGACAGAGGTCTAAAACATATATAAACAGATACGAGCCCCAAGAAATTACTCATCCATTTTTATTTTAAATATACCAAAAGGAAATTGCACAATATTAAAAATATTTATACAATATTTTTTTTCAGTTTATTTCACACCTGCACTATTTTCATCTACAGCATGTATCACCATAGAGACATTAATTGCATGTTGGTTTTCACACTCACATAATGTAGGAAATACGTAACATATGGAAGTAACATCAATAAAACCTTGTAAGTTTAGAAATTCAGAAGATATTTCGTATAAAATTCGTTCCAGTGTAATTTCTTTCTCCCTTTCTCTCCGCCTCTATTTTCTCTTATAGTTAAATGCACAATATTAAAAATATACATAATATTTCTTTTTCATACCTGCATATAAATCCTCCATTTTCCCCACAGATGTTTTCTGTACTCTTCATTCTTTACTTGTATCACATTCTCTCTCTTTTTCTTTCTCTTTTTTTTTTTTTTAGTTGTGGTTTCATGTTCTTTTTCCAGTTTTCTTTAAAAAAAAAAATTTTCTGTCTTACTTTTTTCACCACTCCATAAAGTCCTTCATCTTAGCTTCTTCAGTGAAGCATATTCGATGGTTGACTTTCAATATCTGCGCAAGCCTCTTTCTTGGCATTTGGACAGATAAAGTGTTTATTTAATCGAATCTGGCTTCTTCTGGACGAAAGAGAAAACATTAATGCCAAGACGGTCACTTCAATGACAACTTTTGCAATACCTGCTGATATTGTTATTAAAGACAGATAGGGTCGCTACAAAATACAATAAGAATTGAAAACGAGGAAGCTGAGATATTCGCTTGTCAGCGAAATCCGTGTTTTCCATAAACTCGCTGATATTAAAGCTGGGCTATTAAGCTCGTTGGTATAACTTGTCAGACAGTCAAGCATTTATCAGAGGACAAATAATTATCTTACTTTGACGAAATTATAATGCTTTTGATTATCTGCATTGTCGGGGACACTAAAAATGAAGCCGGTGTGGAAGTTTAAATATCTGGGAAGCGTTTTGACAGAGGACGGTAAGTTCGACGCTGAGATCCAAAGACGTATTGGGATGGCCAAGGACGCATTTCAAAATCTAGTCAAAGATGAAGAAGAGACTCGTGGCAACGGAGGTATGGTTCTACAGAAGGATGCTAAGAATACCATGGACCCAACATATCGGGATGGCCAAAGACGCGTTCCAAGAGCTGGGCAGAGTATTGCGAGACAGGAGGATTTCTATGGTAAGAAAGAAAAGAGTACTGAACTTCTACGTGACATCTGTCCCCCTTTAAAGCAGCGAATGTTGGACGGTCTCCTCAAAGATGAAGAAGAGACTCGAGGCAACCGAGGTAGTGTTCTACAGAAGGATGCTGAGGATATCATGGACCGAGCGTGTGAGCAAAGATGAAGTTTTGGAGAAGATACAAACAAGGAGGAAGCTTATACTTAACATCAGGAAGAGGCAGATGGTAATTTCTGGGACACGTAATGAGAAGGGGGGGGGCTTGGAGAATCTGATACGCACAGGTCGAATAGATGGAAAGAGAGACACGGAAAGGGAAAGCATGACATACCTGGCGAGCTTAAGCAAGCGGATGACAGAACAGGGCCTGGGAAAGATGGCAGAGGGACAAAAGTTATTGAGAGCTACAAGGGATAATGAGAAGTGGAGAGCCATGATCGCCTACGTCCTGAAGGGACACGGCACATAAAAAGAAAAAGATGGATCTGTTAAAGACCAAAAACGGATCTACGGAACTGGTTCGATGATTGCACATTTTCTTTCAGTGGAAAGCGACAAATCTTTTAACGTTCACGTTGTTCACGATATTTTTGACTGGTTGTGATGGGCGGAATGTTGCTCATGGCTGATAATCAGACTAAATGTCCTCCATTTGTCTAAAATTCTGGGATGAAGTATTCGCATGAACCGATGATATTTCCGGATTTTCTACTTTTAATCCAAATTGTCAGTCAGTTTTCTTTTTCGTTTTTTAGAAAATGAATATCTTCAAGCGAAATTTGAACGTAACACTTATTTCACTGAAAAAAAAAAAATAACCTAATCTCAAAGTTTAGTTGATTCTGTTAATTATTGACAAGAGATTTACATCTAAGGTAGCAACTAAATATTCACGAAATAATCAGCTTTCTTTATATATATAGTGATTTTCAAAGCGTAGCTGGGATGTGGCACAAGGCCGAAAGTAAGGGGCACCCAGTAAGGATCGAACTCACTACACAGTCGTAATTATTCTAGTGAGACAAGCTCTCTAACCATTACACAACATCGAGGTACCCCGTCTTTCATTATATAGCATTGAACATATAAACGCTATATTACAAATATTTATCATTAGTCCACATTGTAAAAGTCGAACTTTTCACCTGCAGTTGACTGCGCAGAAGTAGGCTATTGTCTTTAAGTGTTACCAATGAAAGATAAATAAGGTTCAAATCTAAAGAAGTCAGCCAGCCGGCCATGTTTTGTTTAGAAATAAGGACTTATTAATTTTCGCTGTAAAAGAAGGATAATTTTAAAAAAAATATTTATTTGATACTAAGCATTTTTATCAATCCAGTTCTTTTCAGTGAAAGAGGCAAACTCAAAAATATTTCGTGTTCTTCACATTTGCCAGACATGACAAGGAACAGTTTTTTTTATGTCGTCAGTCAGTTATGTGCCATACGTGATACACGCTTAGGCGATCATGTATCTTTCGATACATGACTGACGAGGCAGATTTTTTTCCCGCAGTAGTTTGCCATTTCTTTCTGTGGTAGACCAGTTGCCATCCAAGGCTATAGAACATAGTCTGTCCTGCTATTTACCTATAGGTGGGTGAAGAAGAAGGTGATTCATACCTTTCCCAAGGCTATTAGTACGTAAGTGAATTTTTAGTCACTTATGTGCCATACGTGACACACGATTACGCGATCATGTATCTTTCGACACATGACTGACGAGGAAGATTATTTTCCCGCAGTTGGTTGCCATTTCTTTCTGCGGTAGACCAGTTGCCATCCAAGGCTATAGAACCTAGTCTGTATCGCTATTTACCCATAGCTGGAGGGAGATGAAGAGGATTTGTGCCTTTCCCAATGATATTAGTACGTAAGTGAATATCAGTCAGTTATGATCCATACGTGATACACACTTAGGCGATCATGTATCTTTCGATACATGGCTGACGAGGCAGATTATTTTCCCGCAGTTGGTTGCCATTTCTTTCTGTGGTAGACCAGTTGCCATCCAAGGGTTTAGAATCCAGTCTGTCCTACTATTTACCCATAGCTGGGGGGAGAAGAAGATGATTCATACCTTTCTCAAAGGCGTTAGCATGTAAATGAATGTAATGGATTCGACTGGAATTCGAACACGGCTCTCCGATTCCTCAATCCGAGCCGCTATCCATTACTCCACCGTGTCTTTTATGTAGACAATCTCTAATTTATACATAATGCTGGTGATTAAAAATCCTTATTTTGGCTTAAATTCTTCACTTCTTTGTCGATTTGGCAGCAATCCCTATCTAGATGTATAATAAATCATATATTGCGCGTAAAAAATACACAGTGAGTAACGTTTTCCTATTAAGACGTTGCTATATGCTTTGATGCGGGGAGATATACTGCTGAACATGTAATACAGGTTGACCTAAAATTTACTTAATCTGTAAGCAACACGATTCTCATCTCGTTTTGTGTTGATGGTTGAATATTTCGTTTGTATTTTCTCTATTTTATTCGATGTAGATAAGAATGAATTTTTTCTTCTGAATTAAAAGATGGTCTGAGCACCATCTGGAAGTCCTCCGTCTCTGACAATCTTAAGAGGGACTTTTTTTAAGGGCACGGTAAAATCTGTCTTGGTCTACGGCTCAACAACATGGACACTGACGAAACACCAAAATTACGAAAAAAAAGTAAATAATAACGGAATTATTCCTCCTGTTTCAGTTAATTTGCACAAGGGTGTATATTTAATTTTAATTTTTATTTGTAAGGCATGAACGTTAACCTAGAAAAGAGTGGGTGAATGAGCAAACCACATGCCAGTGAAGATATTCGCTGACAAGAAAGTCGCCCCCAAAAGCCATTACCTTTTTAGCCAACCTTGACAGAGGGCAAAAACATATATAAACATATACGAGGTTCTTCAAGAAAATATTCAGCCATTTTAAATATACCAAAAAGAAGTTGCACGACCTTGATGTAAATTACTAACCACTCAGACTGACCTAAATGCGCATGTGGGGTACAAAAAGAACCAGTGGGTTTACCTGTCGTGAATGATATGATATTAAGTAAGTTTGTATACTGTGCTAAATCTGCAAGTAACGATTTCATGGAATGGACATACGAAGTACTAACATGTGTATTGACTCATGTTACATTGAAACATTATGAAAAAAAGTAAATGATAACGTAATTATTCGTTTTGTTTCAGTTAATTTGCACAAGGGTGTACATTTAATTCTAATGTGTTTTATACAGAACAAGTGGGTTTACCTGTCGTGAATGATATGATATTAAGTGAGTTTGTATACAATTAATTTGCACAATGGTGTATTAGTCCACACAATGGGTACTTTGGAACACGACTTGGCATAAACATGGTTTCGCTAGATTTTCAGCATATTTAAAATTCATCACTATTACTATTTATCGATTTTCATCTTTATCAAATGCATAAATCAGTTGCAATGATCATCATCTCTTTCGGTTTGCTGGATATATGGAAGCCGTATTTGTTGCTATTGAGAGAAAATATGATCGTGTCAAATGGGGATGGACGTTTCTCTTCCGTCATAATGTGCAAGTAACCAAGATGTTTGGCAATTGGAAACGACACAGGTTGGATTTGATTTATGCCTTTACCACACATTGACGTATAAATAAAATCAGATGAGGAGATCAGGTTTTGAATCAATTCCATTTTGCGAACAATTACATCTTGCACTTATCATAACAGACTATAATCATCGCGATTACGTCTTCTGATCACAAATGATAGGATATTTTAACATCTACGGGTTTTGGTTGGTTTGGTTTGGTTGTTTGGGGTTTTATGGCATATCAACCACCATGGGTTATTTAATGCCAGATCCAGTATTTACTAAATATATCAAAAACGTATAGCTGGCAACATCATTGTTTCAAAAACGCATAGGTGGCAACATCATTATTTCAAAAAACGTACAGCTGGCAACATCATTGTTTCAAAAACGTATAGTTGGCAACATCATTGTTTCAAAAACGTACAGCCGGCAGCATCATTATTTCCAAATAGCTGGCAACATCGTTGTTTCAAAATAGTTGGCAACAACATTGTTTCAAAAAAGTATAGTTGGCAACATCATTGTTTCAAAAACGTATAGCTGTCAACATCATTGTTTCAAAAACGTATAGCTGACAATATCATTGTTTCAAAAACGTATAGTTTGCAACATCATTGTTTCAAAAACGTATAGTTTGCAACATCATTGTTTCAAAAACGTATAGTTTGCAACATCATTGTTTCAAAAAAGTGTTGTTGGCAACATCATTGTTTCAATGTGCTGGAAAAGACCTGGAAGTTCACTATTTTCCCATAGCTGGAACCCCAACAGGTGCTACCACCCCGGGTCAGGGTGGACCTGGGAACACCAGCAATTAAGAGCTGGTTCCACGCTCCCTCAAAACCTCCTGATCAGAGGCCTTGCTATTGGATGCAGTTTAACGTCGTACCCGGTTTTGGTTGGTAAATTGAGATGTGGGCTATAGTAAATATTCCATTCAGTATCACAAATTTGTTTGTCGATTGCCTGACTTTAAACAGTTTAGTATTTCCCCTGGGGGTAAGCTTTCTGTGCATCACCGTTCATGAGCGAGTTTAACATCGCCAAGTGTCGAGAGGGTTGTCTTTTTCAAGTTTGAAGAGTGAATCCCACAAGGGGACTTTGGAGTCACATCGCCTCAATTAAAGACCATCTGAGCTGACTCCGTTACCTGACTTAAGGGCATTTCTAATTGGGAGCCATTTTCAAGATTATGCGCTGATTTTATCAAAACCTGTCGCCGTATTTGGATCTTTATGCATGAGTCTGGTATACCCTTATCAGTCTGGCTGTGAGGATAGTTATATTGGGTTTCCGTATAGCTGGACCCCAGCGTCACTTTCTTGGCGTGCTGCACTTTCACTCAATAAGAAGAAGAAGAGGAAGAAGGATTATATTAATCATAATGTTTATTACTAATTCGCTGTAAACATTAAAATGAGCTTTTTAAAACCTGTAACAATATTACGTTTGTGTTATTGACGTCGTATCTTAGTAAAAAACAAGTTAATGTTATCACATATATATTTCAATTTCTTTATTTTAGGAAATTTATTTTAACATGATGTCTTCAAAAGGACCAATAAAGAGAAAAGGCAAATTAAATTTAGTCCGACCTTAAATTCGGTTAAAATCAAATAAAGTAGCAGCCTTAACTCGTTGTCTGGAAGGTTGGGGTGAGGACTGTGACTGGGATAATGTTGAGGAAATCAGATATCAGTCAGCAATACTGATCGTAAACTTGTACAATAAGTTTTACCAGCCTACCAAATAAAGTGTCCATGAAAATCAGCTTCCAAAATAACTGGCCTCAGTAGGAAAGGTCCACCAAGTTCTCAAGAATATATGTTATAAAAATAATTGAAATACTGAGGGGGTAGTTTCTTCGATTTGATTTTGCTTTACAGCATCCCTTTTCCTTCATTTAGAAATTAAAGCTGACCGCCACCGTTTCCTGTGTCACCTTCCAATCATGGAGACGTGAGCATTCGATTAACGTCCTATAAGCTGTGTAAGCAGCGAAGATATTTCACACACCAAAGTTGCCAGGTGAAAAAAAAACTGTCAGGATGTTGACTTGGAAAGTTTGGTAGACAATTCCTGTCTGCATTTCGGATACTTTGCAGTTCTGGTTAGTTATCATTCAGTTGTTTGTCGTTCAAATGGACAATTAGCTGAACAAACAGTATTTGAATTGCTAAATTACACCTCATCTCTTCTTTCTCCATTTCATTTTATCTTCTCTTTATCTCACACACACATCGACATAATCAAAAGAGAAAAACCTTAAAAGAAAATGCTTCAGGTTTTGATGAACTAATAAAAGTTCTTGAGTTGTCAAGAAAGGAAATGTCAGCATCTGCATGATAATCGATGTTTTCTGAAAGTCATTTTTAATATGAAGTTTGAGATTATGTCATTCGACCCCAAAGGCTGTTTTAAAAGAGTGATTAAGGAAAAAGCACTTGCCCAGAGACCTTTGAAATATTCAATTATGAAATCACCTTGCCTGAACTGAATTCCATTTATTTATCTTTGTTTACCGTAATTCTCCATGTATAATTCGACTTCATGTATAATATGCACCCCTAAAATTGTGCTGAATGTGGGAGAAAATGCTTCTACTCACGCATAATACGAACCCCTTGTTTGGTAATCAAACTCTATAAATGATACCTCTCCAATTTCATTACGGCCAGTGTTTCCTACTCTTATTCAAACCGTAATTGAAGATATTTATCAAAATTTCCGATAATTATCGAATTCTTGCCTGTGAAGTAATTTTGAGCATTATTAGTTACCGTATTAAGTTCGTCCTGTGTCAGACTATGCAAAATAAACAGATAGATCACTAATTAAACTTGTTGCCTTTTGCAATGCTATGTTGACTGATAAGTGTTCATGAATTGAATTTGTCCAAATCTTTTCGAACTTTCAGTGCTATATATATATATATATAATTTGTGTATTTAGGCAGCAATCCTTCTTTCATGCACATTTCAGTGAATACGACAGACAGGGTGCTTTTATTTAGTTTTTTTATACAATTCCTTATGCGATATAATATATTTTTTTTTCTTTTCGGATGATAAATTATATAAAAACTGTCCGAATGTTCTTTTTATCCGAGCGCTTTCGGCTATACATTCAAAATGAAAAATATTCGAAAAATGAAAACATTTTTATAAAACATACATACAACAAACTATTTCTTATTTAAAAGTTAAAAACTAAATAAAAGCACCTTGTCTGTTGTATTCAATGATATATATATATATATATATATATATATATATATATATATATATATACAGTTATGACGCATAATTCAGTCTGCATGCGTAATACACGCTGAGGCGATCATGTATCATTCGATACCAGACTGACGAGGCAGATTTTTCCCGCAGTAGCTTGCCATTTCTTTCTTCGGTAGACCAGTTACTATCTAAGGCTATAGAACCTGGCCTGTCCTGCTATTTACCCATAGCTGAGGGGTGAAGAAGAGGATTCATACCTTTCCCAAGTGAATTAGCACCTAATTGAATGTAATGGATTCGACTAGAATTCGAACTCGGCTCTCCGATACCTCATTAAACGAATTAAGTAGGAACGGGGTCTTAAATACAATATATTTTATGTTCATTATGCAGTCACTATTTTTTCAAAGTATCTTTTATTTTACCATTTTCAAAGAATCGAAAAATCCGATCTTCAGTTAAGAATTATTAACTAATACGTTTTGTTTAAAAGAACTGTAGATAGTTAAGAATTATTAACTAATACGTTTTGTTTAAAAGAACTGTAGATAGTTAAGAATTATTAACTAATACGTTTTGTTTAAAAGAATTTTAGACAGTTAAGAATGAAGGATTTATAAGAATAATTTCGTAACATAAAAGACAGTGTCAGTCAAAGCCGGTGCGTAGTACTCCTAAGGCTCCGACCGGGAGTCCGGAAAGCGATTTTTGACCCTCGCTATCTTATCAACATTTGCTTTTTACAACCTACATTTATATATGCTACAAATTAAAATAAGCACAACAGGCTATCAAAGGAGGAAAAGCACCAACAATAAATTGACGGAGGTTAGGAGGGGCGCGTTTTAAGGCATGCGGGCGCCTTTTGTAGATTCCTCTTGAGAGGATGGGTTATTATGGCGGATGGAGGATCGATTGGTGACGGACGAGTTCTTATGGTGAATGTGGAAACTGTAATGTGTGAATGGGTCCTGAATCAGATTAGCTAGGTATAAGATAGTTAGTGACGATTAGCCTCAAACCCTCCCCATTTTGGCCTTGTGCCCTAATTGTATTCTATATACAATAAATATATCAAAGGATGAAACGTTTTCGCGGATTTTGACGTCATTCTGACGTTTTTATTTTTCATTCAAATACGTGAATTTGTTTTTTTTTAAGAACGGGTTAATCGCGGCATTATTCTACTGTGCTCATTGATCGCGCATACGCGTGTGACAATGTGTCGCCCCCGTATTCTGGGGTGAAACGGATGGTATTTCTTTCGGTGATTTGGACGACGCGAATGGAGAAAGTATTGCGAGGAAACCGTCTTTCTCATCAGGATCTGATCCGATTCTTTTAGCATCAGCTCAAGATGAAGATTAGAACTGATAGAAAACGCTTGCATTCGACAGTCTTCAGCGAAAGGTGGGTGAAAGAGGCGAGCTTCGTTCGTTTGAACGGGGTTAGCCTTGATTTTCTCTTTTTCTACGTCACATCGGGGTGGTTCCCTGTGGAGCCCTCCACTTGGTTAGGTTAGACAAGCTTTTGTGTACCTAGTTAACGTAAGTGTTGTTCCTGGCCTGTTCCCGGCTACATCTTTGGTTATGATCCAAGTTGAGATTCCCAACCTCCCCAGTTTGTTTTGGCCCCATTTTATCTCGACTGGGTCAGCTTTTTCTTTCCCATGTCCGTGTATATTTTCTCATTTTTCCACTCGCTTAGCGAGAGAGCTTCTTGATTTTGTCCAATGGGCAGAATACAGCGGCCTCTCTTTTTTGAGGGTGGGACGGGCCCTACTAACATCAGTTATGTTTAGTTTACTTTGTGTTCATGTTTAGTTTGTTATTGGGTTCATCTGCCTTCCCACTCATTTTTCATCCTTAGATTTTTATATATAATTTAGGATCATTACATTTTTATGATATGAGGCGCGTTTTGTAGCCCCCCCCACTTGAGAGGATGTGGTATTATGGTGCATGGAGGATTGGTTGGCGACGGACGAGCTTTTGTGGTGAATGTGCAAATCGTAATGAGTGAATGGGTCGTGAATCGAATTAGCTAGGTATAGGATAGTTAGTGAAGACCAGCCTCAACCCTCACCTTTTTCGGCCTTGTGCCATCATTGTATTCTTATATACAATAAATATCCATTATTCTTCTGCGTCTCGGCAGCCGTCTGCCTTAGGATTCCATAAATACGCTATTTATTTTTGAATTAGGATTCATTAAATAAACGTTTTGAAATTCTAAATATGAAAAATAATACAATAAAAATAAAACTGCTATTTTTCTTTTATTCCAGTCGGCATACTTTCTCAAAGAAACGTTCATTAATTCGAAATAAGTAAAATAATAACATAAATTACATAACCGATATTTTTAAAGAATACAATATGGGAACCAGTAATAAGGAGTGTCAGAGAAAAGCAGTAATAACCACAAAAACAGAATGTGCATTTTTTTTTATATTTTATTGCTGTGCTTTGTTTTTTTTTTTGTTTTTTTTTTGTTTTTTTTTAGATAGAAGCGTGAATAAGCATAAGATTCTCGCATACCCATGGACATATCAAACACTCTTTCTCAATTTGTGCGTATTTTCTTTCAGCACTATTGAATATGCGTGTGGCAAATGCTATTATTTTTAA
Source organism: Acanthosepion esculentum (assembly GCA_964036315.1). NCBI lineage: Eukaryota > Metazoa > Mollusca > Cephalopoda > Sepiida > Sepiidae > Acanthosepion > Acanthosepion esculentum. The sequence goes on along the minus strand of OZ038489.1, from coordinate 17,701,511 downwards.
ATTTCCTTCTATTTCTTGAAATAGAGCTGCTTTGAGACCATAACTTATATCATCAAACTCTAACTTATCTAGGTCTGATTGGATCATAGTAGGATAGAACAGGTGATTGTGTTAGTAATTACTTTATTCTTTTAAAAGAATTCTATTATGGGTAATAATCCGGTTATTGGTAGTATTGCTTTAGACAAGTTTCGTAAGAATTTTCCTCAATATCTGACCATACCGATTATACGACGTAATTCAGTTAAATTTGTAGGTGCTGGCAAATCCTGAAAGTCTTTTAGTCTTTCCTTGTTGCGTTGAATTCCGTCTCCAGACATTATGGGACTAAAATATTCTAGTAGTGTCTTTTTGAGTTCACACTTTCCTTTATTAAACTTGAGTCTGGTTTTTTGTTATGTTTTCAAAAACGTTTTTAGTCTTTTGTCGTATTCTATAATTCTACCGTAGATTAGAACATCATTGTTAAATATTTGTTTTGACTCCTTGTATATTTTTCAATCATTCTGACATCTTTCTTTGAAATATTTCCGGAGCTGATGTGATACGAAAAGGTAATCTTTTGAAGCAATATCTCCCAAAAGGAGTAATGAAAGTCGTCAGTAGATAGCTTTCTTTACTTAACCGAATTTGGTAGAATCCGCTGGTAGCATTCAATTTAAAAACAAATTTAGCTCCATTTAGTTTAGGCGAAATATTATTTAAATTTGCTAACATGTAATGTTCCATTTTCACTGTTAGATTCAGCTTGTTAAAATCTACACATACTCGGACATTTCCTTTCCTTTATTACGGATACTATCGGCGTACACCAATCAGTTGGTTCTGTAACCTTTTTTTTAATAATTCTCCCATTTTCCAGTCTATTCAATTCTTCCTTCACCTTCGGTAAAATAGGAAATGGAATACTCCTAGCTGTTGTTACAAAGTAGGATAAACCGTACTTTTTCATAACTACTTTCACTGGGTTTCTTTTCATACACCTTCCGGCGTCAAATGAAGTTCCAGGTTCTATTTTCTCTAAATATTTTAATATCTGAATTAATTTTAATTTTAAATATTTTAAATAATTTCGGCCGGTAATTTGATCAGGTCCGCGGTTGAGCCAGGGTCCGTCGCCCGAGACGCAGAGATGAAAAAAATAGTTAAATATTCTTCTCTTGCTGATAGATTTTTTTACTCCTGTAGAGACTTCAGGGGTTATTGGCCCTCGTTCGATGGCGTTCCTTCGGAGGATTGGCGCGATTGCGTATCGATTAAGGAACGAGCCTCGCGAAACGGAGTGGCTCTTGCAGTGTGTCTCACTGGCGACGGTTCGAGGTAATGCTTTCTCCATCATTGCGGCTGGCAGAGGATAGAAAAAATTGTTTATAGTTACGTTGTTCTGGAATTGTCATCATTGGTCGACTGAACTTGCTTTGTTTCAATGACTTTTGTTTTGTTATTGTTAGTTACTTTGTTCTATAAAAGACATATAATTTTGTCTAAACGTTTCACTAAATTCATTTTTACAGACGTTTTTTTAGACAATAAATCTCTCCTTTTACACATCCAATGATATATATTTCTAAATAATATTTGTCCTTACCTTCTTATGGAATGGTATTAAATTTTCCAATGTATTGGATTATTCCTCTAGGACTAGTTTTAATGTTTTTTTTTTCTGTCAGATTTTCGTAAGTTTCGGTTGAGATAATGTTTATATCGGCGCCTGTATCGATTTTGAAATTCACCGTTGTTTTACAAATGTTTTAATTTTTATACCATGAATCATTTAAATCTGTTTCTGTTAGTTCTCTGAGGAAATATTTATTTTCTTCATTTACTGTTTATATCGTATTGGCTTTAGTTCTGCAAGCTACAGCGAAATGATTCTTTATCTCGCATTTCTTGCAGTGTTTCTCTTTCGCTGAACAATTTTTAAAAACCATGTTTTTTTATTTCATCTCCGGCAATCACTGTTGTTTTTACTGTTTCCACGTGTTCTTTTTAATGTCGTATCTTGTCAGTTTCCCGCCGCGTCTTTAGTTCGTTTACATTTCTCTCATGGATTTCTTTCATTTGAGATTTTATTTCTTCACTTGCTACTCGCCATCTCCGTAGCTTTCTCGAATTTCAAATCAGGAATGAATTGTAATCTTTCGGGTAGGTCTTTATTCTGTAGTCATATCACAAGAAGACGGGCTTTGATTTGGTCTTTTTTCAAAGGAAATTCACATGCTTCTGCTAATTCGTGCTATGTGCGAATAATGTACGGCGTTGTGATGTTCGCCTAGCCGGTCTGTTCGATCCCTGTGGCTGACTGTTGTATGGATCACTTTGATCCAAGCCTTCCCTTGTCCCACAATATGTTTGATTTAGATCACAAAGCTGGCGAGGGTCAAATTGTCGACAGGAATCGTTGAATTGGTCATGACAAAGTACTAGAGCCTCTAACCAACTATGAAGTGGTTAAGCATCCCACATCGCATTATAGATAGACGAGAGAGTCCATCATACATAAAATAAGGAGTTACATTTCAATCACCCTCTGTGTGTGTGCATATATATATATATATATATATATATATATATATATATATATATATGTATATATATATATATATATATATATATATATATATATATACCCAAGTATAGGATTGGTATATGCGGAATAAATTCCAATAAGCAACAATTATTATTCTTAAAAGAGTGCTCAATACAGAATAGAGCAGATATAATTATTTATTTAAATATTATAACATAAATATGTTATAAAATCACTACAAAAATAGCCATGTTGTTTCAGCACTTCTGGTGTCTTATCAAGTGATGATGTTGAATGTTCATATTTATGTTATAATATTTAAATAAATAATTATGTATATATATATATATATAATTGTAAACGTGTTTTCAAAGTCTTTGTGGCTAGAATGAGACACCTCATAGCTTCTAGCAAGTTTGTCTCTCATGACTACTGGCAGCACTTTAATAGTGTCTTAAAGAAGAGCAAGCTTCCTCACTGCTCCTTGCCATCTCCGTAGCTTTCTCGGGTTTCAAATCAGAAATTAATTGTAATCTTTCGGATAGGTCTTTATTCTGTAGTCATATCTCAAGAAGACGATCTCTTATTTGATCATTTTTCAAAGGAAATTCACATGCTTCTGCTAATTCGTACAATTCGCGAATGAAGGTTTCCACTGGTTCTCCTGGTAATTGAACTGAAAGATAACTTTTTTCCCTTTCATGAATTATATCTCTATTCGGCATGAAGTAGGCATTTAATTTTTCCAAAAATGAGTCGTACATATCTGCTTCTTCTCGTTGTGAGAAAGAAATTGTCCGTCTTCCAAGAGTTTCGATGCTTCTCGAAAGCGTTCCAATCTCTGCCACCATTTCTGCCAATTTCCCGGCTTTGTAAAATCAAACAGCTCTGGTGGAGTTAATTTGAACATTTTTTTGAGGGTGGGGGCAATAAAATATTTAAAAAAAAATTATTTTCGAATTAGATCCTGTTCTTCTAAAAAATAATTTTCTTTTCTTTTCTTTTTTTTTTTTTGTTTTTAGAAAGAAACCCTCTTTGTCAACATTTTCCACTGTGCTTAGGGAGGAAAAATATATTATATGATAATGGACGCTGAAAAGTCGAAGCAACATAAAGACAGCACGACACGTGGTAAACTCAACAACGTATTTTATTTAAACTGACCGCTGAATCCGCCTTGATCCCAACATTCCTTAGTAGGACCGGAAGTAATTACAATCATCGTCATCATCATCATCATCAATGATGTTGACATAACAAATACTATCTTATTTATGAATAAAATTACGCTTTAAAATACATATTGCCTTTTTTCTTGCTTTGTAAGATTTTCTTTCAAACAATCTCTATTCAGTGTCTTTCTCCTTATTCTGATGCTATCTTAATTTCCATTAAACGTAAGATCTTACTCGTAAATATCATGAGTTATAAAATTGTTCGAAAACATTTTTCACATTGGGGAAATGAATTTTGATAATGCCATAGTTTTGCCATTTTAAAAGGCATTTTTTATTTTCAATTGCAGCCATACCCAGCTGATCTACCAGAAAAAGCGTTCAATTAAAATGGAGCAAAAACAGCATCAAGTTTAGATGTAACAGAGTCTATCTTAGAAATATAGACAGATACTGATGGGCAGAAACGTTGTAATAAATATGGCGACAAAGATGAGGACAATAGTCCGAATAATGTAAATAGTTTACATAATGCCTCATCTCAGAAATATAGACTGATACTGAAGGGCAGAAACGTTGTAATAAATATGGCGACAAAGATGAGGGCAATAGTCCGAATAATGTAAATAGTGTACATAATACCTCATTTCAGAAATATAGACAGATACTGAAATCAAAAGTTGTTTAACTTAACTCATCCGGCATTTTTGTTTGCTGTTTTGATGTCACCACGCAAGTAAAAGTTTATGCGAGAATGATTGCTCAATGATTGCTCTCTCAATGATTACTGCTTCTTGTCCTCTGAAAATTGTGACAGAAGAGGAATGTGTCGGCATTCTCATAAAAACATATTCACAAATGTTGAACTTTGCCATTAAAGCAATTCTGATGCCAAACTACACGAGGACATCTTGGTCACACGCTTCCCACTAAGCTGAGGTGGAGAAATAACATTGACTCAATAACATCATCTATCGCTAGGAAAGTTGTTTCTGTGTCGTACCAGGTTTTCTTCACGCCTGAGTCCATCCTTCAAATCTACAAATCTACCATTTGTTCTTGCATGGAATACTGTTATACATATATGGTTTTGTGTCCCCGCTGTTTTTCTCGAGGTCCCCGACAAAATCCAGAGACGGATTTGCAATGTAATAGGACCTTGTGGAACCTTCCACAACAACCAGTTTACCCTGCTAGGAAATGCACTCTTCCTATTGTGGTAACCACCAACATCATGCTTTCATAGAAAATAATTACCAAGCATTCATTGTCACCTTCAATCTAGCTTGCAGATTGGTCAGTTTCGACCAATCAAATCACTCCCACGCGACAGATCTATTTTAGCGCCAATTCAGTAGGAGCCTGTCACGTGAGACAACATACTATAAAACCCAAACACGAGTAATTCTCGTCCTCTCTCTCTCTCTCTCTCTCGTCACGCTTCCTCTTGGTTCTCACTCGTACATCTCAACACCGCTACCAAAATGTGACTCTAAAAGAACTCCCGTCTTGACTAATGCAGTCAGACGTAAAAGCAGTGTATATCATTCCACACAATTCCAAACATTCAACACGTACTCATTCTTCTAAATTACAATTTCATAATCAACTTATTCGTTATCAGCTTAGGTACAAATATTACCTGGCCTAAGAGACACAACTCTGTCTAACCCTTTCAGTTCACATGCATGTACATCAAATACTTAATAAATTCATTTGCTATGTTTTCAACCCTACGTTCTGTTTTGTATTTTATACCATGTGCTATTTTACGTCAAATATAAATTGCATTGTGACAACCACATTGGATAGCGACCTCCAGCATAATGGCATGATCCTTTCCACACCTTTCCTAGACAAAATAAAATAATTGTGGCGGGACCCGCAACATTGCACGTCCACAACACATTTTGAAACTTCATCGTTTAGGGGCCCGCTACAACCTGATCTGACATGTCGTCTACAGTCAGTTTCTCACAGACGTGATATGGCTTCCCTTTGTCTTTTCTACAAATATTTCCATGACATGTGCTTTGACGAGCTACTTCCACTGGTACCCCAACTGCATGAATTTAAGCGTGCTATTAGGTTGGCATCCCTTTCACTGCCGAAACAGTTCAATATAACCGCCTCTTCTACTCCAACAGCTTCTTCTCTCACACTGTAATGGCGTATTGTTGCTAACTTCTCTCCTTCTCACGTTCATTCTTATTCTTAATGTCGCTTCCTGTCTTTTTCTCTCTCTTTCTCTCTATCGATCTCTCTTTCTTTTTCTTTCACCTTTTTCATCTCGGTCTTTATTTTTTCCTGATCTCCCCTTCTCTCTCTCTTTCTCATTACACTCTTTTTTTACTCTCTCCTCATATGCACAAATCTTTGAAATGATTGAAAATTAATAATTATAAATAATTTTGAAGCACATTTTTTTCTCTCGTTCAACTTGGTTGATTAACGCAACGATTGTTAAATAAATGTCATGAATCGAATGAAAGAATGATTTTCATTGAAACTTGAATTCGCCTGCCATATGCTTTATTTATAAAATTAACAACTGATTTACCCACCATAAAGAACCCTCCCTGCCTCTTACCAAAATGGCTGATGCCCACCTCCACGAGAGCGACTCTCTGAGCATGCTTGGTTTCCCGCTTTCCACTGATCTGAAGTGGAACGACTACATTGAATGAATAGCTTCATCTACCGCAAGGAAAGTTGGTTCTCTGTATCGCGCCAGAACGTTTTTCTCATCTGTGTCCATCCTTCAAATCTACAAATCTACCATTCGTCCTTGCATTGAATACTGTTGCCATATATGGTCTGGTGCCCCGGCTGTTCATTTCGAAGATGATATCTCAACTTCAGTCAATTAATCATAGGCTTCCCTCTGTCTTGAATTGAGATGAGGTATTATGATTACTTGTATAATTTACATTATTCGGACTGCTATCTTCATTGCCATATTCACAACGTTTCGGCTGTTTTACGCTCCGGTCTTCTTCATGTGATTGGAATTTTTCTTCAATGTCTGACTATATCTCTGAAATGTGGTATTATGATTACTTACATTATATACATTATTCGGACTGTTATCCTCATCCGTCTCCTGTCCTAGTTAAACATTGCTTGGAGGTCCTTTTCAAGAGCGGCGCTCAGGTTAACTTTGCCAGCTCTGATGGATTTGCTACTGAAAGTTGCCATGAAAGTATGTGTAGAAACGACACAGGGAAGCCAAATCACGCCTGTTAAAAAGTAACTGAAGTCGAGATACCAAGTCAGGATTGATTATATTGCAGATCATTCTTCGGCTTCTTGTCAAGAACCTCGGGATGAATAGCAGGGGCACCGGATCAGATATGGCAACAGTATTCAATACACGGACGATTGGTAGATTTGTAAATGTGCAACATGAACTCTGACGACAAAAACCTTCTGGCACGACACAATGAAACAAATGTCCTTGCAGTAGATGCAGCTATTGATTCAGTGTACTTGTTCCATCTCAAGTCATTGGAAAACGTGAGGCCAAGGAGACGCAGTGACCTTAGTTAAAGTTTCGGTGGGGTGAGAGCGTGTTATCTAGCGTGTTCAACAGTCTGAACAACGCCACCACAATAATACGTTTTGGTAATAAGCGCATTCATACCATCGAACTTTGAACATGCTGATGGCAAGGGGGCAGGAAAGTTTCTCTGTGGTGGTTAAATAAGAGTAGTTTAGTTTTGGAGGCATTAGGGTTTACAAGCCATTTTACAAATCTTAAATTGCTTTTACAAATCTTAAACATTTTGGTGACTAGCTTTCTGCATTTCTCAGCCATGAAGGCTGTAAATATTAGGGTAATATATCAAATTTTAGATATGAATTTTTGTTATTCCTGTATTTCACAGATGGAAAGGCCTGTTTGCCGTTATTATTTAATTTGTTGCTTTCATTCTATTTTCTCAGTTTGAAGATGTTTATTGTTACATTTATGCAACTGTTAGATGATGTTTCCTGGCCTTTTCTAAAATGGCGCTAAGAAGTGCCGCAATTATTATGTCCCGAAATGCCACTCTCTTATTTCACTTCCTGTGCCTCCGGAATTCTTACATTTTCCTTCTTTTTTTTTTACAATAAGCTATAAACAATAATCGTTAACGATATTGTTTATTGTGTTTTCGTTTGATTTGATTTTGGAGTATCACTGTAGATGCTATAGGCGATGGACTTACATCGCCTCTGGAGCGGCAGTCTACCAGGCACCTCTCCAGTGCGCTACGAGCCTGAGTGGGATATATAGAGAACTAGAGCTGCCCGGACGTCGAGTTCCCCACCTCGGCCTTGCTAGCAGATTCCAAAGGAGAGGATGAACCAATACAGTTTGGTACCAGCGTGGCTGCAGGAGTTGCCGGAAGGTAGCACATAGTGCTGTCCATCCGACTTAGGGGCTCCACTTCGGATTTGTGTAGGGTTTACTCCTTAGCCTTTTCGTCTACCGAAGATTTCCACAAGGCAGTGAAACTATTTAACCCATAGCTGGGGTTAGATTCATGGGCAACAGGGCGTGTCCACACACCGGTGGGCCTGCATGCCTCATGTTAAGTGGGCCAAACTCCTCCCCCGTCCCCTGTAGTCCGCAAGACGCTCTGTTGCCATGTGTCGCCACGAGGAGGCACCACATAGGGCTTGCTGATGGAGAGGCAACATACTGGCAGGGGAAGACTTACGCACTCGGCTCCCCTTTTCGCATTTCTGCTACCTGGCGGTGGTAACTGAAAGCGAGAAGCTTCAAGCACTACCACTACAGACTACTACACTAGACGTATCACAACAGCCGTTGAGACACACTATGTTTTGGTAATAATAATAATAATAATAATAATAATAATAATGATAGCTGGCCACTCGTAATCGAGGATACCCGCCTATAGGGTGGCTAGCCATTCCCTATTGCAGACGCTCGTTCATATAATACGTAGACGATCATGGCTCTCCACTTCCTCCTATCCCTTGTAGCTCACAATATTTCGTCCCTCTGCCCCCCCAGACCACTTTCTGTCATCCACTTGCTTAAGCCCACCAAGTATTTCAGGCGTTGCTTTTCCTTGTCTCTCTTTCCCTCTATTCGACCCGTGAGTCTAACCTTAATGTATGTAATGTATGTATAGCTCGAGGATACCTGTCTACTAGGGTTAGCCAATCCCTATTGCAGACGCTTGCTCAGGTATATTTGTGTTTGTTCAACACACACAGAGCCAACCTGTGGTTTATACTGCAGCTATGCTGAGCAGACCTTAGTTACAGTTTCTAGGGGGAGAGCGTGTTATCGAGCATGATCAGCAATCTGAACAACGCCACAACAATAATACGTTTTGGTCATACCATCGAAATTTGAACAGTTTATTGAGTCTTAAGTTGATTTTATTCCATTATTTACGTTCAAATATGAATAATAGCAAATAAAATCTAGAAGAAAATTCATAGCATCACGCTTTAACTTTTAAACTACGCGTTATCATGAAGTATTTATTCGTGATTTGATTCGTTCATATCAATTTAGTTCGGAATTCATCTTTATCAAATAACACCTTCGTGGTTTCTGATAAACATTCATTTGTTTTTTTAGTTTTTTCGGCTCATATAATGTAAATGTGTGTGTGTATTACTACCTACTCTGTTTTCAATATCTATGTTTATATAAGGAGGCGCGGTAGAGTAATGGATAGCGGCTCGGAATCAGAGAGGAATCAGAGAGCCGAGTTCGAATTCAAGTCGGACCCATTACATTCACTTACGTTCTATTACCCTTGGGAAAGGTATGAATCCTCTTCTCTCCCCCACCAGCTATGGGTTAAATAGCAGGACAGACCGGGTACTATAGCCTTGAGTGGCAACTGGTCTGGGAGAAGGACAACAATGAATTCAAAATCTGATCCCCCAGGCTGGGCGTTGTGCAGTAGGCTAACAACCTACTCACTTAAAAACAAAATAAAAACTGACTTATTATAGAAACCACAACGATATCTTCTGGCCATATGTTCCTCAAGGAATTTAAAGGCATAATATATATATATATATATATATATATATATATATATATATATATATATATATATATATGTTGATTATGGAATACTGTTGTCATTATATGGTCTGTTCGCCTTATGATCCTCGACAATATCCAGAGACGGATAAGCAATGTGGTTGGTCCTGATCTGGCATATCGTCTTCAGTCGCTCTCTCACAGACGTGCCGTCACCTCCCTCTGTATTTTCTACAAATAATTTCACGGAAACTGCTCCGACGAGCTACATTCGCTAGTTCCCAGACTGCATGAATTTAAGCGTGCTACTAGGCTGGCACCACGGTCCCACCCTTTCACTGTCGAAACAGTTAACTGTAGCCGTCTCTTTTATTCCAATAGCTTCATTTATCACACCTCCCGTCTGTGGAATTCCGTTCCTATTACTTCTTTCCCTGATAGGTATAATCTCCAACTATTCAAAAGTAATGTCAATCGACATCTCCAGATGCCCTGAACTATCCCCTGCCCTTCTCTTCATCCTTTCCTCCATCACACCTCTTAACTCTCGTTCCCACTCTCTAACCCCCTGCGTACTAGTGGCATCCCGCCTTGCTTTGGGTGAAATGCTTAAAAAACAAAAAAATAGATCCTACGAAAAATCGGCTTTACTCTTTTGTGTCGCTTCAGGACGCCTCATCAAACATGTATCCATCGATCGGTTATAAGCGAATTTGAATATTAGAATACATTTAGAATAATTTAAAGTAAATACAAGATTTGGGAATTTTAAATTTCATCGCGTTTCAAATTTTTGAACTAAACAAGGGTTTTAGTATTTTTAATATTTCTTGATGTAGTGTATAAAAGGAACTGCTATTGACCCACTCCGTCTTCTCTCATATGAAATTACATCATTCTTTGCAAACAATCGAGAAATGGTAAAACAACTGGCGATCGACTTTGTTATATAAACAATGATGATTACAAAATAAGTATATAAAAGTACGCAGTTTTTCAATGTTTAATTGGGTTTTTGTTGTGGATTCCGGGATGAAATCCGGTATCAAATAATAACAAACGCCAAGAATGAATATAGGAAATAAATGTATTAACGTAATAATACAAATGGCAATACAGGTTAGTAGTTCCAGGAATGCGGGGTTAGTAGCCAAATATATAGATAGTCTTTGGTATCGACGTATCGCTGTATGACTTCTTACTGGGTCTAAGTGCTCATTACTGTGACTTTTGCCGCTACGTTATTCTACCGACCGACTCGACTCCAACTACTACTACTGTCCGACTTGACTCAACGGGTATTCACTGGCAGTAGTATATGTATACCTTGGGTGAGTCCATTTGTGTAAAAAGGGGAGGACCCCTCAACAGTTTTCATTAATTATTGTTCCGTTTTCTGTAAAATAGATCACCAAATGAATACCTTGTCGGAAATAAATACAGTGACATCCCCACTCCAATAGCAATGGTTGGGGTTCTCCATACAGAAGCTAAAAAATTCAAGCTAATAATCTGCTACAAAAATACCTGTTTCTTTAAATATTTCTACGGCTTACTATTTGCAAACAGTATGAGCTACAGCAGATTTTTTTTATAACAAACCTTTAGCGATCTTTACATGAAAGACGACCTAAAGCAATGTTACACGGCATACGTCAGACTTTTAACACTCTCATTTTGTATCCAGATGTATCAAGAGCATTAACATAGACTCAGTCTGATACATAAAAAGATACTCTGTGCTTCGCCAAGCATTACTACTTAGAGATAACCAGCTTCTTGAAAGTGCCCAGGGTGATTCTACACAACGGTAGGCAAATACAAAGATTACGTCCTCTGTGATATTTAGGGGATGAAGAGCAGCGCAAGTTATGTCATTTCCCCACACTACTTCCAGCTATCATGGTCAATGACACGGCTGATATCAATAAGGCTTGACATGGTACCTAAGCCCGACACTGATTGAGTGACCAACGTGTTGTAACAGCGATTTTCTCTTCCGTAAATGACCCACATAACGCAGGAGTGACTGGTCGATAATTTCCACGCACTTATCGCTCGCAATAGACGACTTCCGGGCTCTCTTGATTTGTATCCTTCTGAACTACTACGTCTTGAGCATCGTCTACACGGAGAGCAATGAGTGCAAATACCGCATCAAGAACTCCCTGAGCGCCTCCAACGTGAACTTATTCGCCATCACGAAAGCGAACCATCGCTTACAAGGTTGTTCTCGCGGCGGAGCGCGAGTTTTATTTAATGTTTGTTCCAGAAGTTCAGCGAGATGAAGAAAAATTTATCATAAAACTGTCATTCAGATATAAAAGAACTCGTAATATCAGATTTTTAGGCTGTGTTTTATTAAGTTTTATTATTTGGAAATAAATAACTATACTATCGTTATCCTTTTTTTTAATAATTTAACTCAGAGTTTAGAATGATATAGTCTTGGGACTTTTTCAGGGGTATGTCGAACTGCAGATCCAATATATATGTTGGTAATTACAAAGATGAGCCCGTCCTGGGTAAGACGATAAACTACACCGCGTCCAGGGTAAGACGATAAACTACATCCGCGTCCTGGGTAAGACGATAAACTACATCCGCGTCCTGGGTAAGACGATAAACTACATCCGCGTCCAGGGTAAGACGATAAACTACATCCGCGTCCAGGGTAAGACGATAAACTACACCCGCGTCCTAGGTAAGACGATAAACTACATCCGCGTCCTGGGTAAGACGATAAACTACACCCGGGTCCTGGGTAAGACGATAAACTACGTTCGCGTCCTGGGCAAGACGATAAACTACACCCGCGTGCAGGGTAAGACGATAAACGACGCCCGCGTCCTGGCTAAGACGATAAACTACGTCTGAAAGCAAGGCCTCTGATTAAGAGATTTTGAGGAGGGTGGAAGTACCTCTTAATTGCTGGTGTTCTCAGGCACCCTGACCTGGGATGGTGGCGCATGTGAGGGCCCCAACTATAGTTGAATCCCCAAACTGGGGTTAAAGTGCGATGAAAGTGTACAAATAGGTTTTACTATCACCTAATAAATATTTTGAGGAAAAATTATTACCAACAATACATTATTACTAGCAATACATTTTTAAAGAAAATAATTATTGCCAGCAAAGCAGTATCTGTCTATATTTCTGAGATGAGGTATTATGTACACTATTTACATTATTCGAACAATTGTCCTCATTTTTGTCGCCATATTTATTACAACATTTCGGCCTTTCAGTATCTGTCTATATTTCTGAGATGAGGTATTATGTACACTATTTACATTATTCGAACTATTGTCCTCATCTTTGCCGCCATATTTATTACAACGTTTCGGGCCTTCAGTATCTGTCTATATTTCTGAGATGAGGTATTATGTACACTATTTACATTATTCGAACTATTGTCCTCATCTTTGTCGCCATATTTATTACAACGTTTCGGGCCTTCAGTATCTGTCTATATTTCTGAGATTAGGTATTATGTACACTATTTGCATTATTCGAACTATTGTCCTCGTCTTTGTCGCCATATTTATTACAACGTTTCGGGCCTTCAGTATCTGTCTATATTTCTGAGATGAGGTATTATGTACACTATTTACATTATTCGAACTATTGTCCTCATCTTTGCCGCCATATTTATTACAACGTTTCGGGCCTTCAGTATCTGTCTATATTTCTGAGATGAGGTATTATGTACACTATTTACATTATTCGAACTATTGTCCTCATCTTTGTCGCCATATTTATTACAACGTTTCGGGCCTTCAGTATCTGTCTATATTTCTGAGATGAGGTATTATGTACACTATTTGCATTATTCGAACTATTGTCCTCATCTTTGTCGCCATATTTATTACAACGTTTCGGGCCTTCAGTATCTGTCTATATTTCTGAGATGAGGTATTATGTACACTATTTACATTATTCGAACTATTGTCCTCATCTTTGTCGCCATATTTATTACAACGTTTCGGGCCTTCAGTATCTGTCTATATTTCTGAGATGAGGTATTATGTACACTATTTACATTATTCGAACTATTGTCCTCATTTTTGTCGCCATATTTATTACAACGTTTCGGTCTTTCAGTATCTGTCTATATTTCTGAGTTGAGGTATTATGTACACTATTTACATTATTCGAACTATTGTCCTCATCTTTGTCGCCATATTTATTACAACGTTTCGGGCCTTCAGTATCTGTCTATATTTCTGAGATGAGGTATTATGTACACTATTTACATTATTCGAACTATTGTCCTCATCTTTGTCGCCATATTTATTACAACGTTTCGGGCCTTCAGTATCTGTCTATATTTCTGAGATTAGGTATTATGTACACTATTTGCATTATTCGAACTATTGTCCTCATCTTTGTCGCCATATTTATTACAACGTTTCGGGCCTTCAGTATCTGTCTATATTTCTGAGATGAGGTATTATGTACACTATTTACATTATTCGAACTATTGTCCTCATCTTTGCCGCCATATTTATTACAACGTTTCGGGCCTTCAGTATCTGTCTATATTTCTGAGATGAGGTATTATGTACACTATTTACATTATTCGAACTATTGTCCTCATCTTTGTCGCCATATTTATTACAACGTTTCGGGCCTTCAGTATCTGTCTATATTTCTGAGATGAGGTATTATGTACACTATTTGCATTATTCGAACTATTGTCCTCATCTTTGTCGCCATATTTATTACAACGTTTCGGGCCTTCAGTATCTGTCTATATTTCTGAGATGAGGTATTATGTACACTATTTACATTATTCGAACTATTGTCCTCATCTTTGTCGCCATATTTATTACAACGTTTCGGGCCTTCAGTATCTATCTATATTTCTGAGATGAGGTATTATGTACACTATTTACATTATTCGAACTATTGTCCTCATTTTTGTCGCCATATTTATTACAACGTTTCGGTCTTTCAGTATCTGTCTATATTTCTGAGTTGAGGTATTATGTACACTATTTACATTATTCGAACTATTGTCCTCATCTTTGTCGCCATATTTATTACAACGTTTCGGGCCTTCAGTATCTGTCTATATTTCTGAGATGAGGTATTATGTACACTATTTACATTATTCGAACTATTGTGCTCATCTTTGTCGCCATATTTATTACAACGTTTCGGGCCTTCGGTATCTGTCTATATTTCTGAGATGAGGTATTATGTACACTATTTACATTATTCGAACTATTGTCCTCATCTTTGTCGCCATATTTATTACAACGTTTCGGGCCTTCAGTATCTGTCTATATTTCTGAGATGAGGTATTATGTACACTATTTACATTATTCGAACTATTGTGCTCATCTTTGTCGCCATATTTATTACAACGTTTCGGGCCTTCAGTATCTGTCTATATTTCTGAGATGAGGTATTATGTACACTATTTACATTATTCGAACTATTGTCCTCATCTTTGTCGCCATATTTATTACAACGTTTCGGGCCTTCAGTATCTGTCTATATTTCTGAGGTGAGGTATTATGTACACTATTTACATTATTCGAACTATTGACCTCATCTTTGTCGCCATATTTATTACAACGTTTCGGGCCTTCAGTATCTGTCTATATTTCTGAGATGAGGTATTATGTACACTATTTACATTATTCGAACTATTGTCCTCATCTTTGTCGCCATATTTATTACAACGTTTCGGGCCTTCAGTATCTGTCTATATTTCTGAGATGAGGTATTATGTACACTATTTACATTATTCGAACTATGGTCCTCATTTTTGTCGCCATATTTATTACAACGTTTCGGGCCTTCAGTATCTGTCTATATTTCTGAGAGGAGGTATTATGTACACTATTTACATTATTCGAACTATTGTCCTCATCTTTGTCGCCATATTTATTACAACGTTTCGGGCCTTCAGTATCCTTCTATATTTCTGAGATGAAGTATTATGTACACTATTTACATTATTCGAACTATTGTCC
This sequence comes from Acanthosepion esculentum, assembly GCA_964036315.1. Classification (NCBI taxonomy): domain Eukaryota; kingdom Metazoa; phylum Mollusca; class Cephalopoda; order Sepiida; family Sepiidae; genus Acanthosepion; species Acanthosepion esculentum. The sequence continues at coordinate 17,685,797 of OZ038489.1, read as the reverse complement.
TCATCTTTGTCGCCATATTTATTACAACGTTTCGGGCCTTCAGTATCCTTCTATATTTCTGAGATGAAGTATTATGTACACTATTTACATTATTCGAACTATTGTCCTCATTTTTGTCGCCATATTTATTACAACGTTTCGGGCCTTCAGTATCTGTCTATATTTCTGAGATGAGGTATTATGTACACTATTTACATTATTCGAACTATTGTCCTCATTTTTGTCGCCATATTTATTACAACGTTTCGGGCCTTCAGTATCTGTCTATATTTCTGAGATGAGGTATTATGTACACTATTTACATTATTCGAACTATTGTCCTCATTTTTGTCGCCATATTTATTACAACGTTTCGGGCCTTCAGTATCTGTCTATATTTCTGAGATGAGGTATTATGTACACTATTTACATTATTCGAACTATTGTCCTCATCTTTGTCGCCATATTTATTACAACGTTTCGGGCCTTCAGTATCTGTCTATATTTCTGAGATGAGGTATTATGTACACTATTTACATTATTCGAACTATTGTCCTCATTTTTGTCGCCATATTTATTACAACGTTTCGGGCCTTCAGTATCTGTCTATATTTCTGAGATGAGGTATTATGTACACTATTTACATTATTCGAACTATTGTCCTCATTTTTGTCGCCATATTTATTACAACGTTTCGGGCCTTCAGTATCTGTCTATATTTCTGAGATGAGGTATTATGTACACTATTTACATTATTCGAACTATTGTGCTCATCTTTGTCGCCATATTTATTACAACGTTTCGGGCCTTCAGTATCTGTCTATATTTCTGAGATGAGGTATTATGTACACTATTTACATTATTCGAACTATTGTCCTCATCTTTGTCGCCATATTTATTACAACGTTTCGGGCCTTCAGTATCTGTCTATATTTCTGAGGTGAGGTATTATGTACACTATTTACATTATTCGAACTATTGTCCTCATCTTTGTCGCCATATTTATTACAACGTTTCGGGCCTTCAGTATCTGTCTATATTTCTGAGATGAGGTATTATGTACACTATTTACATTATTCGAACTATTGTCCTCATCTTTGTCGCCGTATTTATTACAACGTTTCGGGCCTTCAGTATCTGTCTATATTTCTGAGATGAGGTATTATGTACACTATTTACATTATTCGAACTATTGTCCTCATTTTTGTCGCCATATTTATTACAACGTTTCGGGCCTTCAGTATCTGTCTATATTTCTGAGAGGAGGTATTATGTACACTATTTACATTATTCGAACTATTGTCCTCATCTTTGTCGCCATATTTATTACAACGTTTCGGGCCTTCAGTATCCTTCTATATTTCTGAGATGAAGTATTATGTACACTATTTACATTATTCGAACTATTGTCCTCATCTTTGTCGCCATATTTATTACAACCTTTCGGCCCTTCAGTATCTGTCTATATTTCTGAGATTAGGTATTATGTACACTATTTGCATTATTCGAACTATTGTCCTCATCTTTGTCGCCATATTTATTACAACGTTTCGGGCCTTCAGTATCTGTCTATATTTCTGAGATGAGGTATTATGTACACTATTTGCATTATTCGAACTATTGTCCTCATCTTTGTCGCCATATTTATTACAACATTTCGGGCCTTCAGTATCTGTCTATATTTCTGAGATGAGGTATTATGTACACTATTTACATTATTCGAACTATTGTCCTCATTTTTGTCGCCATATTTATTACAACGTTTCGGGCCTTCAGTATCTGTCTATATTTCTGAGATGAGGTATTATGTACACTATTTACATTATTCGAACTATTGTCCTCATTTTTGTCGCCATATTTATTACAACGTTTCGGGCCTTCAGTATCTGTCTATATTTCTGAGATGAGGTATTATGTACACTATTTACATTATTCGAACTATTGTCCTCATTTTTGTCGCCATATTTATTACAACGTTTCGGGCCTTCAGTATCTGTCTATATTTCTGAGATGAGGTATTATGTACACTATTTACATTATTCGAACTATTGTCCTCATCTTTGTCGCCATATTTATTACAACGTTTCGGGCCTTCAGTATCTGTCTATATTTCTGAGATGAGGTATTATGTACACTATTTACATTATTCGAACTATTGTCCTCATTTTTGTCGCCATATTTATTACAACGTTTCGGGCCTTCAGTATCTGTCTATATTTCTGAGATGAGGTATTATGTACACTATTTACATTATTCGAACTATTGTCCTCATTTTTGTCGCCATATTTATTACAACGTTTCGGGCCTTCAGTATCTGTCTATATTTCTGAGATGAGGTATTATGTACACTATTTACATTATTCGAACTATTGTCCTCATCTTTGTCGCCATATTTATTAACAACGTTTCGGGTCTTCAGTATCTGTCTATATTTCTGAGATGAGGTATTATGTACACTATTTGCATTATTCGAACTATTGTCCTCATCTTTGTCGCCATATTTATTACAACGTTTGGGGCCTTCAGTATCTGTCTATATTTCTGAGATGAGGTATTATGTACAGTATTTACATTATTCGAACTATTGTCCTCATCTTTGTCGCCATATTTATTACAACGTTTCGGGCCTTCAGTATCTGTCTATATTTCTGAGATGAGGTATTATGTACACTATTTACATTATTCGAACTATTGTCCACATTTTTGTCGCCATATTTATTACAACGTTTCGGTCTTTCAGTATCTGTCTATATTTCTGAGATGAGGTATTATGTACACTATTTACATTATTCGAACTATTGTCCTCATCTTTGTCGCCATATTTATTACAACGTTTCGGGCCTTCAGTATCTGTCTATATTTCTGAGGTGAGGTATTATGTACACTATTTACATTATTCGAACTATTGTGCTCATCTTTGTCGCCATATTTATTACAACGTTTCGGGCCTTCAGTATCTGTCTATATTTCTGAGATGAGGTATTATGTACACTATTTACATTATTCGAACTATTGTCCTCATCTTTGTCGCCATATTTATTACAACGTTTCGGGCCTTCAGTATCTGTCTATATTTCTGAGATGAGGTATTATGTACACTATTTACATTATTCGAACTATTGTGCTCATCTTTGTCGCCATATTTATTACAACGTTTCGGGCCTTCAGTATCTGTCTATATTTCTGAGATGAGGTATTATGTACACTATTTACATTATTCGAACTATTGTCCTCATCTTTGTCGCCATATTTATTACAACGTTTCGGGCCTTCAGTATCTGTCTATATTTCTGAGATGAGGTTTTATGTACACTATTTACATTATTCGAACTATTGTCCTCATCTTTGTCGCCATATTTATTACAACGTTTCGGGCCTTCAGTATCTGTCTATATTTCTGAGATGAGGTATTATGTACACTATTTACATTATTCGAACTATTGTCCTCATCTTTGTCGCCATATTTATTACAACGTTTCGGGCCTTCAGTATCTGTCTATATTTCTGAGATGAGGTATTATGTACACTATTTACATTATTCGAACTATTGTCCTCATTTTTGTCGCCATATTTATTACAACGTTTCGGGCCTTCAGTATCTGTCTATATTTCTGAGAGGAGGTATTATGTACACGATTTACATTATTCGAACTATTGTCCTCATCTTTGTCGCCATATTTATTACAACGTTTCGGGCCTTCAGTATCCTTCTATATTTCTGAGATGAAGTATTATGTACACTATTTACATTATTCGAACTATTGTCCTCATCTTTGTCGCCATATTTATTACAACCTTTCGGCCCTTCAGTATCTGTCTATATTTCTGAGATGAGGTATTATGTACACTATTTACATTATTTGGACTATTGTCCTCATCTTTGTCGCCATATTTATTACAACGTTTCGGCCCTTCAGTATCTGTCTATATTTCTGAGATGAGGTATTATGTACATTATTTACATTCGGACTATTGTCCTCATATTTGTCGCCATATTTATTACAACGCTTCGGCCGTTGTCCGCTCCGGCCTTCTTCACGTGGTTGCAATGTCGAACTGAAACCTTTATTTCGCTCACTGGGGTAGGCTGTTCTAGTTCCACGTGCCATGTTTAATGGATGTCAGTTATCAGTTATCTCTTGTTAATTCCCCTCTCCAAGTTTTCCACTACCTTGACCGGGTATTGAACTCACAATGTCTCAGCAACCATTTTTACCAGTGTTCATATTGCAATTTTTTTTTTGCTGTTATCATTCATGTTTTTTACCAGAGCTCATATTGCAATTTTTGTTGTTATTATCGCTTTTTTCTGGCACTGCTTATTACTGGTTCCCATATTGTATTCATTTCAGGTCGTTTTTAATAAATATGGCGACAAAGATTAGGCAATAGTCCGAATAATGTAAATAGTGCACATAATACCTCATCTCGGAAATATAGACGTTTACTTTGTATTGTCAATTCGCAATCATTTTCTTATTAGTTTAGTAGATTGTAAACTGATACTTTTACAAGACAGCTACATTACTTGAAGTCGATGTAGATTATTCAAAATAATGAATACGTGATACATTCATAATTTTAGGAAAGTCAATATGACATTCGTCTTTCCTTTCGTCGGAGGAGACAATGAATAATAAGCAACTTTTTATTTATTTCTTGTGAGTTTAAGCCTTTCGAATTCCTGAGATCAATTGCACCTAGCTAGTTATCTATGTATTTTTTATTCTCTCTCTCTCTTAATCTCTCTCTCTCTCTCTCTTTCCCCTAATACAATATATAACACTCTCCTTTTCCTCCGTATCTAGTTAAAGTACCCGTATGCACAGGACACTGAATTCCCGCAATGCTTGGGTCCTTTGTTAATTAATAAAAGAAGGAAACAAATAATTGAATGGTTTTCTCGGGTGTTTATTTTAAGACTAGTTTTATTCCTAATAATATTATCATCTACTGTTATTATCTGTCCCTTGATAGGATAAATTACACAATTTTGAATGCTAACAACTATTTTTCTTCCTCCTTTACTTCCTACATACAGTTTTTTTAAAAATATCTCTCATTCAAAAATCATTATATATGTTTATCAATTTCCTCGTTCTTTGATCCAATTCTCTTTTGTTTAGTTTACGAAGGTCTGCGAGTGCGACAACTAAAAGAACCGAGAAAGAAATTAGGACTTTCCCTGGGGATTAGAAACGCCTTGGAACATAACGATTAAGATCGTGTCAAATAACTGGAACATTTGTAGCATTGTCGATAACAGTTCAGTCATAATTCCAATGGTGTCAGCTATGATGGACCTAACGCAGGTAAGGCTTTCGTATTTTTGTAATTTTTTAGGTTATTTGTGGCTTAATTCTTTGAAGCAGATACATTTGTGATCATCGAGTTCTATTTTCTTTATTTACAAGTATCCAGTAAGATCTTACCAATTGGGTTGGATGGTAGGCCTGGATTTCAATCACAGATTATCTTGTGCAAATTAACTGAATCAAGCTATTTAGTTTTCTTTCTTTCACCATACAGTCAGTTTTAGACCCACTGAAGTAACAGGGTGTGATTAATTTTCTATTTTTTCTTCAGATTAAGTCATTTGCAGTGGTGTGTAGTAATATGAATCCATTTTCAGGGTCTATGGTGAAATTTTTTAGTCTTGCAAAATATTGCGTAATCCGTTGTTGCATCAGATTTTCATCACACCCAGACACTATTGTCTCGACTGTCGATTAGTTGTCCTGCAGTTAAAGTCTGCGATGGACGTTACTCGAAGGAAGCGTACGAAAATTGTAACGCTGCACGAACACACTGGCATGCTTTATCAGTGAGCAAATCAAAGTACTATAGTCTGGCCCGGAAACTTTCCTGATTTAAAATCCAGGCAAGAATCTGTGCAAGGAACGACTTCATGGAATGGACATACGAAGTACTAACATGTGCACTGGGTCATGTTTCATTGGAAAAATACGAAAACAAATAACGGATTTATTCGTTTTGTTTCAATTAATTTGCATAAGGGTGTATTTGTAAACTTCCTCTTGTTTTACGTCCTGATGGAGGTGTTGTTGTCTACCACCATATTAAAATAGATTTGACACATTTTCCTGCTTTAAACATTGCTTTAGCGTATTTGTCCAGGGCTAATACAATTCCGATATCATCACTTGAAAGCTTTGCTATCTACAATAGCGATTTGAGATCAGAAGGTTTTGAGGAGCGTGGAACCACTTCTTAATTGCTGATGTTCCCAGATCAATCCGGATCCGGCGTGGTAGCACCTGTTAGGGTCCCAGCTATGGTCAAATAGTTAACCCCCAAACTATGGTCAAAGCGCTATGAAAGTGTAAAAGTAGATTTGAATACCTGAAATATATTTTTGTATAAAATTATTACCAGCCATGAATTTTAAAGAAAAGAAAATCATTAACAGCAAAACATATTTCGAAAGAAAAATTGCCAGAAATACATTTTGTCAGCATTAAATAACCCATTGAGGTCGATATGCTGTAAATCAAAACAAACCCAACCAAACCATCTATGTAAAAGAGACGTTTAATGGTATAGTTATAGATTTTTATAGCCCTTGTTTGAATCATTGAACAATTTGGACATAGGGAAAAGAGCAAAACAGAAGCGAAGTGGTAAATTAAATCTCCTTTGTATATCCCTCGGTTTCTGCTTAAATGTATTGTTGGTAATATTTTTTTCTTCAAAAATATATTGCTGATAATAATTCTTTCTTCAAAAATGCATTGCTGGTGACATTTTTACAAAAAAAATGTATTGCTGGTTTTAAAACCTATTTTTACACTTTTCATAGTGTTTTGACCCCATTTTGGGGGTTAACTATTTTCCCATATTTGAGACCCTAACAGGTGCTACAATCCCGGGTCAGGGTGGACCATTTTTGTAAAAAAAATATTACCAGCAATGAATTTTAAAGAAAAGAAAATGATTAACACCAAAACATTTTTAGAAAAAAAATATTAGCAGAAATAAATCTTGTCGGCATTAAATAACACATCGTGGTCGATATGTCGTAAATCAAACCAAACCAAACCAAACTATCCATATAAAAGTGGTGTTTAATGGTATAGTTATAGATTTTTGTAGCCCTTGTTTGAATCATTGAGCAATTTGGACAGAGGGCAAAGGGCAAAACAGAAGTGAAGTGGTGAAAGCAAATCTCCTTTGTATGTCCCTCGTTTGATGCTTAAATTATTTATTTTAATATCACCGTTTGTGTAGTTAACTAGGAAGGATGTCTTCCATGCATACAGACTGGTCTTAATCAATTCAATTGTTTAAAAATTTATAGATCTCTGGAGTTCTAATTACCCAATCATGGGGTGCACTATCAAAACCCTTTTTTGATCTATCTAAGCAATATTTAGATTTCTACAAGAATTCTTACAGTTTTCCAGTATCATCTTGTTAATCAAAAGTTGATCCTTGCATCCATATGACCGATGTTATTATTGACATATGAAACGAGGAATGGTTTGGTTTACTTTGGCTTGGTTTATATTGTTTTGCGGCATATCAAACTGAATGGGTTATTTAATGCCGACAAGATCATTATTTCTAGTAATATTTATTTTGATAAATATATTGCTACTAATATTTTTTCCAGAAATGTATTGCTGGTAAAATTTTTTCTTCAAAAATCTCTTGCTGGTAATATTTTTTTCAAAACTGTTTTGCCTGTAATCCTTTTTTTCAAAAATCAATTGCTGGTAATATTTTTTTCAAAAATCTATTGCTGGTAATATTTTTTTCAAAACTGTATTGCCTGTAATACTTTTTTTCAAAAATCTATTACTGGTAATATTTTTTTCAAAACTGTATTGCCTGTAATACTTTGTTTTCAAAAATCTATTGCTGGTAATATTTTTTCAAAACTGTATTGTCTGTAATACGTTTTTTTCAAAAATCTATTGCTGGTAATATTTTTTTCAAAACTCTATTGCCTGTAATACTTTTTTTTCAAAAATCTATTGCTGGTAATATTTTTTTCTTCAAAAATTCATTGTTGGTGATATTTTTACAAAAAACGTATTGCTGGTTTTAAAATCTATTTTTACACTTTCGTAGTGTTTTGACCCCAGTTTGGGGGTTAACTAATTCCCCATTGTTGGGACCCTAACAGATCCTACCACCCCGGGTCATGGTGGACCTGGATTCACCAGCAATTAAGAGGTGGTTCCACGCTCCTCAAAACCCGATCAGAGGCCTTGCTGTTGGATGTAGTTTATCGTCTTACCCAGGACAGGAAAAGAGGAATGGATCATGAGCCGACTGAAATAGTGAAAGAGATAATGATAATATGAAAGTGTAAATAGTATGATTATTGCTAGCAGTGTCACTATTTGATTGGAGAGATCAAAGGAAACACGCTAAATTGCTGAAGTAGCGGATATGATTTTAGATCTGTCATATTATCATCACTAACACTGCCAATTTATCTTGTTATCGTTTTTAGTTCTGGCTTTTTTTCTGTGATGAATTAATTATCAGGATCTTGAAAATCGACATTAGGTTGCTTCATGTTTTTTTTTCGTAAAAAGAAAATGCGGCAAAATTTTAAAGTCTTTTGAAAGCTAAGAAAAGTTCGACTAACACAGAACTAGATTTATTGATCTCAGTCAGTTTTTGTTTTGTTTTGTTTTGTTTTAAGCATTTCACTCCAAACAAGGCTGGAGTGCCACTAGCACGCAAGGGGTTACAGACAGTGAGAGCAAGATCAAGACATCAGAAGATGTCGATTGATATTGCATTTGAATATTTAAAGATTATAGCTATCAGGGAAGGAAGGAAGTAAGAGGAAGGGAGTTACACTGTCGGGAAGTGCGAGAGAAGAAGCTGTTGGAGTAGAAGAGGCGGTTATATTGAACTGTTTCGACAGTAAAAGTGATGCCAACCTAATAGCACGCTTAAATTCATGCAGTTGGGGTACCAGCGGAAGTAGCTCGTCAAAGCACATGTCATGGAAATATTTGTAGAAAAGACACAGGGAAGCCACATCACGTCTGTGAGAAAGTGTCTGTAGACGACATGTCAGATCAGGTTGTAGCGGGCCCCTAAACGATGAAGTTTCAAAATGTGTTGTGGACGTGCAATGTTGCGGGTCCCGCCACAATTATTTTATTTTGTCTAGGAAATGTGTGGAAAGGATCATGCCATTATGCTGTAGGTCGCTATCCAATGTCAGATCAGGTCCTATCACATTGCATATCCGTCTCTGGATTTTGTCGAGGACCTCGAGATGAACAGGGGGGGGACACAAAACCATATATGGCAACAGTATTCCATGCAAGGACAAATGGTAGATTTGAGGAATGGACCGGTGCGACACAGAGAAACAACTTTCCTTGCCGTAGATGAAGCTAGTGATTCAATGTAGTTGTTCCACCTCAGATCAGTGGAAAACGCGAGACCAAGAAGGCGCAGAGAGACGCTCTCGTGGAGTTGAGCATCAGCTATGCTGATTGGAGGCATCGAGTTTTCTCTATGGTGGATAAATGAGATCAGTTTCGTTTTGGAGACATTAAAGTTTAGAAGCCAGTCAACCACAAATTGGAGGTCCTTTTCGAGACCAACGGCCAGGTTAGCTTTGTCAGCAATGACGGATTTACTGTTGATACAGGAGTAAATACTAGTGTCGTCTGCGTAGATGCCTATTTGGGAACTATAAAAAAAATCTGATGCATTCTTCCCAATAAAATATTTTTTTGACTCTGGGCTTCATTTGTCAACACATTGTAAGTTATGGCACTTTATATACGAGATTTGATCCAGTCAAGATCTCGTATGAAGTCTCATTTCCTAAATTCAAACTGATTACTGATGTGCCCACAGCAATATATCTCAATAAAATTAAGAGAAGCAGTTTAGAATTAAAAAAGACAAAAAGATCCTAAGTTATTAAAATTATAACTTTCTTCGTTGTTTTTTTCTCTAACATATTGCTCAAACTGACAGCAAAATATTAACTGGATAAATGGAAGAAAACCAATTACTTTTAATGTAAAACATTCGTTTTTCTATCTAAAGATAAATATTTTTGTGCATTTTTCCTAACTTTTTTTAATACGAAAAATGATTTCAATTTTTAATAGAGATAATCCATTGCCAAGGCTTATTTCGGAGGCTTTTTCAATAATAGAATGAAGTTATTGAAAATATTGCAGTTACTGTATTTTTTATTGCAGAAAAGCAAATGCTTAAAATTTATTAATAGTAGAATATTAATACAGATGTTTCGATAAGATTAAAACCGATTTGGATCTGGATCTGGATCCGGTGACACGCACCGAAGAGATGAGTGGTATTTTTTTTTTGATCTGGTAAGGTTTTTAAATTTTTAATCAAAATAAAATATTTTCCTTTCGATTTTTCAATATTTTTACACAAATTCCAGTCTGAATATTTTCGCATTCACCCAAGAGAAAACGGATATTTTATAATAAAACTGACTTTTAGCAAGCAAGCAACGCCTAATCAACATACAATAAGTATTTGAAAATGATGTAAAACCAGAAGCCTTCCTAAAATCTCTCCGAGCTGTAACGAATCACTTGATTTGATGAAATTTATTGTTATCCTTTTAATTCTTCACAAAATCCAAAGTCACTCGCTTCAAATGCTGCCAGTTATATTTTTATCCTTATTTCCAACACGCTCCTTCAAAATAACAGCATGGGAATTTCAAGGAAACCTGTCCGGTTCATTAAAATGAAAAAAAAAAAGAAAAAAAAACTTTCCAACCTGTTCGAGATGTTTCTTCAACAGTTCAAGATGTTTCTTAGTCAGCCATTAAACTTGGAATACAGTATGCGTATGTAAAATACGAGAGCATCACAGGGGCAAATGTAAATATCGGCAGGATGCGTCAAACATCACGCTCCTCTCAAAATTGTAAATCGAGCTCTAAATCTCCGGTTTTATTATGCAACAAACATTATATATATAAATATTTTGTCATCCACGGACAGACTGTTTCACAGATCATCAATGTGGCTAGACGTCCACTAGCTAGGATCGAAACCCGACAGAATTTTCATCAGTCCGAACTTCTCCCACTAAGCCATCAGCGTACGGTACGGAATGAAAGTGAATTTTAGCGTTTTTATTTTTAGATTCAGATAAACACAGTGACTGAGAGTGACTCAATTCTGTCGAAGAATGTTTATATATATATAATGTTTATAGACATATATATATATTGTTTATATATATATAATGTTTATATATATAATGTTTATATATATAATGTTTATATATAATGTTTATATATATAATGTTTATATATATAATGTTTTATATATATGATGGTTATATATATAATGTTTATATATATAATGCTTATATATATAATATTTATATATATAATGTTTATATATGTAATTTTTATATAAATATATATAATGTTTATACATATACAACGTTTATGTATATATAATGTTTATATATATAATGTTTATATATAAAATGTTTATATATATAATGTTTATATATATGTTTATATATAATGATTTATATATATAATGTTTATATATATAATGTATATATATAATGTTTATATATATAATGTTTATATATATATAATGTTTATATATGTACTGTTTTATATATGTAATGTTTATATATATAATGTTTATATATATAATTTTATATAAATATATATAGTTTATATATATAATGTTTAAATATATAATGTTTATATATAATGTTTTATATATGTTTATATATATATTGTTTATATATATAATGTTTATTTATATAATATTTATATGTATAATTTTTATATGAATATATATGATGTTTATATATATACAATGTTTATATATATACAATGTTTATATATATACAATGTTTATATATATATAATAATTATATATATAATGTTTTGATATAGATAATGTTTATGGCCTGACGATTGCGTCTAGCATGAAACAGCATGTCACCTCAAAGTGTTGACTTCAATGTACAGTTTTATATTTAATATTTATATATATATATATAATGTTTATATATAATATTTATATATATAATTTTATATATTTATTGTTTATATATTGTTTATATATATAATATTTATATATCTAATGTTTATATATATAATTTTTATATAAATATATATAATGTTTATATATATACAATGTTTATATATATACAATGTTTATATATATAATGTTTATATATATATAATGTTTATATGTAATCTTTTATATATAATGTTTATATATATAATGATTATATATAATATTTATATATATATAATGCTTATATATTTAATGTTTATATATATATATTGTTTATATATATATTGTTTATATATATAAAGTTTATATATATATATATATATATATATTTGTTGCATAATAAAGTAAATTAAGAAAAATGATTCTTAGAGGATTAAAAAGTTTAAATCTTAAGATTAAGATTAGCAGTAATGTTAAACAAGTAAATTTTCTTGATTTTTACTTCGATCTAATTAATAATATATTTCAACCATATATGAAAAATAGCGCTAACCCAATTTATATTCACTCCAATTCTAACCACCTTCCATCTGTAATAGTCTGTAGAACGTAGAATTAGCAAACACTCGTCTGACAAAGATGTGTTTGATAAATATAGCAGTCTTCATAATAAAGTTTTAAAGAGTTGTGGTTATTGTTACAATTTCTGGGTTCCATTATGTAACTAGTGAGCCAACCCAAATGGCTTGACTCACTTTATAGTTCCCCAATAGAAGCTTAACCAATCAGGAGGCATAAAATATTCAATCCGTCGTGTATAAAGGCGGCAATTTTGTTTACTTTCTCCGAATATCCAGTGCCAACCTGTCAGGCGAAAGAACAGAAGGAAGAACTACGCTCTGCTACTTTATCGGGATATCCACTGCTAACCTGAACTACGCTCCCCTATTGTCTTCGAAATATTCACTGCCAACCTCTGGATTCTATACTCAAAGACTACCGTCATCATGAGCAACAGTTATAAAGACGTTTAAATCAAGATATAGACAATAATGGTCCAAAGAAATAAAATAGAAATATCATTTGGTACACCCCACAATTTAAACATTTAATCAGTACTAAAGCCATAAGTTCCTCCAATTGATTGATAGACATTTTCCTAAAAGTAATTCTCTTAGTGAAATATTTAACAGAAACACATTAAAACTAAGTTATAGTTCCACCAATAATCTTGAGAAGATGTTAAAGTTACCCCACAATAAAATTTTAAACCAATTTAATTATCTGAATCATAATACATGTTGCAAGGAAAATATTGTTAAGGATGCTGGCCAATGTAATTGTAGGGATTTTGACCAATGCCCATTGCCAAACAAATGTTTAACTAAATCACTTGTTTTTCTTTGTACTATCTCTACAATACAGAATCCGGCGGTTGAAAAATTCTATATTGGTAGTACTAAGAATTCTTTTAAGTTTCAAGACTAGGTGGTATCGACATATCTTGTCCTTCACCATTAATACTTACAGAAATAATACATCACTTTCTAAATATTTTTGGAGTTTGAAAGATGATAATAAAACTCCTAATGTGGAGTGGAAAATTTTTAAAATGGCAAGGACATGTAGACCTTTATATGAACCCTTTTTTTCTGTGTATATATGCACAATTGCAAAATTATCAGGTTCTTTGATAAGAATGCTTCATTAAACTAAAGATCCGAGTTAACGGTAAATTGTAAACATAGTCTACCGTTTACCTTACAATTCAGTTAGACTTGGAATTTGACAATGCTTTTTCTTAGATTTTAGTTGAATTGTGTTGAACCATATATGGCTTATCTTTCTGTTGGTAAGATTAGTTTGGATTTGATAAAATTTTGTATTAATCTCCTGGTAGTGTTAGTAAAAACTTGTACGGATTAATTGGTACTTAGTAGGTATTTTTGACATTTTGCATTGATTGGCTATTATTAACATCTTATATAAATAATCTTTTGTCAACATTGCATATTAATTTACCAAATAAGTCTATACGTTTAAATTATTTACTGATTTCTTAAAGAAGCTATTTATTCATCAACTATAATTTTTATATGTAGGAACCTCACAACGCATATAACTTGTTTAACATTTTGTTAAATTAAAACCAGATTTTTTTTCTTAGGAAATGACATTGTCTAATGTATAATATTTAGCCATTTACATCCGCTACTGTTTAACGTCCCTGCTGCCATTGACTGCAAAACTATAGAAAATAATTTCTTAATTTTTGCTTCTTCCTTTAATTTAAATTTAACGTAGGTCATATTCGATTGGGTGATCTATGTAAAGACTACAAACCTTATAACTACCACCTTTTTAATTTTTTTCGTAAAAAGAGGTTGTATTTTGCTTTTAAATCTAAATAAATCATTCACTCGCCAGTAATTTACAATCTCCTGATGAGATGCATTGATACGCACCGAAACATGATTTCAATTGTCTTGCTATTTTGACATGTTTTCGATGTAATATCCTGAAATAAATTATATATATATATATATATATATATATATATATATATATATATATATATATATATATATATATATATAAAAGTGGACATGGAAGTCAGCACTTAGAGGAGACAGTCTGTTTCATGCTAGTGCAATCGTCAGGCAACTTGCCTGACGATTGCACTAGCAAGAAACAGACTGTCGCCTCTAAGTGCTGACTTCCATGTCCACTTTTATATTTACACACGCTCTATCTCTGATATTGAGCACTTTATCCCATAAATATAGCGCACTTTAAGACTATATATATATATATATATATATATATATATATATATATATATATTTATATATATACGAGGGTCATTCAATAAGTAAGGTGAATTTTTCGGTATAAGGACTTCTAATACAGATAGAAGCTTACTTTTTTTAAATTTTTCAACGTAGTCTCCCAGCACAGTCACACACTTTTCCCATCTGTGCACAAGCTTACGTATTCCCTCAACGTACAAATCTTTGGACTGATGTCTCAGCCAGTCGCTCTCAACACTTTTGACTTCATCGTCACTTTTAAACTTCGTGCCTCTCGTGAACGCTTTCAAGGGACCAAACAGGTGAAAGTCTGAAGGGGCGAGGTCTGGGCTGTAAGGGGGATGAGGGAGCAGTGCCCAGCCCAACTCGTTGATGGTCTACAGCGTTTGGACTGATGTGTGATGTCTTTCGTTGTCATGATTCAAGATGACTCCTTCTGACTGATGACCGCTGCGTTTGTCCCAACAGATAAGCTCAAAATCCTTGCAATGTCATCCACTGTCACCCTTCTGTCAGACTGAATGAGGTCATTGACTGATTCGATCACCTCAGGAGACCTCACTTCTGTAGGCCTCCCTGGCCTGTCTTCATCCTCAGCACTTCTCCGTCCTTCTTTAAACAATTTAGCCCACTTGTAGACATTTTTTGTCTGAAACATGTGGCACCATACACAGTTGATATTCTCCTATGAATTTCAACTGGGTTGAAACCTTCAGCAACCAAAAACTTGATAACTGACCACTGTTCAATCCTGGAGCATACTTCTTGGTCGGCCATCTTTGTTAATCGCCAAAACTCTCAAAGTTTTTATTTAATCTGCAAAAGAAATTAAATCCATGTGAAAAAGAAGTAAAACAAAAAAAAGAGTAAGCTTCTATCTGTATTAGAAGTCCTTATACCGAAAAATTCACCTTATTTATTGAATGACCCTCGTATATATATATATATATATATATATATATATATATATATACATACATATATATATATATATATATATATACATATATATATATATATATATATATATATATATATATATATATATATAATAAACAATAAAATCCCAAATTTCATCATATGGCCAACAGCCTATTTTGGCAGACGAAGATATCGGTCGTCTGTCTTAACAACCTCGGTATGGATTGAGTTCGTGTCAGAAATAGAAATTTAACTGTGAAACCTAAACATACAGTCAAAAAACTAATATAGAATTTAGCCATTTCAATGTTTCATTCAGACGAAAGGCACAAGTAGGGGTCAGGGGAGAGTGGACGATATTTATCTGAAAGGGAAGAAGTTCTATTAAAATTAAACTCAAATATTGACCTTATGACACTAATTGGGGGCTATATGAAGAATCAGAAATTAATTAAAAATTACAAGAGGAATAAAAAAAGTGGTTTAAAAATAAGTTAAAAACATGTAGATAAAAGGGTGTAATGGATTAATGGACAGAGACTTGTGGAGATCTTAGAGTAGGGAAAAGTTTAAAAATTGTAATTAATATAGGTAAAGTGCTTATGGAGGGGGGATATAGAAATTAGAATTAGTTATACATTCGACATTTGCAGAGTTAGAGAGGAGTGAATATTATGGAAATATAGTAGGTAATTAAGTTAAGCTAATTAACTTAATTAATTGACGAATAGGCATATATATATATATATATATATATATATATATAATATTAGTAGTAGTAGTAGTAATCTTATAAGTATAAGTAACTACACTCGTTTCGGAAGACCTTCGGTTTCTTGATTTGCAAATGATCAAATCAATATCGAAGGAAAAAAAGGTATAAAAAAGAAACAGCCAAGAACATGAACGCCTATATATATATATATATATATATATATATATATATATATATATATATATATATATATATATATATATATATATATAATCTTCACTCACGTATATTAATTAGAGCACAGCGTTTATCCTGAAATTGACCAGTCCACGCCGGTTTTAAAAGGTGCTTAATACCTAAGCTGAAGAGCAATACTACGATTATCTATCTAAAAAAAATATGTAAATTTCGCACCTGCTACTGCAGCTTAATCTCACGGATCTTAAGGCTGGTTTTATTATTATTATATGTCGCGCTAATTCGTATTGAAATATACTGCCTCCGTTCGGCTTTATATCACAAACAAAACAAACAAAACAAAAATGTATACCTGCATTTCCTTTCATATTTTATTTTTTAAGGGAGTTCTTTTTCCCAATTCCCATTGTGTAAGTCATAACATCCTTTAATGTCTAACACTTTTAAAATTTCTGAAGGGGCATGAGATATAATAATAAACATACTAGGCTGAAAATTCAAAAGTTGATCCTGTTGAAAGCAAGGGATTGTTGTTTTTTTTTGTTGATCTGAGAGTTGATCCTAATGAAAGGAAGGGTTTTTTGTGGATCTGAGAGCTGATACTGTTGAAAGCAAGTGTTTTTTTGTTGATCTGAGAATTGATCCTGTTGAAAGTAAGGGTTTTTTGTTGATCTGAGAGGTGATCCTGTTGAAAATAAGGGTTTTTTGTTGATCTGAGAGTTGATACTGTTCAAAGCAACTGTTTTTCGTTGTTGTTGATCTGAGAATTGATTCTGTTAAAAGCAAAGGTATTTGTTGATCTGCGAGTTGATACTGTTGAAAGCAAGTATTTTTTGTTGATCTGAGAATTGATACCGATGCAAGCGTTTTTTGTTGATCTGAGAGTTGATCCTGTTGAAAGTAAGGGTTTTTTGTTTGTTGATCTGAGAATTGATCCTGTTGAAAGCAGGGTTTTTTGTTGATGTGAGAGTTGATACTGTTGAAAGCAAGGGTTTTTTGTTGATCAGAGAGCTGATCCTGTTAAAAGTAAGTGTTTTTGGTTGATCTGAGAGTTGATCCTTTTGAATGCAAGGATTTTTTTTCGTTGATCTGAGAATTTATCCTGTTGAAAGCAGGGTTTTCTTTTATCTGAGAGTTGATACTGTCGGAGGCAAGTGTTTTTGTTGATCTGAGAGTTGATACGGTTGCAAGCAAGAGATTTTTGTTGATCTGAGAGATGATCCCGTTGAAAGTAAGGGTTTTTTGTTGATCTGAGAGTTGATACTGCTGAAAGAAAGTGTTTTTTTTGTTTATCTGAGAGTTTATCCTGTTGAAAGTAATGGTTTTTTGTTGATCTCAGAGTTGATACTGTTGAAAGCAAGTGTTATTTTTTTGTTGTTGATCTGAGAATTGATCCTCTTGAAAGCAAAGGTATTTGTTGATCTGAGAGTTGATACTCTTGAAATCAAATGTTTTCTTTGTTGATCTGAGAGTTGATACTGATGCAAGCGCTTTTTGTTGATCTGAGAGTTGATCCTGTTGAAAGTAAGGGTTTTTGGTTGATCTGAGAATTGATCCTATTGAAAGCAAGTGTTTTTTTGTTGATTTGAGAGTTAATACTGTTTCAAGCAAGTGTTTTTTGTAGATCTGTAAGTTGATACTGTTGCAAGCAAGTGTTTTTTGTTGATCTGTGAGTTGATACTGTTGCAAGCAAGTGTTTTTTGTTGATATGACAGTTTTCTTTTATCTGTGAGTTGATCCTGTTGAAAGCAACGGTTTTTTGCTGATCTGAGAATTGGTCCTGAGTCTACGTGCTCGCTAACTGTGACGCTTGCCGCCATCTCTGTGTGTGACTTACTCTACGACGTATTTAGTGTCCTCCCCACGAGGGACAGATGTGGCACAAGGCCGGGTTTAAAGTGGGGTACCCGAGCCCGTAGGATCGGCCAAAAAATAGCCCGTAGATCTCGTATAAACGGGATCGGGTCAGTCAACCTCCCCGAACGAGGCTCTGCCCTTCGGCGGAACCTCGTCCGGGTTCCTCTCTGCCCAAAGGCAGAGAGTTCCCCTCTGCCTCAGAGGCAGAGAGTTCGACCGTCTAGCCGAGTCGTCCACAAAGGACTCACTCTGCGACAGTATTTAGTGTCCTCCCCACGAGGGACAGATGTGGCACAAGGCCGGGTTTAAAGTGGGGTCCCCGAGCCCGTAGGCTCGGCCAAAAATAGCCCGTAGATCCCGTATAAACGGGATCGGGGTGGTCAACCACCTCGAACGAGGCTCTGCCCTTCGGCGGAGCCTCGTCCGAGTTCCTCTCTGCCCAAAGGCAGAGAGTTCCCCTCTGCCTCAGAGGCAGAGAGTTCGACCGTCTAGCCGAGTCGTCCACAAAGGACTCACTCTGCGACTCTTCGAGTATTCATTGGCAGTAGTATATGTATACACTGGGTGAGTCCATTTGTGTAAAAAGGGGAGACCCCTTTACAATACTGTTGCCAGCAAGTTTTTTTTTGTTGATCTTAGAATTGATCATGTTAAAAGCAAGGGTTTTTTTTATCTAAGAGTTGATCCTGTTGAAAGCAAGAGAGAGTTTTTTGTTGATCTGAGAGTTGATACTGTTGCAAACAAGTGTTTTTTTGTTGATCTGAGAGTTGATACTGTCGAAAGAAAGTTTTTTTTGTGGATCTGAGAGTTGATCCTCTTGAAAGCAAGTTATTTCTGTTGATCTAAGAGTTGATCCTGTTGAAAGCAAGGGTTTTTTTGTGGGTCTGAGAGTTGATCCTGTGGAAGCAAAGTTTTTTCTTACCTGGTCATTATTAGTTGTTTTCACTTTCAGTGAAACCCCTTTGTGAAGCTATGCATTTCATGTGTCGATGGTTTCATTGCTAGAAATTCATTCATTGAACTTATTTTCCCGAGTACATTTCAGTAATATAGTCCCATGTTGCAGGATATCAGTGATATTGGTAATGTTTTTATGACATTTACAAATTTTAGTAATAGCGAACGAACCACCCAGGGCGAAAGACTTTGATGGGCGACCTATTTTAGTAATTCATTTCTTAGCTAAGAACTTGTGTACTCCTAATAAATCGGGCGCCTGCACCTCATTATGCTCGAGAATCCATTGTCAGGTTAAGGTTTCAAAAAGCTTCTCGTAGGCGTTTCAGCACCTCCAAATAAATATTTACATATGTTCCTTGTGCTTTTGGTTGCCCATTCCTTGCATAATCGTGTACATCTCTCTCTTCATAGAATGTTAACCAATCTTCACACCAAATTTGATCTTAATCCGCCGCACTGGATTTCCTTCATTCGTTTTCTGCCAACCGTATGACATGAACATGCACAACTCCCTCTACTGCTCGGCAACACATATCTCTTGTCTGAGTCTCAAGAAAGCGGAAGTTGGAACTTGTTAGGAAGTGCTCTTGTATAAATGCTTGTCTGGCTAATTGCCCAATCAATCTGTTACAGTCATTCCAAGAATTAAATTGTCACACTTTTTTTATCATATTTTGGTAGAGACAATTTTATTCGTGTTTCATCAACTCTTATTCTTGATAATTACTTCCTATTCTATTTTTTGCAAAAAACATGTTTTTGTTTATAAACAAGTTCTCTGAGATAGAAGTAAGTACACTATTTTAGTAAAACGATAACTTTCGAGGAGCTGTATGAATATATGATCAGCGGAATGTTAGAATTAATTTATTATTATTTTTATTATTTATATCACATAATTAACCTACCTTTTTAACTAAATACAGGGTGACCAAAAAATAACCAAAAAACAGAACCTACAATGCTGAAGAAGGTCTGGCATCACCGAGACAATGCAGAGGGATAGATCGAGAGTGGTTCCAGCAAGACGGGGTCACCCCACACACATCAAATGACACCTCAGCCTGGCTGAGATCGATTTCAGGAGAGACTGATCCACAAGAAGTCAGACATTGAGTTGGAACCTCACTCACCGGACTTGAACCCCATAGATTTTTATTTGTTGGGGTATCTAAAGGATAATGTGTACCAGAATAAACCTCAAACGATTGGTGAACTGATGGTAGCAATCACATCAAATCAGAGAAATACCCAAAGAGGAATGCTTCCGAGTAATTGGCAACTTTGCGCGACGTTTACAAGTTTGCCTCCAACGCCGTGGAGCCGATTTGGAACATATTTTTTGAAAGAACTAGACTTTGTTGAAAAGCGACCAATTTAACTAGATCTTTGCCGAACGATCGTACACAGACTGAAATGTAAACCCAAGTTTCTTGAAATTAACTGGGCCTTTGTAGGATTTATTACAATATTTATGGGTTCTGTTTGTTTTTTTTTAGTCATTCCGTAGATAACATTTTAGTGGGCGTGTGCAGTTTCTAGAGAAAAATTGATTCTTACCTACGTATTCGGTTCATCTGAGACATTTGGGCGGAGGTAACATTCAATGAATGGTTGACAGGTGTTATGGTCCAGGTTAGGACCAAGGAGGAACAACACGAACACAAGAGTAGAAATAACGAAGATATATTACACGGAATAATAATACAAGATGTGGAAGGTGTTAGTATGACTGTCAGTCTGGTTTGGAGTGAACTACTTTCGACTCGACTCGATTCGTCTCTCTCTCTCTCTCTTGAGTGGCGTAGTATACATAGTGTTAGGAAGAGTTCATTCTGTAGTTATAGGTAAGGACCCATAACAATAACCCATTGAGGTGTTGATATGCCGTAAAACAAAACCAACTAAACCAACTAAATCAAACCTATAGATCGTTAGTTTTGAGAAATCGTTAGATGCAAGAGTATTTTGAATAGCAAATGGCGGATTTGGTTTCTCTTTAAATTCATCACTTCCCTTCATCAATCATTGACAACAAATTCACAAGCATTGGGAACATAAAAGATTTTTGTCTTTTTAATCTACGTTTTAGTTTCCTTTAATTTAGATCCATTAATTCCGAATCTCAGTTTTCACGTAAACAGCGTTTATTCCATGAAATCTGTTATGGTCTAAGGTTAGGACCAAGGAAGAACAACACGAACACAAGAGTAGAAATAACGAAGATATATTACACGGAATAATAATACAAGATGTGGAAGGTGTTAGTATGACTGTCAGTCTGGTTTGGAGTGAACTACTATCGGCTCGACTCGATTCGTCCCTCTCTCTTGAGAGGCGTAGTATACATAGTGTTAGGAAGAGTTCATTCTGTAGTTATAGGTAAGGACCCATAACAGAAATTAATACCGTTCTTTCATCGTGATGCTGACTGTTTTTCGACCGTTGTAATACCCGGCTCCTTTTAGGAGCATGTTGTTAACAGAACAAAACTACAAGCATTCGTCTGGTATTGTAAATTTACTATATCATTTGAAGCTTTGCAGTCAAAACAAGAAATGTGAAGATAATAAACAAAAATTATTCAGTGAATTTAACGTCAAATTTTGACATTTTATGTTTGTCCATATGTACTTAGAGGTTAAGACAGTAGCGTATGAAGCATTGGGATATACCCGCAAATCTATGAGTCAGGCATGAAGATTATCAGTCTTTCATTTATTGCATTCACCATTCATTCAAGACTTTTAATTAATACGTCACTTACAATGTTTTAATGTCTGTGTTTGCTCGCTATTAGCAATGATATTCTGCGCCAAATTGATCTGTCAATTTAAATGAATGACTGGATAAGATTATTCTTCACAACTTAACAACTATTCTTAAACATTTCTATTAGAATACGTGTACATTTTCTTGTTGCTCCAACTCTAATTTCCACCTAAACAATAAGTGTAGATTCCGAAATAATAGGTGAGGATACCGAAATAATAGGTGTAGATTCCGAAATAATAGGTGTAGATTCCGGAATAACAAGTGTAGATTCTGAAATGATAAGAGTATATTCCGAAATAATAAGTGTATATTCCAAAATAATATGTGGAGATTCCGAAATAATAGGTGTAGATTCCGAAATAATAAGTGTAGTTTCTGAAATTATAAGTGTATATTCCGAAATAATAGTTGTGGATTCCGAAATAATAGGTGTAGATTATGAAAAAATAGGTGTATATTTCGAAATAATAGGTGTAAATCCCGCAATAATAAGTGTAGATTCCAAATTAATAGGTTTATATTTCGAAATAATAGGTGTAGATTACGAAATAATAGGTGTATATTCCGGAATAATAAGTGTAGATTCTGATATAATATGTGTATATTCCGAAATAATAGTTGTGGATTCCGAAATAACATGTGTAAATTCCGAAATAATAGGTGTAGATTCCGGAATAATAAGTGTAGTTTGCGAAATAGTAAGTGTGTATTCCGAAATAATAGTTGTAGATTCCGAAATAATAGGTGGAGATTCCGATATAATAATATATATTCCGAAATAATAGGTGTAGATTCCGAAATAATAAGTGTAGACTCCGATATAATAATATATATTCTGGTATAATAGGTGTAGATTCCGATATAATAGGTGTATATTCCGAAATAATAGGTGTAGATTCCGAAATAATAAGTGTAGACTCCGATATACTAATATATATTCTGGTATAATAGGTGTAGATTCCGAAATAATAGGTGTAGATTCCACGATAAAAGCGTCCAACAAACAGAACAAATATCATGCGACATTAAATGTTTTTCTCGTATTGCAGGTGTCAGCATCAGGCCAAAAAGATGTCATAAATCTCGCACAAATCACTCATTGTTGTCTTTTCACCAAAACAATTGTCTTGCAAAAAAGAAAAGTAAATAGCAATGTGTAGTTCTACATTGTTGAAGTCAGAACTTGCGACATAAAAATTCCTTTTCATAGAAAATCGCTTATGAATATTTAATAGAATTAGAAGATAGTACTGTGTCAGTCTTCCGTGCAGCGACGGTTTGACAACATAGAAAATTAAACATTTTTTTGCTTTTAATTTAAGCCAAACACTAACTTCAGAAACAGCAGGAAAAACGCAATTAACTTTGCCAGAAGGCAGTGTTCCTGAAAGTAGTAAGCCATATTGGAAAGTCTGTGTAACATCTAATGGAGATTAGGTTGAATATAATCTTAATATAGTTGTCAGTTGACCTTCACTGTCAACGAATAGAATGTATAATGCTATCATTAATTTTTATCTGTTTTCTAGTTAAATGGAAGATGCAGTCAGCGATATTTGGGTAAGTAAAATGCAAACCTGTCAGATCATGAAAATATTAATAGAAAGGAGCTGATATAATTTAAGCTCAAAGCTCCTTTTTTTTTATCGATACAATGTCTATAAATTACACTAGCCTTAAAATTGATTACAGGATTTTTTTCAGCTGATAAGTTGTATTACCAAATATTAATTCTCTTTGAGATTGTAACAATTCAATTCCCTTTGAAGATTTGGCGATTCCTCGCAGAAACATGTTTTTTTTATGTTAATTAGGAAAACTCCAGCAAAACCTCTGCCACCGCAGAACATTACTACCAAATCTGAATTCAGTTCGTGAAAGTACATAAAGCTTCGGTTTAAAGGATAATGCATAAGCAGCTTTCCAGTCAAACTCTTAATGCCAGCCTGTAAGATATTCACTTGTCTCTTAGCTAAGAACTTGTGTACTCCTAATAAGTCGGGCGCCTGCACCTCATTATGCCCGAGAATCCATTGTCAGGCTAAGGTTTCAAAAAGCTTCTCGTAAGCGTTTCAGCACCTCCAAATAAATATTTACGTATGTTCCTTGTGCTTTTGGTTGCCCACTCCTTGCATAATCGTGTACATATCTCTCTTCATAGAATGTTACTAATCTTCACACCAAATTTGATCTTAATCCGCCGCATTGGATTTCCTTCATTCGTTTTCTGCCAACCGTATGACATGAACACGCACAACTCCCTCTACTGCTAGGCAACACATATCTCTTGTCTGAGTCTCAAGAAAGCGGAAGTTGGAACTTGTTAGAAAGTGCTCGTGTATAAATGCTTGTCTGGCTAATTGCCCAATCAATCCGTTACAGTCATTCCAAGAATTAAATTGTCACACTTTTTTTATCACATTTTGGTAGAGAGAATTTTATTCGTGTTTCATCAGCTCTTAGTCTTAATAATTACTTCCTATTCTATTTTTTCCAAAAAACATGTTTATGTTTATAAACAAGTTCTCTGAGATAGAAGTAAGTACACTATTTTAGTAAAACGATAACTTTCGAAGAGCTGTATGAATATATGATCAGCGGAATGTTAGAATGGCTACAAAGATGAGACAATAGTCCGGATAATGTAAATAATGTACATAATACCTCATCTCAGAAATATAGACAGATACTGAAGGGCCGAAACGTTGTAATAAATATGGCGACAAAGATGAGGACAATAGTCTGAATAATGTAAATAATGTACATAATACCTCATCTCAGAAATATAAACAGATACTGAACGGCCGAAACGTTGTAATAAATATGGCGAAAAAGATGAGGACAATATTCCGAATAATGTAAATAGTGTACATAATACCTCATCTCAGAAATATAGACAGATACTGAAGGGCCGAAACGTTGTAATAAATATGGCGACAAAGATGAGGACAATAGTCTGAATAATGTAAATAATGTACATAATACCTCATCTCAGAAATATAGACAGATACTGAACGGCCGAAACGTTGTAATAAATATGGCGAAAAAGATGAGGACAATATTCCGAATAATGTAAATAGTGTACATAATACCTCATCTCAGAAATATAGACAGATACTGAAGGGCCGAAACGTTGTAATAAATATGGCGACAAAGATGAGGACAATATTCCGAATAATGTAAATAATGTCAAATATGGCTGCTTTATGAATTTTCCCCAAATCATGCGAAACAAATTCATCATCAGTGACCGGCATGACCTTATATAATTTGCATGAAGTTCCGCAATGAATCGAACACTTCTTACCTTCGTTATGATGTCGGATTTGCCAAATCGACCTGTTCTTCAATGGAGCTATTATCGTCTTTCTTAATTGATAGATGGTTACGTTCTATCTAATTTTGGCTCCAATGATGCACTTATCCTCCACCCAGCCTCTAGTTGAAAAGGTGGGAATGGAGACAAATGACCTCCAAGGCATTTTTGGTCACTCTATCAACTCTTCTTTTATGAGGAGACACGTTTTGTCGTTTGCACGGCATCATATACAATTTGCGATTTACATACAACAAACTCTGAAGTGTAAATAGAGTGGATGCGGATATACACTGATGAATAAAGATTTTAACCTGAGTTCGTCATTTCTGGCGTAAGATCATTTCCCAGTTTTGTGTTGCACTAGTCTTTTACAATAAGAGGAGTGAAATTCGATACGCGTCATTTTTAGTATATAAATATAACTGACCACATAGCCATGCTTCTTGGAAGATTGTGTTACACCAATTATTCTTACAGAGGTTTGAGCTGTATAGATGTAACCTAGAAAGGTTTACTGAATGAGGAATAACCAAAAACGGAGGTTGGAAATGAAATGGTAATCTTTATAACATCAACAAAATACAATAATCACCAGCGACATGAAGTAGGTAAACCACTGCTAGTGTTGTAATACTTAGACAGCATTTTACCCCCACTTACAATAGAGTCCAATGTATTTATGATGACTGGGACATACCAATTAGTGTTCATATGCATGGTATATAACAAAATTTAAATTTGTTTTTTAACTAGGGCATTTCATGTAACAAAAAGAGAAGTTATCCACCTTGATATATTGTTTATTTTTTAAATCGAAATTTGTTGTAACCTAGAAAAGGTTACTGAATGAGGAATAAGCAAAAACAGAGGTTGGAAATAAAATGGTAATCTTTATAACATCAACAAAATACAATACTCGCCAGCGGCGTGAAGTAGGTAAACCACTGCTAGTGGTGGACTACTTATACTGCATATTACCCCCACTTACAAAAGCATTCAACATATTTATGAGGATTGTGACATACCATTAGTGTTCATAGGTACAGTATATAACAATCATGCAGATCATCTAATCAAGAAATTTTGAATTCAAGATTCTTTATCCAAATTTACCAAATCCAAAAGCCTCCAAGACTTCCTACTTGAGCTGAGAGTAAAAAAAAATATTGTTCAATCTTAATCATTGTTGCAACCTAGAAAAGGTTACTGAATGAGGAATAACCAAAAACGGAGGTTGGAAATGAAATGGTAATCTTTATAACATCAATAAAATAAAATACTCGCCAGCGACATGAAGTAGGTAAACCACTGCTAGTGATGGACCACTTAGACAGCATTTTACCCCCACTTACAATAGTGTCCAATGTATTTATGAGGAGTGAGACATACCCATTAGTGTTCATTGGAAACGGTATATAATAACGGGATATGAAACATGGTAATAAATACTAAATACACACAAGTCAATGTTTAAAATGGCTTGATGTCTTGCTCAGACGTCGATGTTCAATCAATCACTAATGCCTCTTCTCAAGACAAGCCGGTCTCACGTAAATCTCACGTAAATCTGTTTGATCTTGTGCCATACTTAATTAAGCCCATCGGCAGCTGCTTGTGCGTGCGTGTGTATGTATGTGTGTAAGTGAGTGACAGTCCGGGAAGCGAGACATTGACATTATATAAGTGCAGAAATTCATGTACACTGACGTGCCAAATGTTTGGGCCTACTATATAAAATAATTATACACCTTTATTTTATTAGAAAATTAAGATTGCTTTGGATCTCGAGGATCGGAAAATAATTTGTTGTGTTTTTGTTGCTGCCGTGTGACAGAAGATACAACAGCGTTAAGGAACTCGAAGATGAAAAAGAGAAATGCAACACTATTGGGTAAAAATTTGCTGTTATGGTCCAATATCCTCGCACCACTGTTATGGTCCAAGGTTAGGACCAAGGAAGAATGACACGAACACAAGAGTAGTAATAACAAAGATATATTAAACAAAATAATAATACAAGAAGTTGAAGGTGTTAGTATGACTGTCAGTCTGGTTTAGAGTGAACTACTATTTGTCTCGACTCGTTACACTTCCGTTCTATCGTCTCTCTTGAGAGGTGCAGTCTTTATAGTAGCAGGAAGAGTTCATTGTCGTTACAGGTAAGATCCCATAACATTTACTGAGCTACAAAGGGCAGGGAATTGCGAAGATCCATGATCGGCAACATCCTGAAAGGACATGGCTTATAGAAGAAATATGCGTCTTTTAAAAGTGTATGCCCTTCTAAGGAAATAAAGTTCATAATCTTTCTGAGGATTCAAAAAGTTTATTAAAGTTTACAGGCAGACTAATATCCTCATCTTTATTGTTATCACAATGTTTCAACCATTGCGATCTCCAGTATTCTTTAAACTGAACCCTTTATTTAATCAATAGAGGGGAATTGTTCTAATTCTGCTGTCTATATCTATACTGGCGTGCAAAGGTTTTGGGATAACTACATGAAATTATTATACACTTTTTATTTCATGAAGAAGTTAAGATTGATTAGCAGTATCACTAGTATCTGTGAACCTTGAGGATTGGAAAATAATTTGTTGCGTTTACAGGGCTTGAAACAGCTTTAAACTGAAAAAGGTTATGCAAAACTATTGGACCAATAAAAAATTTGAGATGATAAAGTCATTATAATATGCAAATTTTTCAGTAGGAATTGTTCCATCTAATTAACATAAGTGTAACGCATCTTGGCAAATTCATTGTAGCTGAAAATTAGCTTGCTTTTTACAATACAATCAGGGCTAAAATTTCTGCTGAAACAAAGATGGCGGTTGTGACTTTGAAGGGAAGATGAATCGGCTGGGAATTTCCTGAAAATAGTGTTAAAGATACCCAAAAGACTTTTACTACCACTGGAAATGTTTTAAGTGCAAAGAAAACCGAATGGGAAAAATTTTAGACTAAAGAGATGAAAAAAAAGATTTTATGTGTCTCGGTGGGCAATCCAAAATTAACATCCAGACGAATAAAGAGTAAATGCATTTTTCACAGTGATGCTTTACTTGAGACGGTACACAGAGTATTGCTAGAACAACTTAAATAGGCGTATTCTTAGTCTCTCTTACATATATTGGCCTGCAAAAGTTTTGGGCCAACTGCACAAAATAATAATTCACCTTTATTTTATTAGGAAGTTAAGATTACTTAGTCGCAGGCTTTTATCAGTAATGTCTATGCATCTTGCAGAGTGAAAAATAATTTGTTGCATTTTCGTAGGTGCCGTGCAACAGAAGCACACCGCTTTAAGTTGCTTGAAGCTGAAAATAGGTCATGCGAAACTATTTGTACAATGACAGATCTGAGAGGATAAAGTCATGATAAGATGCAAATGTCTCAGTAGAAATTGTTCCATCTTATTAACATGAGTATCAGGTGCCTTGACAAGCCATTGTGGTTGAACATTAGCTTGCTTTTCTTGCACTAAAATAATGACTAACATTTCTGCTGGAACGGAGATGAAGGTTGTGATTTTGAAAGCTGGGGATGACTCAACAAGTGATCGCCAGGCGACTGGGATTTTCTGGAAACAATGTTGAATCCACCCAAAAGACGTTTGCTACTACCGGAAATGTTTTAAGTGCAAAGAAAAGAGGAAGGCTACAAAATTTAGACTAAATGAGATGAAAGAAATATTTTGGGTGTCTCGGTGGGCAATCCAAAATTTCATAAACAATTAATACACTGGCTTCAAAATATTTGGTGATAACTACATAATATGATTTTATTAAGAAGTCCACATTGTTTAGCAGTATGCTTTTATCGATAGAGTCTATGTAACCTTGAAGAGAAGATGACTCGGCTGGGAATTTCCAGAAATAGAGTTAAAGATACCTAAAAGACTTTTGCTACTACTGCAAATGTTTTAAGTTCAAAGAAAACCAGAAAACTACAAAATTTAGACAAAAGAGATGAAAGAAAGATTTTGTGTGTCTCGGTGGGCAATCTAAAATTAACATCCAGACAAATGAAGAGTGATTGCAGTCTTAATAGGGATATTTTAGTCGATACACTACGCAGAGTATCACAAGAACAACATGAAGAGGCGTATAGCTGCACACAAAACTGTCATTAACAAAAACAATGCATCGGACTAGAGGAATGAAGCGTTCAAAAGAACATTTAGCATGGGATGCTGGAAATTAGGAAAATAATTTTTGTTGATGTATACAAAACAGAATTACATAAAAGAATACGTAAGAAGACCAGTAGGAGAAAGGAACAACTCAAGAGAAATCATGAAGATAGTAAACTCTGGTGGTAGACACATCATGGCGTGGGTTGCATCAAAAGCCATGCCAGAAGAAAATAGTTAAAGGTTGATAGAAACTTAAACTGCGAAAATTGAATTATTTTACTACAGTTTAATCTTCTACCAGACTCTGAAGGTATTTTCCAGCATGCCATTGCTCATTGCTACACATGGAACAAAAAGGTTTCTATTTGCATTATTTGGACTATTGTCCTCATCTTTGTTGGCACACCTATTACAACGTTTCGGCCGTTGTACGCTCCGGCTTTCTTCAGGTGGTTAGAATGTCGAACTAAACTCTATATTTCGCTCACTGGGGTAGACTGTTCTAGTTTAATTTTTATGATGCTTTGCTCTTTTTTTATCGGTTTTATGAAGGTACCTAACGGAAGATGTGAGGGACGAGAAATTTTTAATTGAAATGAAAAAAAAAAGATACTTGTACTTAGAATCAGAAAAAGACAA
>OZ038489.1:17638005-17650505 GCA_964036315.1 Acanthosepion esculentum | reverse complement strand
GTTGTGAATATGGAAATGAAGATGAGGATAACAGTCCGAATATTTTAAATAATGCAAGTAATCATAATACCTCATCCCAGAGATATAGAGGCCGAAACGTTGTGAATATGGCAATGAAGATGAGGATAACAGTCCGAATAATGTAAATCATGCAAGTAATCATAATATCTCATCTCAGAGATATTGACACATACAAAAAATATGTTTTTTATTAAAATCGTTGCGTATCATTGAAGTAAATAAGAACCACTGAAATTAACAGAAGTTTCCTCGAAAATACTGTCAACATAGTTTTTTGCTGTTAGTGTACATTATCAATACTGTTCGTTTGTGTATGCGCACGGTGCGTTATAAAGCATGTGTCGCTGATCATTGATTCTGTGTCTATCATGAAATGTGCATAATATTTTTGTACTTATCTAAGGGAAAGATGCGAAATTCGCAACATATTCTCACTTGGGCTTATATTTCTATTATATCTAAACGATTACTCATGTCGATAGAAAAGGATAAAAATAGTTTAATTGGTTGAAATGTTTCTTCTGCTCACAAGTCAATAAGAGTTCACAAATGGACAGTACGGGTCTCGGAAAATTCATATCTTATCTCGGTCTTTTCACCTTTTCTCATTGCTTGTCACTGCCTGTTTTATTGTTCCGATTGTAATTCGACGCCATTTTGAAAGAGAGGCTCTTGGGAAAATCGACTTCCTAAATCATTTTTCTTTGCCACTGTAAATTGGAAGCTAAGGCAACATTTGTCTGCAAATGGAGATGGCGAAAACTGCGCCATTTCAATGCCGGAACAAGAAAAATATTATGATTAATTGCTCGCCAATGAATCGATTAGTGATTCTTTTCGTGACATATTTGCACGAGTGGAACTAACAAATCTCAATTAAGACTATTGTCATGCGCATGTCTTTTATGATAAGCGCCGAATCGTATTTAGAAGGGAGAATATAAAAGAAAAGAGGAAAGAGAGTAGACGAAAGAGTAAAAGCCAGAGAATCGTTGAAATGACACAGATGCAAGGAAAGATGAGCAAGAGTTGAATAAGGAAAAGATTATTCGAAAATTATTAAGAAAAATGGTTGAACTGTGTCGAGCAGATGGGAAAAGAAACCGAAGAGTTAAATTGGATAGCGAGTGGAAAGAAGAATCTGAAATCGTGAAGTCTGAGAAGAATGGCTTGAGAAAGATAAAGATAGTTCATTGGAAACATATGTGAACATGAAGAAGAAGAAACAAAATGGCGGCCATAAATGAAAGAGACAAGTAGAAGGAATGAATGAATAACAGAAACCGGGAAAAAAGTAAGAAGAAAGACAAGAAAAAAAGAAAGTAAATGGATGAATGAAAGCGAGATCATTCCAGAAGGAAATTTAAAGAAGAAAAAAGGCAATTGATGAACGAGAATCGATTAAAGAAAATAACGAATCAAAGAAAGAAAGAAAAAAAACGTATAGGATTAGATCTGTTGGCGGCAAAGGTAGCAACTACAGTAATTTTATAAGCAGGTTATTAAATGATAAATCGAAGCAAATACATGATTTCTGGTCACTTTTAGAGACATTTTTTTCTTGTGGAATTTTTTTTCTTTTGTAATTGGCAATGTTTTCGTTTTATGTATTTAATATCTTCTCAAGAAAAATTCCGATCTATCTTCCAAAGAGAAAAGATGACCAAATTAATTTAATTTTTTTTTCTTTTTACTTTTAGCATTATGATTATTATTATTTAAAAAAAAAATTCATCAGTCGACAAAATTTGGTCTTTTAGAGATAGAACGGGCTTCTTCCAAACAGTGAAGACATGTAAATGAAAAGTTCCCATTAAAAAATAATTTCTTTCCTTCGCTCTCCAACAAAATTTAATTTTCGTCAAAATTGATTTTCATTTTCTCAATATCCTATAATTACTTAAAACTTTATGGAAGATAACGATATATCATACTTAACCAATGAAATTTCCCAAGTACATTGCCCTTTACATCAATTCAAAAAATTTGACAACAAAAGTAAGGTTATAATAGCTACTAAATGCTTTAAAGTTGGGTTTATACTAAAATAGAATTTATTCTAACTAATAAGTATTAAATTATATGATAAAATTTGAAATTAAAATAAAAAATAAAAAATTAGCCATTTTAAAATCTAAATAAATCTGTATTAAGTTTAAAATTTATAAAATTACTGAGGAAAAAAGAAAAAATACATATGTTATTCTATTTATTTTGTTTTTATTGAAATTACACACACACACACACACATATATATATATATATATATATATATATATATATATGATGAAAATGTGGAAAAGACAAAGCAAAATCCGAATATGTGAGTTTACTGTTTTTTATTTTGTTTTTTGTTTTGCTGTCAACGTCAGACGTTTCGGTCTAATAGACCATCTTCAGGACATGGTTATTGGAGACATATTTGTATTAAATTTAAGTTAAAATGAAGAGACGATAGATACAGGACTAGTCAGAAACAGAAAAACTGAAATTCTGACTGTTTCTGACTAGTCCTGTATCTATCGTCTCTTCATTTTAACTTAAATTTAATACAAATATGTCTCCAATAACCATGTCCTGAAGATGGTCTATTAGACCGAAACGTCTGACGTTGACAGCAAAACAAAAAACAAAATAAAAAACAGCAAACTCACATATTCGGATTTGGCTTTGTCTTTTCCACATTTTCATCATACCGTCGGATCTACATCCACATATTTGCTTATATATATATATATATATATATATATATATATATATATATATATATATATATGTATGTATGTATGTATATTCGTTTTCTGCTCTATTGTGATTGCAAGTTGAAAAAGAAACTGTAGGCCAATATATAATCGTGATGCATCCAAATTAATGTTGTTTATATCGGAGGCAGAATTGCATGGTCATCTGTAAAAGGATGAGCCGGAAATGCGATTTGCAGGTCGGGAACACTAAAATCAAGCAGATGCAGAAGTTTAACTATCTGGGAGGAGTTTTGCTAGAGGATGGTAAGTGCGACATTGAATTCCCAAGACGTATTTGGATGGCTTAGGTACGCATTCCAGAAGCTTTGAAGAGTATTACGAGACAAGAGGATACCGTAGGTAACAAAGAAAAAATACTGAGCCGCTACGTAACATCTGTCCTCTTTTACAGCCGCGAATGTTAGACAGTCTCCTCAAAGATGAAGAAGAGACTTGAGGCAATGGACGTATGGTTCTAGAGATTGATGCTAAGGATACCATGGACCGAACATATTGGGATGGCCAAAGACGCATTCCAAAAGCTAGGCAGAGTATTACAAGACAGGATGATTCCTTTGGTAACAAAGAAAAGAGTACTGAGCTGTTACTTGACATCTGTCTTCCTTTACAGCAGCCAATGTTAGAGAGTCTCCTCAAAGATGAAGAAGAGACTTGAAGCAATGGAAGTATGGTTCTACAGAAGGATGCTATGGGTATCATGGACTGATCGTGTGAGCAGCGATGAGGTTTTGAAGAGGGTGCAAACAAGGAGGAAGATTATACTTAACATCAGGAAGAGGCAGATGGAATTTCTGGGACACGTAATGAGAAAGGAGGGCCTGGAGAATCTGATACTCACAGGTCGAATAGTGAGAAAGATGGACAAGGGAAAACAACGCATGACATACTTGGCAGCCTTAAGCTTATGGATGACAGAACGTGGTCTGGGGGAGGTGGCAAAGGGAAGAAACTTTTGAGCGCTGCAAGTGATAGGGGGGAGTGAAGAGCCATGATCTCCTACGTCCTGAAGGTACACGGCACATTAGAAGAGAAGAAGATATTGGAGGCTTGTTTTACGTGCTGTCATATTTTACTAGTTGACCTATACTATCAAAACATGTTGGCGATGCTTGATTAATTTATACGGTTATATTTTCCGTGTGAGTGATCTAGACTTTTATCGAGACAATTCTGTTATTTTCATGCAAAAATACTTTCAAATCATTAAAAGTAAAAATATCGAAAGTTAACACGAAAAAACGACATAAAAGCAATGTATTAACAATCTGATCTTTCCTATTAACTAATAATATATTCTGCTGTCATGGTAACATGATATGTGTTCGCGTATTGGCGTCAGGTAGTGCCTTCTGTTGCCATAACAATATCTCATTACTAAGACAGAGAGTTGCGTAACCGATAAATAAACACTGACGAAAAATAGAGTTGCAACACCCAGAATATGTGTTTCAATTTACTCAAGGTAATATACGTCCAGTTAATATAGCTAGATTACAGTAAATGATCACATACATACAAATTTCCAAAATTGGGCTCCATGAACAGTATGGAGACCCCACATAAAAGTACTGTATTAATAATATGACGTATGTAAGGGTTTAATGTTGTCTTGTAGAGAGAGGGTAGAAACATCCTGCTATAAATTGTTCCATGATTTTTTAATCTATTGAGGCAATACAGAAAATCGTCTAGGTGGTTTAATAAAGGAATAACTCCAATAATACCCCATACATTTCCATTAGGATAGGTTTGCCGATCATGATGACCATGGTGAAATATTTTATAGTATATATTTATGCTCCATCGGTATTACATGGGCGGGTATTATTGTTACAGGACAGCACATCTCTTTCGGGTTGCAGGGACCCCAATAGAATGATATGGAAAATTCCGTGGTCCTTCATAGCACTGTTCTACATTCCCTTCGCAAACACCAAAGAGAGTTGTTTACTTATGGCACACCGCACGATGATGTGAGAGACTAAGGATGTTTGTCGAGATCGAATTTACTTTGGAATATGCAGAGGCCCCGGTTGATGCCGCACATACCAACAACCGTAATATGCAAGAAGACAGGACCTGTTCTCATCACAGAACACGACAAAATGCCATTGAATTCCCCAGGTAACCCTCCTACGACAACACCGGAGACATGCACACCAGTGTTCTATTGCAAGCTGCATGTGTGCCTGCAGTCATTTTCTATTTAGTGACACGTTCCTTCAAGACGTAGACGATCATGACTCTCCACAGATTCCTTTTCATTTATTAACTGCGAACGCTATATTATTCAGAATGATAATGGAATGGCTTATCGTTGCCCGTCCTGGGTATGACGATAAACTACATCCGCGTCGTGGGTATGACGATAAACTACATCCGCGTCCTGGGTAAGACGATAAACTATATCCAACAGCAAGGCCTCTGATCAGGAGGTTTTGAGGAGCGTGGAACCACCTCTTAATTGCTGGCGTTCCCAGGTCCACCCTGACCCGGGGTGGTAGCACCTGTTAGGGTACCAGCTATGGAAAAATAGTTGACATCCAAACTTGTGTAAAAATAGGTTTTAATACCAGAAATACTTTGTAATAAAAAAATTATTACCAGCAATAATTTTTTAAGGAAAAATTATTATCAGCAATACGTTAAAAAAATACCAGCAATACAAACAGTTATACATTCTTTGGAAAAAAATATGACCAGCTATAGATTCAAGGAAAAATATTCCCAGAAATAGATTTTTCAAGAAAAACATAATACCAGCAATAAAAATTTTGTCGGCATTAAATAACCCATTGAGATATTGATATGCCGTAAAACAAACCAAACCAAACCAAACTTACCATTGCCTTCTGACCAGACTGAATTGAAAGTTTTCCTTCTCTTAAACTGGTTGCCAGCCAAGACTTTTATATATAGTTTTGTAATAGGGATTTTTCTATCAAGTTTACCAAGAGCATCAGACAGTTTTGCCGCAACCTCATTGCTAACAGATTGCTACTGCAAGACTTGTCACCCAGGTTAATTTATCCGTTCTTTCTAGGATTGACATTAACTGATCTAGCTCTTCTCCTAAAAAAAGAAATTTTTTAACTCTTTGCTTTTTATCTATGCCCAGAGAAGCACCAATTTTAAAAGAGGATTATGGGTAGGAAAAGAAAAAGTATTTCTCAACACGTTATGGCTTATAGCTTATAAAGCTGTTAGATATGAATAAAGTGTCGCTGCCGGCATTTGAGTTTGAACATAGATCGCCAGAGAGTAAACACAGGCAATCCATTGACCATAGAGGAAACGCATATATAGGAAGTCGCGTGACGTCTAAATGTTCACACTTTCTAGTCTATCCTCTAATAAAATTCGGATCGCTATTTCTCCTCTATCCTCTATCACTATACGGACCGCTATTCTCTACTCTATTCACTATACTATTTCTCTATTCGGATCGCTATACGGATTGCTGTTCGAGCGAGTATTATCGAGCAAGTACTATTAGTGCGAGTGATATTCGAAGGCGTCTGACACTAGTATTGTTCAACGGCGATACTATAGTTGCATCTGCGATTACAAAGTCTCTACTACAACGAGCATTACGAAAGTGTCAGAACGAGTTTTCGTTCACATTACAAAAGTGGCATCGAGTGTTCGTTGACATTACAAAAAAAGCCTAGGAATTCTAACAATTAGATTAGAAAAGGAATACAATTTTGATAAAAATTAATATATTGTAGAACAAACGATTCTAAAAGCGAAAAATAAAAGACGATTGTTTTAAATCGTAAATACTCGTTTCTGAAATCGTATAATACTGGTTAAATCTTTTCGAAATTAATGTATACAATTACGAGTGTGATAATAATGCTTTTGCTTTTTAGAATTACGCATCTTTACTGATAAAGTATGGTATTCTTAAAAAGTTGAGGTAGGAATGAATGCCATCGGTTTATAAAATACTAGCAGTCTTCGCCCGCTCGCTATCGCTTTGCAATTAAGATATATTCACTACTTGAAATCTATGAAACAAAAATTTTAAACGAACATTTCATTCATAAATTGGCTTGTTATTGTTAAGGAAAGATTTACAAACAGATGCCAACTTTTGAAGGCCAAGTAAAATGTAAATTTCAAACACTTTTCTGCACTGTATAAGACGTTATTCCTAAACAAAATTATTTTTTATATAAAAATCAAAACAATTCTTGAATAAATGAACAGTAATGAAGGACAGTTAATTAAATAAAAAAATTAATTAAATATACTTTTTTAAAATCAATATGCAAATTAGTTAAACCTGAAATGTGATCTTGCCTATAAGTAGATAATATATAAGTCAGCTATCGATTGCGTCCAGTTAACTGATGTTTCTGCCACATTTAAGGATTTTTAGGAGTTTTATTACTGGCCTGATTTTTGTTCATTTTAAATAGATTATATTCACTTTGTACATACACATTGGAGATTTTTTTATATTGTTGTTTTATTCCACTCCCGCCACAGACAAAGAATTGTAGATATGGGTACTATTTAGCATTTTCATAGAGACCCTGAGGTATTATAGTGGGTGTAGTAAGAAAGGTAGGTAAAAATGTATTGTTTTTGGTGTTAGGACTATTGTTTGTATATTTGGCTCAGTGTTTGTGGCTAGCTAAGTTTAAAGTTAAGACACATAAAGATCGACCCATGCCCATTTTGGCCTTGTGCCAAATTTTGTATTTTATTACGAATAAATATCGTGAGCAAATTTCTACAAAGTGGCCCGATTGAGCTCCTATTTCGCATTTATTCATGTAGATGTGTACATAATGCAAAGTTGCGCAGCAGATTTACATTCACGTATTGGACAATCTGCATTAATGAATTTGTGCTAACTTTGCACATGAGCTTCATGAACTCAAAACGAGGTTTGTTTTTTTTTACCTCGTTTTACACTTGACTGAAAATTAATTGACCTTTTACTCATTTTCATTTCTAAGCATCAGGTTACGTTTCTCAAATGCTTATCAGTGTTTATCTTAGCTACTTGTTTTGGTTGTTTTGCTTTAGCGGCATATCAACACTTATGGGGTATTTAATGCCAACTACTTATCTGTGTGCGGAAGTTTAAATGTCTGCGGAGTGTTTTAACGGAGGACGGTAAGTGCGACGCTGAGATCCGAAGACGTATTGGGATGGGCAAGGACGCATTCCAGAAGCTGGGCAGAGTATTGCGAGACAGGAGGATTTCGTTGGTAACAAAGAAATGAGTACTGAGCTGCTACGTGACATCTGTCCTCCTTTAAAGCACCGAATGTTGGACGGTCTCCTCAACGATGAAGAAGAGACCCGAGGCAACGGAGATATAGTTCTATAATAATTAATAATAATTATAATGCTTTTGATTATCTGCATTGTCGGGGAGATCAAAATGAAGCCGGTGCGGAAGTTTAAATATCTGGGAAGCGTTTTGACAGAGAACGGTAAGTTCGACGCTGAGATCCAAAGACGTATTAGGATGGCCAAAGACGCATTTCAAAATCTAGTCAGAGATGAAGAAGAGACTCGTGGCAACGGAGGTATGGTTCTACAGAAGAATGCTAAGAATACCATGGACCGAACATATTGGCATGGCCAAAAACGCATTTCAAAAGCTAGGCAGAGCATTATGAGTCAGGAGGATTTCTTTGGTAACAAAGGAAAGAGTACTGAGCTGCTATGTGACATCTGTCCTTCTATACGGCAGCGAATGTTGGACGGTGTCCTCAAATATGAAGAAGAGACTCAAGTCAACGGAGATGGGATTCTACAGAAGGATGATAAGGATATCATTGAAACTGCATATGAGCAGCGATGAGGTTTGGAAGAGGATGCAAACAAGGAAGAAGCTTATACTTAAAATCAGGAAGAAGATTGTGAAATTTCTTTAGCCGGTAAAGAGAAAGGAGATCCTGGGGAATCTAATACTCACAGGTCGAATAGAGGGAAAGAAAGAGAAGGGAAAGCAATGCATGATATACCTGGCTGGCTTTAAGCAACTGGATGACAGAACGGGGTCTGAGGAGTGGTGGCAGAGGGATGTAACTTATTGAGAGCTACAAGGGATAGGGGGGAAGTGGAGTGCCATGATCTCCTTCGTCCTGAAGGGACACGGTACAGAAAAAGAAAAGACTTATATGTGTCTGTGTATGTGTGAGCGTTTGCGCACGCGCGTGCGTGTCTGTGTAGTTTCTTTTTTCACTGGTATAAGTCTGCAAATATATACGAGAAATTTGCGAATACTCGATGTGAAAGTTGAAACTCTGCCTACAATTATTTTCCTACAACGATTTCTCAATTGCAGTGAAAAAGAAACAATACCATAAATATGTATTCTCTAAGAGTTTTAATATATGTACAAGAAGACATTTTGAGTATCTGTCTATATTTCTGAGATGAGGTATTATGTACACTATTTACATTATTTGGACTATTGTCATAATATTTGTCGCCATGTTTATTACAATGTTTCGGCCCTTCATTATCTGTCTATATTTCTGAGATGAGGTATTATGCACACTACTTAGATTATTCGGACTATTGTCCTCATCTTTGTCACCATATTTATTACATCGCTTCGGCCCTTCAGTATCTGTCTATATTTCTGAGATGAGGTATTATGTAATATTATTTACATTATTTGCACTATTTTCCTCATTTTTTCACCATATTTATTACAACGTTTCGGCTTTTAGTATCTGTCTATATTTCTGAGATGAGGTATTATGTACACTATTTACATTATTCGGACTATTTTCCTCATCTTTGTCGCCATATTTATTACAACGTTTCGGCCCTTCAGTGTCTGTCTATATTTCTGAGATGAGGTATTATGTACACTATTTACATTATTTGGACTATTGTCCTCATCTTTGTCGCCATATTTATTACAACGTTTCGGCCCTTCAGTATCTGTCTATATTTCTGAGATGAGGTATTATGTACACTATTTACATTATTTGGACTATTGTCCTCATCTTTGTCGCTATATTTATTACAACGTTTCGGCCCTTCAGTATCTGTCTATATTTCTGAAATGAGGTATTATTATGTACACTATTCAAATTATTCGGACTATTGTCCTCATCTTTGTCTACATATTTATTACAACGTTTCGGACCTTCAGTATCTGTCTATATTTCTGAAAAGAGGTATTATAATTATGATTATTTATTCATGATCCGAAGAATTGAAGAACGATATATTATTCTAAACTGCCCCCCAAATTCTTATCCCACCGATTTCCAAATAATGTCCTTCTTTCATTCTTCCTTCCAACGTTTTTGTTTATCTGTTACCAAATTAGATTCATTCAACATTACATGCAGTGATAATTTATCAATTGGTGTATATCGATTGTACAGGAATACCGATTTTGAAATAATTTAATCACCAGTTCTGTGATGCATCAACTCTTTTATCTATCTATCTATCTATCTATCTATCTATCTATCTATCTCAGTCTGTTTCTATCTATCTATCTATCTATCTATCTATCTATCTATCTATCTATCTATCTATCTATCTGATGAAGCCTATTTCCAATGATCTTTATCTTACAGAATATACTCACCTCAGGATTTATATGACAACAGCTCGAATATAAAGATCTTATTATTCCAGGAATTGATAGTAATTTAATATCTCATTAAGTCCTGTTAGTGAAGTGATTTCGCGATTAATCACATTAACATTGCTATTTAATTCTTAGTATAAATTGTTTCCTTGTGATATAAAATATAAACTGCACACTCTAATATATATATATATATATATATATATATATATATATATATATATGGTTAAATTTACAACATCTATCAAAAGTACCGATGCATATATAATTGTAATTTATGATCTTGAAAGCAAGCAGACATGGATTTTATACTTTTTAAATTTAACTTTTGTCTACACTGCCTTTTCATTCAGCCCTGTTAATCTTTCTTTCACCCTCTCTCTCTCTCTATCTCACTTTCTCTCTCACTCTTTCTTTCTCTTTTCCTCCCTCTTTTGTCTCTCTCTTTCGTTCTGTTTCTCTTTTTTCTTTC
This sequence comes from Acanthosepion esculentum, assembly GCA_964036315.1. Classification (NCBI taxonomy): domain Eukaryota; kingdom Metazoa; phylum Mollusca; class Cephalopoda; order Sepiida; family Sepiidae; genus Acanthosepion; species Acanthosepion esculentum. The sequence continues at coordinate 17,639,659 of OZ038489.1, read as the reverse complement.
TGTTCCTTTCTTTCTCTTTCATACATTCTTTCATACATTCTTTCTTTCTTTCTTTCTTTCTTTGTCAAACACGCGTAAATGGCGGGCGTGTGTTCATGGAAGTAGACTTTAATTCATTCGGAATGCAGATATCAACTGGCGCGAGTTCTTAAAATTATTCATCCATCAGACTATCCAGCTTTTGCTACGAGAATAATACTAAATCTGACTCATTCTCTTGCACGTTACCCCTCTTTCTCTCTCTTTCTTTCTTTCTTTCTCTCTCTCTCTCTCTCTCTCTCTCGCTTTCGTGTGCACACGGACATACACGTGTGTACATAAAGGGTAATAGAGATGATACCTTTCAAGTGTTCTCTATCGTAATCTATATCTCTGTTTCACGCACACACCCACACCCACACAGGGACACACACGTGTGTGTGTGTCTCTGTGTGTATGTATACAGGAATACGAAGCAGAAATCTGTAGAGATTTCTACAAATCTTCTTGCTTTCCTTTTTCCGCTATTTCTTTTTCTTCTTTCCTTTTCTTTCTGTCTCCTACCCCAACACCTGAAGTTAGAGGCGACACGGAATTCTCATCAGTACCAGACAGTACGTACACACACGCACATCGCAGATAATACAAGAATGGATAAATGCGTCTAATTAAGTCCGAGGCGTGCTGAAGACTTTTAATATCAAATACTAATTATTTGGAAGCCAAAAAAGACACCGCATTTGGCCGGGATCCGAACCCCGTCCACCAAAGATCGTAACTCTGCTAGAAACCCTAATTTCTTTGTTTGGCCACAGATGACGCTTTCTCTTTGCACGCCCACACTGACACGTCTAAATACATAAAACATGAAGATAATTACAAAAAAACTATTTTCTAGGACGAAAACTTATTTCATCTTGTCCTTATTTCAATGTGTATTCACATCTTAAATCAAAATATCGTCATAATATTCGATAATTAGTTCATGTCAAAACATTAATATATACATAGGACATTTATATATGAACACAAAACGTTTAACTGAATCTTCACGTGTGCTTATTTATTGTAGCCTGGCGCCACATAATGTTTCATTCAGTAAAAATTACGAACGCACACGCACGAATGCATATACAAAGAATCCCACACAGACGCACAAACACACATAGATAGATAGATCGATAGATAGATATGAACAGACTAAGATAAGTAAATAGATCGATAGATAGACAGACATGAACAGACTAAGATAAGTAAATAGACAGATAGATAGACAGATATGAACAGACTAAATAAATAGACCGATAGATAGACAGATATGAACAGACTAAGATAAATAAATAGATCGATAGATAGACAGATATGAACAGACTAAGATAAATAGATAGACCGATAGATAGATAGATATGAACAGACTAAGATAAATAAATAGATCGATAGATAGACAGATATGAACAGACTAAGATAAATAGATCGATAGATAGATAGATATGAACAGTCTAAGATAAATAAATAGATCGATAGATAGACAGATATGAACAGACTAAGATAAATAAATAGATCGATAGATAGATAGATATGAACAGTCTAAGATAAATAAATAGATCGATAGATAGACAGATATGAACAGACTAAGATAAATAAATAGACCGATAGATAGACAGATATGAACAGA
>OZ038489.1:17608005-17633005 GCA_964036315.1 Acanthosepion esculentum | reverse complement strand
ACATCTCAATAACTCTTCCCAGCGAATATTTCTGAGTGAACTAAAACACATAAAACAAACATTAGTCAACAATAATTTCCCCAAATACATCATCGATAAACAAAAATAATTATTCGTACAAAAAATACGAGACTGGTCATAAAAGTACCATACAACAAACATCAACATATTTTACTGCAACTAGACTAGCAATAATTAAAAACAGTAGGAATTCGAATCATTAAACAACATATTTCTACCGTAAATACTGAAAAACAAATAAAACTTTACAAAAAACGGAAAACAGCCAATCTCGTCGTCTGTCAGTAATCAAAATAACCCGATCGATGACTAATAAAAGACTGTGCCCGTACAAGACAGTAGCTATATCGGTCATACCATAATCTCAGAGATATAGAGACCTAAACGTTGTGAATATGGCAATGAAGATGATGATAACAGTCCGAATAATGTAAATAATGCAAGTGAACATAATACTTCATCTTAGAGATATAGAGAGCGAAACGTTGTGAATATGGCAATGAAGATGAGGATAACAGTCTGAATAATGTAAATAATGCAAATAATCATAATACCTCATCTCAAGAGATATAGAGACCGAAACGTTGGGAACATGGCAATGAAGATGAGGATAACAGTCCGAATAATGTAAATAATGCAAGTGATCATAATACCTCATCTCGGAGATATAGAGACCGAAACGTTGTGAATATGGCAATGAAGATGAGGATAACAGTCTGAATAATGTAAATATTGCAAGTTATCATAATACCTCATCTCAGAGATATAGAGACCGAACCGTTGTGAATATGGCAATGAAGATCAGGATAACAGTCCGAATAATGTAAATAATGCAGATAAATTGATATGAACAAATTACACCTTCAATTGTGACTGATCGGTAAGTAGATTCTGTTCGTTTGAACGGGTACTTTTTTTTTTCGCTTAAATCTACAGAAATATTTTAATCCGACATGAAGCAAGATTAAGATGTTCTGTCCAGGAATTTTCAGCCTTCAACCTTGACATTTTGCATATAAAATGTACTTTTGTGCATATAAAAATGTACTTTTGTATATATACAAATGTGTACTTATGCTTAAAAAATGCACATTTAAACATCCAATTAAAAGAAAAAAAAACAGCATTATTCGTTAAATCGATATTTTCTTTAAATTGATATTTTGTGGAAATTTGGCAAACATGAAAGTCAACTAATCTCTTCCTGGGCTTCATTCTCAAAAGACGAATGACGTCATCAAATAATTACTCATTATTGTCACTCATGCTTCGGATACATTAGAGTTACTCTGTTTCTTTTTATTTTCTGTTTTTCAATGATTCTACTCGGGTTTTTATTGGATACCAAATGTCAGAATGTCTCCCCATTGCACAAATATTCTACTCTCTCGTTTTGTTAGTTTTAGTGTCGGTGTCTCGATGACCTCAACCCTTCCCCTGATGTCTAGTTCCACAAAACATTTTATAGGCTCTTCAGAATTTTTACCACTGCTCCGATAACCACTGGCACGACGGTCGCTTTAATGTTCCATAAATTCCTCATCTCCCTGACAAGATTGACATATTTATCCAGCTATTCACATACCTTTAACTTTATTCTGGGGTCTGTCGAAACAGAGAAATCAATTTATCTGATATGTTCCTTTTTTCTTGTTTACAATTATCAGATCCGGTTCGCTGGCCTGTCTGAATTAAGTGATATTTTTATAAATGCTATGGTTTTTTGTTGTAATGGAATGTCCCACACTCCCTATCGCCTATGTGTACTGACTGTATCGGTAGCTATATATAGTGAGCACAGGATATACGTGGGGGCTCGTTTCGGCAATTAGCTGGAGATTCCTCTCCAGATAAGCTTGTCGAACTCTCTGCCTTTGAGCGGAGAGGAACCCAGACGAGGCTATGCCGAAGGGCAGAGTCTCGTCTGGGGTGGTAGACAGCCACCCGACCCCGTTTTTTACGGGGTCTACTGGGAATTTTGCCCAAGCCTACGGGCTCGGATAAAACACGTTAAATTCGACCTTGTGCCACATCTGACCATGTGGGGCGGTTGGCAAATATCCTTGCCTAGTTGAAGATTCGTCTCCAGCTGTGTTTGTCGAACTCTCTGCCTACGGGTAGAAAGGATCCCAGACAATGCTATGCCGAAGGGCTGAGTCTCGTCTGTGGTGTCAGGCAGCTACCCAACCCCGTTTTTACGGGGTCTATGAAAATTTTTTGCCCGTGCCTACGGGCTCGGTTTAACCCCGCATTAAAAAGGCCTTGTGGCACATTCTGCCTCGCGGGGAGGTAAGCTAAATAACCTTGCTTTGGGAATTAGTTGGAGATTCGTCTCCAACTGTGCTGGTTGAACTCTCTGCCTTCGGGCAGAGAGGAACCCAGGCGAGGCTATGCCGAAGGGCAGAGTCTCGTCTGGTGTGGCAAACAGCTACCCAACTCCGTTTTTACGGATTCTACGTGGTATTTTTGCCCGAGCCTATGGACTCGGTTTCACCAGGCATTAAAAAAGGCCTTGTGGTACATCCTGCCTCGCTGGGTGGTAAAATTGCTTCGGGAATCAGATATTCGTCTCCAGCTGTGCTGGTCGAACTCTCTGCCTTCGGGCAGAGATAAAACCCAGGCGAGGCTATGCTTCGGGCAGAGTCTTGTCTGGGGTGGTAGACAGCTACCCAACCCCGTTTTTACGGAGTATACGTGGAATCTTTGCCCCAGCCTACGAGCTCGGTTTTACCCCGCATTAAAAACGGATTTGTGCCACATCCTGTCTCGCGGGGAGGTAAGGTAAATAACCTTGCTTCGCGAATTACGAGCCTGCCACCCGATTCCCTGTTTTTTAGTAGTGTATCCTCTTGTACAATAAACCTCTTTCATCTATGCGCCTGTTGCTGTTCCTTCACACGAGTACCACCTTTGTCTGTTTGTAATCTCTTTAAGTATACAACAGTTTTATTCTCGAGGATACATTCTGGTTTGGGCATATACTAGTGTCCTGTTGAGTCAAAATTCAGTCTGTTGCACTGTTCCCAATGGATCACCATTTCTGCCCCAAAATTCATGCATCCTTTCTATATGCATTTTATACATACGAATTTCTGAAAATATTCTGTATTTTGTTTGTTTTTTGTTTTTTTACCGGGCTAATTTTTAGCACGACAAAAATAACAATGTTACAACGAAGCCATAAACGTTAATACTTACAATCCTTCAGGGTTTTTTTAATAATTTCACTCCCAGCAAGACAATAAAACCACAGTGCCTCAATGGGGTAATGAGTGCGAGAGAATATGAGAGAAAAACTCTATTAAGGAGAGTAGAATAAAAGAACAGGAATTAAGAAGACAGAAGATAACGATTGACATTGTATTTATATCTTTGAAAATCAAATTTGGCTGGGAAGCAAGAAGCCAAAAGCAAGTTCTACAAGCAAGAAGTGCAATAGAAGAAACTGTTACCATAGGACCTACGGCTATCTCTAGCTATTTCAACTGTAAAATGATGAGACCTTCTCGCCAATCTAGTACTGCGCTAAAATTCATAAAGTCTAGGTACCATAGAGGAAGGTTCATCAGAGCAATTACCATGAAAGTATTTATAGAAAAGACAAAGGGAAGCTGCGTTGGGAAAGAGAAGAGATGCCAGGTCAGGACCAATAACATTGTTGATTATTCTTTAGATTTTATGAAGAATCTCGAAGTATATAAATATTCAAAGCAAGGAAAAAAAGGGTAGACTTATAAACATATAAGAATGGTCCTGGCGAGAAAAACTGTCTCGCACAACACAATGAACCAAATTTCCTAGCAGAAGACATAGCAACTGATCCAATATAATCTTTCCATTTGACATGAGCCTAAAATTTTAATTCCAAGAAGATGCCATTAGTCATTCTCCTGGAGGTTAGCATCAGCCATATTCATTGTATGCAAAAATGTTTTCTCGACTATTAAAAGAGAGTAGTTTCATTTGGAGGCATTAAAATTAACAAGCCATTCCTTGCCCCAGTTAACAACATATTGTAGGTCATTTTTGAGATCAGCTGCCAATTTGATCTTATTGAGACTGTTAAGATAGGAGTAAATAGTTGTATCATCAGGTACCGAGTTGAGAACTGATGAGATCAGGAAGGTCATTGATGAAAATTAGGAACAACGTAAGTCCAAGGATAGAGTCTAAGGGAACACCTACATTAAAGCAAAAAGATTTAGAAGTGTGACCATTCAAGACAACTTTCATTCCGTGATTTCATAAGACTGAATCAATTCAAAACTTTGTCCAGAATTATCATAACCTTTCAACTTGTGAAGAAGACCTGTATGCCAAACCCTGTCAATTGTCTTTGAGCTATCCAAAACAACAGCCCAAACTTCACCATTCTTATCTAAAGCTTAATAGACACTTTCAGCAATAATCTGCAACTAAATAATAATTTGAAAATAATTGGAACTAAACTTTTAAATGAAGAAACAATTGTCAGCCATGATTGTTGCATATCTATAAGTACTCATGCATATTCTATTCCTCAAATGGAAGTAGATACACAGTAGAAATTAATTTTCATCTTAACATTTAGAGACCACTTCTGATCTTTTATTTAATTATCACCTCTGATCAGGGAACAAATAGCATCGTTTTAATTCTTCCATGAAAGCAAATGCTTTTTTTCTTTTTTTTTTTCACACATTTCCAATTCATTTTGGGTATTCTTCAACTTTTATCCTTCTGTTTCAGTATATATTTTGACACTGTTTTATCAGGCTCAATATGTATCTTCACTGTAGCTTGATACACAACATTATTTGTGAAACATTTACCATCCAAAGGACAGCTTTCTCTTCTACAGTTAAAGGTGGTGGTGAGAATTACCATTGTAATTAGTATCAGCAGTTTTCAATATCTTGTGTTTTTTTTCATTAACTGATGCAGGTTTTCCATGAACTAATAACTTATTTTAATGGTGTTCCGGTTAAATATTTTGTGCAGTTTATAGGATTTAAGGAAGCATTTTTCAATTAAATTGATAAGTTTTTCCAGCCTTGTCAAATTATAGTGGTGCTGGGGTTAAACAGAATTTTATTGCCCAGTTCTACTCATCATTCCAAACAGATGAGTAGCCATACTTTTCTATGCTACCGTTTACTCCACTTTTGCTTGTTGCATGATTTAATTAAAAAAGACTAAATCACTTCAAAGATTTGTCCAGAAATATCTGCTTAAATTTCTGAGATGAGGTATTATGTACACTATTTACATTATTCGGACTATTGTCCTCATATTTGTCGCCATATTTATTACAACGTTTCGGCCCTTCAGTATCTGTCTATATTTCTGAGATGAGGTATTATGTACACTATTTACATTATTCGGACTATTGTCCTCATCTTTGTCGCTATATTTATTACAACTTTTCGGCCCTTCAGTATCTGTCTATATTTATGAGATGAGTCATTATGTACACTATTTACATTATTCGGACTATTGTCCTCATATTTGTCGCCATATTTATTACAACGTTTCGGCCCTTCAGTATCTGTCTATATTTCTGAGATGAGGTATTATGTACACTATTTACATTATTCGGACTATTGTCCTCATCTTTGTCGTTATATTTATTACAACTTTTCGGCCCTTCAGTATCTGTCTATATTTATGAGATGAGGCATTATGTACACTATTTACATTATTCGGACTATTGTCCTCATATTTGTCGCCATATTTATTACAACGTTTCGGCCCTTCAGTATCTGTCTATATTTCTGAGATGAGGTATTATGTACACTATTTACATTATTCGGACTATTGTCCTCATCTTTGTCGCTATATTTATTACAACTTTTCGGCCCTTCAGTATCTGTCTATATTTATGAGATGAGGCATTATGTACACTATTTACATTATTCGGACTATTGTCCTCATATTTGTCGCCATATTTATTACAACGTTTCGGCCCTTCAGTATCTGTCTATATTTCTGAGATGAGGTATTATGTACACTATTTACATTATTCGGACTATTGTCCTCATATTTGTCGCCATATTTATTACAACGTTTCGGCCCTTCAGTATCTGTCTATATTTCTGAGATGAGGTATTATGTACACTATTTACATTATTCGGACTATTGTCCTCATCTTTGTCGCTATATTTATTACAACTTTTCGGCCCTTCAGTATCTGTCTATATTTATGAGATGAGTCATTATGTACACTATTTACATTATTCGGACTATTGTCCTCATATTTGTCGCCATATTTATTACAACGTTTCGGCCCTTCAGTATCTGTCTATATTTCTGAGATGAGGTATTATGTACACTATTTACATTATTCGGACTATTGTCCTCATCTTTGTCGCTATATTTATTACAACTTTTCGGCCCTTCAGTATCTGTCTATATTTATGAGATGAGGCATTATGTACACTATTTACATTATTCGGACTATTGTCCTCATATTTGTCGCCATATTTATTACAACGTTTCGGCCCTTCAGTATCTGTCTATATTTCTGAGATGAGGTATTATGTACACTATTTACATTATTCGGACTATTGTCCTCATATTTGTCGCCATATTTATTACAACGTTTCGGCCCTTCAGTATCTGTCTATATTTCTGAGATGAGGTATTATGTACACTATTTACATTATTCGGACTATTGTCCTCATCTTTGTCGCTATATTTATTACAACTTTTCGGCCCTTCAGTATCTGTCTATATTTATGAGATGAGGCATTATGTACACTATTTACATTATTCGGACTATTGTCCTCATATTTGTCGCCATATTTATTACAACGTTTCGGCCCTTCAGTATCTGTCTATATTTCTGAGATGAGGTATTATGTACACTATTTACATTATTCGGACTATTGTCCTCATCTTTGTCGCTATATTTATTACAACTTTTCGGCCGCTGTACGCTCCGGCCTTTTTCAATTGGTTGGAATATCAAACTGAACCCTTTATTTCGCTCACTGTTCTAGTTCCACGTGTCATGTCTAATGGATGTCAGTTATTAGTTACCTACTGTTAATTCCCCTTTCCAAGTTCTCCACCACCTTAACCAGGTATTGAACTCACGCTTTTTCGGTCCTGTCACTGCATCTAACCAACGCCTTTATCCACTGTGCCATGTGTCCTTGAGCGTACCACGTCCGAAACGTTGTAATAAATATGGTGACAAAAATGTGGAAAAAAAGTCCGAATAATGTATTGTCCAGAAGTATAACGTTTCAATTTGTGAAGAAGACCCATATGCCAAACCTTGTCAAATGCATTCGAGATACCCGACCACCGCTATTCTTATCTAAAACTTAATGCGCTCTTTCATCAATAATCGTTAATACACCAACAGTTAATCTAGAGAAGTGAAAGCCTAATTACTGAAAGAAGACCCCCACGAGGTGAGATGCTTAACCGATTCGGAGTTAATTATAGCATTTTCCAAAATGAAGTAGAAAGGCTAATACCAGAATTGGCTGAAAAGTTCATAGGCCGACTATGAATCAGCGATGTAAGAGCTTGCATGCATTAATTTTAACAATCCCTATTAAAAACTATATTGTTTCTTTCCAGGTAAACTGACATCTGACTGCTCAAAGAAGACTTCAAAAGTAACTAGTAGTGACTTATCTTAAAAATGGACGAAATTTGTCATCGTAGTGTTATCAAGTACCTACAGAGAAAGGGTCCCAACCCCCCACAACAAAGAAATTCATGATGACTTAATTACTACATTAGGAGATGGCGCCCCAGATTTATCAACAGTGCAAAAGTGGGCAGATAAATTTAGGATGGGAAGGAAGAGTCTTGAAGATGTCCCAGATTTTTTCCGTGCTGCAACTGCCACCGCCGAGGAATACATTGATTGGATTCACCACATGGTGATGGACGACAAGCGATTGACTATAAATCAAATAGCCAATGCTATTAGTATATCCCGTGAGAGAGTTGAGAATATTCTGCACAATGAACTTGGCATGACGAAGGTTTCTTCTCGCTGGGTGCCACGTCATCTGACACCTGATGAAAAGCGTATCAGGCTGATCACATCTCGGGAAAATCTTGCATTATCTGAGGCAGATCCAGTTGGTTTCCTTGGAACGTTTCTTCACCAGCTTCAAAGAAGTTCAAGAAAGTTTCATCTGAAGAAGATGACCTCAGTTTTTTGGGGGATGGAAAAGGCATTGTGTTTATTGATTATCTTCAAAGGGGCTACACTATCAATGGAGAGCATCATACCAATCGGCTGATGCAGTTACGAAAGGCTATCAGGATCAAACACCCAAGAAATCTAACGAAAGGGAATTTGTTTCATCAGGACACTGTTCCGTCACACAAGTCCTTGGATTCAATGGCTGTTATGCGTGACTTCGGCTTTAAACTGGTTGCTCACCCTCCCTATTCTCCTGATTTGACTATCATCTGTTCTCTAACGGGGAAAAAAACACTGCCGGGAATAAGTATGGCAGGGATGATGACGTCATATCTACTGTTGATGACGTTTTATACCAACAAGTAAAGAGTTCTTGACCAAAGGGATCCAAGCACTGCAAAATCGATGGAAAATGTGTGCGGAGCGCTATAATGAAGGATAAGTAATATTTGGTCACATTCCATGAGAATATCTTTGTCATCCTATAAACTTTTCCACCACCCTTCGTAGACAGATAATTAAAAGTGTCACAAGATTCGCCTGACTGGACAACAGATTAGGATTTTCAACAAACAGGAAAGCAAAATGCAGCAAGGTATTTATTGTAGAGTTTAGAGACGACAGGAGCCATTTCAAGAACACATTTCTTAAGGACTATTGCAAGGATACCATCAACGCTTTGTGATAATCCAGTTTAGAGATGATAGCAGAAAGCATGGATGGAAACTATCACTCAATAGAAACTAAATAAAAACTAAAATAAAAAGAAACACAGGTACTTATATACCCGAAGCATCAGTGATAATAATGAGTAATTATTTGATGACGTCATTCCTCTTTTGGAAAATGTTGTGACCAAGTAAATGGTTAAGTAATAACAAAAACCAGGTTTGCAGATATGTCGTATATTAAACAGTAAGTACACCAGAAGAGTATTATACGTATGAGAGAATGTATTGAATGAACTAGCGTTCAATCTATTCACTGTTCACTGTTTCCCGAACCTTCTCTCCTACTAAATTTATAGTAGGCGGAATAGTCTAATAGAGGGAGAACACCACAACAGAAATAAAGCTTAGGAAGAGATTAATTGATTTTAATGTTTACCAAATTTCCGTAAAATATCAGTTGAAAGAAAATATCGATTTAACGAATATTGATGTTTATTGTCCTTTTAATTGGATTTTTAAATGTGTATTTGTATAAGCATAAATACACATTTGTATATATACAGGAGCACATTTTGTAAGGGCTATTGCTTTATGATAATCCAGTTTAGAGATGACGGCAGAAATCATGGACAGAGTTATAGGCATATCACTGAAAAGAAACTCACTTCTAAATGGAAAGTCAGGCGAAGATACTCCATATATGTCAAGAATAGAAATAGAAGATAATTTAAGAGCAAAATATTCTGCTTTATCAGATGTTAACACATTACTTAACACACTATTACAGAGCCGCCAGTAGTCACGAGAACCAAACTTGTTAAAAGCTATACGGTGACTCATTCTATCAGCAAAAAAAGACGTTAACAATTATTGCGAGCAGACACAAACAGATTTCTGCTTAGATCGGGAAAGGGAAACCTAGGATATATAGCAGCTGAACGAGTGTGAACAAAGAAGTTTTACCTGGTATTTATGAGAAGGTACAACACGTCAAATCTGCCTTTAGCCCAAGAAGAAATTCTCAATAGGAAGGTTAAGAAAATCAATCTAATGGGCGTCTCGAATAAAGTCACAAAATGAATCCCAATCAATACGCTGGCAACAAAAAGAAGACTTGTGAATAGGAGGTTCCTTTTTAATAGATGACTCAAAAAGAAATGTCAACAGATACTACAGCACGATCTAAATTGCCAAGAGGACAGTGTTGTGATGCTCTACAAGAGCTAGGAGACGAGGAAAGGAACAAAACAAGAACGACAAAGATGAGGACAATATTCCGAATAATGTAAATAGTATACATAATACCTCATCTCAGAAATATAGATAGATACTGAAAGGCCGAAACGTTGTAATAAATATGGCGACAAAGATGAGGACAATAGTCTGACAAATGTAAATAGTGTACATAATACCTCATCTCAGAAATATAGACAGACACTGAAAGGCCGAAACGTTGTGATAAATATGGCGACAAAGATGGGGACAATAGTCCGAATAATGTAAATAATGTACATAATACCTCATCTCAGAAATATAGACAGATACTGAAGGGCCGAAAGGTTTTGACAAATATGGCGACAAAGATGAAGACAATAGTCCGAATAATTCAAATAGTGTACATAATACCTCATTTCAGAAATATAGACAGATACTGAATTTCCGAAACGTTGTAATAAATATGGCGACAAAGATGAGGACAATAGTCCGAATAATGTAAATAATGTACACAATACCTCATCTCAGAAATATACACAGATACTGGTTTACATTTATTTCTTTTCTTTGTATATGTCATAAGAAGTTTTTTTTTTCTTTTTTTTAAGAAGAAAAAGGACAAAATATTACTATAACAATAGAAACAGGCAAGAAGATGGATAAGACTAAAGCATAATGTGGCTTCAGGTTGCCCACCTCTCTATGCACGAAATGGCATTACAAATACCAACATATCATGCGACTGCTGATCAGAGCAACCTCTTTAAGTGCTACCAAAGAATTTGGTCTCTTTACTACGAGTCGGAAGCAGCAACCAGGAAACTGTCAACTCTGTAGCCTTATAATGAAATGTCACAGCCGCTAAACGTTTAGACAGTTCAATCATTATGTCCATCGAAGAAAGAACCGGTAAACCATATCTTCAACAGTAAACAGGGAATAAACCTCTATACCTGTTCAATAAACATGGAAGGAGATAGGAGGACCTATTTATTCCTATTAACCTGTTCACAGCACAGGAGGCTGGGCGCTTTTATCGAGACACCATCTCTAGGATGGTTGACGTATAAGGCTTCTAGACACCTTCCAGATCAAGAGAGAATTATTAATTTATTAAACCTCTCTGAAGCTTATCTCAAAACTTAAAATCAAAATATTTACATAAAATTAGATCACTTAATCTAGTTAAAATTAATAAACATTTAAAGTTTAAATATACATACACATACGTATATTTTTATATTTGCCATATGGAATAAAGACTTCGTTGTCAAAAGGACCACTTATACTTGACTTGAACAGTCTGTAATAGCGACCCATACAGCCATCCTTTTGAAAATATTACCTAATACAGGGTCATTATTATGTGAACTTCCGCTGAAATTCGAAAATACTACCCGTGCTACAGACATTTAATAACCGCAGAAGATGTGTCAATTCGGCTGGCGGGTAAGCACGATGATAGTAATAAAGTGATTTTTGCCTTGAGATTTTATTTGGGAAAGTACAATGTTTCTTATGTTACTATAGCTTATAGGATAAGCGTCCCTAACTAAAATGGAAATAAGTAGGTAGCAACTAAAATGAAATATTGTTATTATTCTAGGATCTATTTGAACTGGTTTTATTTTCATTCAACGGGCATCTTAAGAAAGTGGAAAATATACGGCTGAAAAAAAAAATGTACGATTCAAAACGACTGGAATATAAGAGCGAATTGGATAAACGAAATTTTTAAAAGAATCCAAGGTTGTATTTCTTCTGAGTTCTTGGCCTTAACGAAACGAAGAAAATAAATTGTGATTTAAATTTGATCTAAAATACAAGAAAAAAAATGAAATATCTTAGGAAAATGTTCGGCAACTGTGACCTGAATCCGAGAAAAGGGATTTTTGAAATAAAACACCCAGGCTGAATAGCAAAGATTATAATTAGTTGATTGATTGGTTTCACGAACTTCAATATTTTCCCAGTGGTGTGCCTGTTGGATATTTTGACTCTTTCTTTTTTAATAACCCAAAGAAAGACTGCAAAAAACTGCGACCATTTATTTTTAAATATTTATCTTTATTTATACTAACCATGCTTCATTAACTAATTAACAAAGACATATAATTTACATTATTCGGACTATTGTCCTCATCTTTGTCGCCATATTTATTACAACGTTCCGGCCATTCAATATCTGTCTATATTTCTGAGATGAGGTATTATGTACACTATTTACATTATTCGGACTATTATTCTAATCTCTGACGCCATATTTATTACAACGTTTCGGCCGTTCAGTATCAGTCTATATTTCTGAGATGAGGTATTATGTACACTATTTGCATTATTCGGACTATTCTCATCATCTTTGTCGCCATATTTATTACAACGTTCCGGCCATTCAATATTTGTCTATATTTCTGAGATGAGGTATTATGTACACTATTTACATTATTCGGACTATTATTCTAATCTCTGACGCCATATTTATTACAACGTTTCGGCCGTTCAGTATCAGTCTATATTTCTGAGATGATGTATTATGTACACTATTTGCATTATTCGGACTATTCTCATCATCTTTGTCGCCATATTTATTACAACGTTCCGGCCATTCAATATTTGTCTATATTTCTGAGATGAGGTATTATGTACACTATTTACATTATTCGGACTATTATTCTAATCTCTGACGCCATATTTATTACAACGTTTCGGCCGTTCAGTATCAGTCTATATTTCTGAGATGAGGTATTATGTACACTATTTACATTATTCGGACTATGTCCTCATCTTTGTCGCCATATTTATTACAACGTTTCGACCCTTCAGTATCCGTCTATATTTCTGAGATGGGGTATTATGTACACTATTTACATTATTCGGACTATTGTCTTCATCTTTGTCGCCATATTTATTACAAACTTTCGGCCCTTCAGTATCTGTCTATATTTCTGAGATGAGGTGTTATGTGCACTATTTAAATTATTCGGACTATTGTCCTCATCTTTGAATTGAATTAATAACATTTACAATATTGAAGGTCGTTGTCAAAGGATTCTCCTCCAGGATTCTTCCCACGAACGCAGGTGTTCCCAAGGCTCTATCCTAGGCCCTACTATGTTCCTTATCTTCATCAACGATCTTCCTGACGTCATAGGTTCCCAAGTAGGCATCTACGCGGGCGACACTACTTCTTACTCCTGCGTCAAAAACACATCTAGTGTCGCCGACAAAACTGACCTGACCGTCTATCTCGAAAAGGACCTCCAATCGGATGTGAACTGGGGCAGGAATTGGCTGGTTAACTGTAACGCCTCAAAAACAAAACTGCTCTGTATTACTCACCACACAGAAACATCCCTGCCCCCACACTTAGAATGTCTAACGCTTAACTTCACGAGAGCTCCTCTTTGCTCCTCTACTCGGTCTCACATTGTCTGCTGACCTGAGATGGAACACATACATTGAGTCAATAGATTCATCCAACGCCAGGAAATTTTTCTCGCCGGAATCGATCCTTCAGATCTACAAATCAACCATTCGCCCTTGCATGGAGTATTGCTGCCATATATGGCCTGGAGCCCCTTCTGTTTGTCTCAAGGTTCCTGATAAAATACAAAGACGGGTATGCAATGTAACTGGCCCTGATATGGCATCTCGTCTGCAGCCGCTCTCTCACAGACGTGCCGTCGCCTCTCTCTGTCTTTTTTACAAATACTTTCATGGTAACTGTTTCGATGAGCTACTTTCGCTGGTTCCCAGACTTCATGAATTTAAGCGTTCAACTAGGCTGGCATCTCGTTCACATCCTTTCACTGTCGAAACTGTTAAATGTAGCCGTCTCTTCTACTCCAATAGCTTCATGTCTCGCACTTCTCACCTGTGGAACTCCCTCCCCTCTTCCTGTTTCCCTGATAGCTATAATCTCCAACTATTCAAATGTAATGTCTATCGACGTCTCCAGATGCCCTGATCTATCCCCTATCCTTCTCTTCACCCTTTCCGCTATCACTCCTTTTTGCTCTCGCTCCAACTCTCTGTAACCCCTTGCGTGCTAGTGGCTTCCCTCCTTTCTTGGGGTGAAACGCTTAAAATAAATATGTTGACACTTTTTTAAAAGTTTAAAAATCACTCGTTGCCAAACCTTCTTAATACTATGCAGTTTCGTAACCAAAAAGCTTCTCTGGAGTAGAATCCAACGGATTAGTAAATACAGGAGGCAGTATAGAAAACTTCAATGATTTTGCGGCATCATTGACAGAATTTTATATCAACAAAATCTACATTTATATAGTGAGATAAAAAGTGATTCGCGTTAAGTATATGAATGGCTAAGTTTTACTTGAACTGTATCGTTACAGAAATTAGATTCTAATTTCAAATCAGTTTTGTTCATGTACTTATTTTGAAGTTTATAGACCTTGAAAATAGACCTTGAAATTATGAGGCCTGTGGCTTGGCCAACATCCCCACTCACGTACAATGGCACGCAAATTTTTTTGGATACCTTGTTAAATTAGGCTTCACGTAAAACGGTATTTGTTAATTTTTCCCCCAATGTTTTACGTTAGCGATCGAGAGTTATTAGTAACATGCTTTTCCCTCTATATTTTATGCTCTCTGCCGGCTACGAAACAATTTACTTCATTTTCTTTAATTCTGTATGATGGATAATTTGATATTTGAAGCTGCGCAAAATTTCACATCACAGCTCTTTTTCTTGAGTTAAACATTTTTTTTGTTTTTGCAAAAATGTGATCTTTATTATTGTAGAAAGTTCAAACAGAATGAAATTTCTAATTAGTGTTGCTGTCTTTGGCTCGAATAATTGCTTCAGTTCCGTGTGTCCTTGAATGGAACAAGGTTCAAATTTTCTCGTTGGGAATTTTTTCCATTCCTCCTGGTAGTAATCCCAAAGCTCTTGGAGAATACTTGGTTTCCGTTGGAGCACTTTTTTCTTCAGTTCCCACCACAATGATTCAATTATATTGAGATCAGGACTTGGTGTTGTCCAGTCTTCCACAAATTAAACATATTCATCCAAGAGAAAGTATTTCGTTGCACGTGATGTGTGGAAAGGAGCATCAACCTAATGGAATTTTTCTCGATCTTCGTAAGTCTGAAATAAGAGTAAACTAATATCGTTTGCCGTTGTTTATGTTTCTATCAAATTTTTCCAATTTTCTGACATTGCTTTTGACGCAATCCCACGCCATGACGTGTCTACTACCAGAGTTTATTCCCTCCTGATTTATCTTGCATTTTTTCTGTTATGAGATCTTACCTGTAACGACATAATGAACTCTTCCGGATACTATAAAGACTGCGCCTCTCAAGAGAGACGATAGAACGAAGTGTAACGAGACGAGACGGAACGAGTCGAGACAATAGTAGTTCACTCTAAACCAGACTGACAGTCATACTAACACCTTCAACTTCTTGTATTATTATTCTGTTTAATATATCTTTGTTATTCCTACTCTTGTGTTCGTGTTGTTCTTCCTTGGTCCTAACCTTGGACCATAACACTGGTGCTAGGATATTGGACCATAACAGTTTCTTTTTCCTACTGGTCTTCTTCCGTATTCTCTTGCATTCGAATGTAACTCTACTTCAATCTTCTATTCCGATGTTTTTTTGGTTAACGGCCTTTTTCTTTCCTGTTTAAGTTTTGTTCGTGATACTCTGCGTACTGGATAAACCGAAACATCACTGTTATAATTGTAGTCACTCCTCATTTGCCTGGATTGCCTACCAAATCTCCCACAATCTTACGTTCATCTTTTGTTTAACTTTTCTGTCCATCTGGCTTTCTTTGACCTTAAAGTATTTCCAGTAGTAGCAAACATTTTTCGGGTGGTTTTAACACTGTTTCTAGAAATTCCCAGTCGCCTGGCTATCTTCCAAGCAGCTTAAAGTTTTGTATCTTCTGTTAAACGGCACTTATGAAAATTTATCAACTTTCTCAATTTTCGTATCCTGAAAGAACACAGACACTACTGATTAAAGTATACTGATAAACAAGCTTGACTGATTTAAATCAGGAGAGTTAGCAGGCCACATTTTAAGGGCAATATGATCTTGAAAATCATCGACCAGTCAAACCTGCGTTACATTTGGTTACTCTACAAAACGCATAGCTTGAGAACCGTGTCTAATACTCAAATGTAGGCGGTGATATTAACCATAAGACCCTGCGTGTTAAATAGGAATGGCATGACACAGTTACAAACGATATGAAATTTTTATGCATCACCGTGAATAGCTTCACGAATTCCGCGCATGAGATCCTGTTTCCCTGGATACATTCAATAAGCTGGCTATTAACGTATTTGACAGCTAGCAACACGGTTACGGCGTGCCTTTTTAATTATCTGGGTCAGATTGGAAGCTGTCATATTAATGATCTTGTTACATTTAAAAGGGAAATAAGAATATTCAAAGGCGGCACCTTCTGCGCAACATTACGTGTTCAATTGTCTGTTCTCAAATACCTGACGCATCTCTACATACATACATACATACATACATACATGTATATTATAAATTAACTGATTTCAAATATGGTTTCTTCGCGAAGAAACCATATTTTGAATCAGTTAATTTATAATATTTATGCTCTGTAAATTTACTGTTTTGTAAAAATAAAAATAAAAAAATATCAATAAGAACAAATCCACTGAAGTCAACACTCAGAGGCGACTGGCTGTTTCCTGCTAGACGCAATCGTCAGGCGAGAATTGCGTCCAGTATGAAACAGCCAGTCGCCTCTGAGTGTTGACTTCAATGTTCACTTTTATATATATATATATATATATATATATATATATATATATATATATATATATACCCCAAAAATAGAAAAAAATGAATAACTCCATCATTTAATCACTAGTTTATTATTGACAAATCACAAATATAAGTGTACATATACCTTTGCACGCAATAAGCTTTTTATTTATTTTTTCTTGTGTTCGAACAAGAGCTATCCCTCTGGACAAAGGGTGTGTAAAAACTGTCCAAATGTTTTATATTTCCGAGCGCTTTCGGCTATACCTTCAGCCATTATCAAGGATGATACGATTTTTCAGCTTAATTGAGTGTGTACCTTGTCTGTCGTTTTTAATGAAACATGCATAAACGAAGGATTGCTGCCTAAATATACAACTATCAAACATGCATACATGTATATATATATATATGTTTATTGAATATGTTCGGAGTCTTCCTTGGATGATGAAATTAATTTTGTGAAGGAAAAATGTGATTTAGGTTACCCTCCGCCCATGATACTGTTCATTCGGTCATCCGGAACAAGATTGTGGAGTTCAGAAACTTTGTACAGTTAAAAGGTGCTCTGTTTATCTTAGACTTCCCTGGATTGGATCCAAGTGTGAAAGCATAATTAGGCAGATTTCAGCTAATGTTCATCGTTGTTTTTTCTCGGCTGAGGTCCGTATAGTTTTCCAAACCCGGCCTATGTTTCGTTCTGGGTGCAAAGATGCTCTCCCTCCCCATCAAGTTAATTCTATTGTGGTGCTGACTACATAGGGAGAACTACTCAACGCCTGGACATGAGATTTAAACAACATGTTCCCACTAAGATCAGGAATCACACCTTGTCATTGAATGGACGTGTCCCAAATTCCTATGGTTCCGCCATATGTGAGCACCTCTTAAATGACAGAGGATATGCTGTTAGTTAAATGTTGTGTCCCGGTGGCACTCTCTATTTCACCTCAAAGTGCTGGAGGCACTTTATATCCGGTCTCGCGAACCTTCCCTGTGTAAACAGCGTGAATGTCTGTTGGGGTTCGGTGTTATTTGTCTCTAGCTCTTTGTGTTCATTTCTTTCTCCTCTTCATTACACATTTTCCTGATATTTTAATATGAGTTAAATCTCCCGTAGAGGCCTGAAGAGCGGGAGCGAAACCGGTTGATTCGCCTTTAAAAATGTCATGTAATATTAAGCTACACACTTTCATTTCTTTAATTAGATTTTGTACCTTTAAAAATATTTTCATATATATATATATATATATATATATATATATATATATATATATATATATATATATATATATATATATATTGATGCATGTTTCATTAAATAATATAGAAAAGTTATGTCTATTTATTTTAAGTAAGTTTCTTTCATATTGTCTGATAAGATTAATAACATTATCATTGAAAGACGAAAGGAAATCACCACATTGATACATGTTTAAATCCAATCTAAGCTTTCGGCTTACATAAGCCATTATCAAAGATGATAATTACATTTCAATATATCAAACAATACACGGACGAAACAATAATGATAGTCTGTTTTTGTTGCATGAAAACTTTTCAAAGCAACGACAAACTCGTGTATATGAGACGCGGAAGCGAAAATCACATAGTAGCTGGTGATGTCACACATGACCACGCGAGAGTGAAAACGAGAAGTATTAAGTATGGGAACCCGTTGGTATAAACCAATGGCTTCTGTTATCAGTTATAGGCATTTAAGAATATTTGTGGAGATTTCGTAGTTTATTTTGTTTAGGTTAGGTTTCAACTGTCTTATGTATATAGCTTCAAGAATTTTTAGTTTTTGTTTATTATTTCTTAATGAAACATGCATCAATGAAAAATTGTTGTCTAAATATACACAATATATATATATATATATATATATATATATATATATATACATATATATACACAATATATATATATATATAAATATATATACATACATATATATATATATATATATATATATATATATATATAGTATATTGAGACAGCAGATCATTATCCAAACATATATTATGAAATATAACAGACAACGAATGTCTATTATGTTTGATCACGAGTACATATGTAACCGCTACATCAACGCATCCATGTTTCGATGCCAATCAATAGAAACTCATTTTAAATTAATATATGAACGTTTGAATTCATATTTAATTCGTTCTCATTTCATTATATATATATATATATATATATATATATATATATATATATATATATATATATATATATATATATATATATATATATATAAGGCTAAACACTAATATTCCATGGTTATAATTTATTACATTGGAATCGTAATCGCGATCCAATTAATTAGTTTGTAGGTCTGATGAATTGGATGAAGATTACGATTCCAATGTAAGAAATTTTAACTATAGAATATTAGCGTTTGAGCCTTTTATATTATATTCTTACTCTGTCCTGGACATTGAGTTCTACCTGGATTCTATCCTCTTGGGAATATATATATATATATATATATATATATATATATATATATATATATATATATATATATATATATATAGTGTGTGTGTATTGGGGCAGCAGATCATTATTCAAACATATATTGTTAAATATAGACAACGATTGTCAATTATGTTTGATCATGTGTTTTGGTGTTAATATTTCGTTCTCTCACGTGGTACGTCGTCATAGAAACGCATCACGAATTTACAATCTGCGTCTGCTATTATCGAAATGTTCTATGTCAACAAAACAGAATATCATCTTTGATGGCAAATATCTTCGTTTAAATGTCCGTATAACTACACTGAAGATGGCCTATGTTAGCCGAAAGCTAAGATCAAAGAACAGTGTAATAAAAATTTTTCCAAATGGTGGAAATTAGCTTTATCTTCTCACGAAATTAAAGCAACTATATGAAGCTTAAAACGACTTGTGATCAAACATAATAGACATTCGTAGCCTCTCATATTTAACAATATATATGTTTGAAATCATATATATATATATATATATGTATACACCCCGCCCCACACACACACGCATATATATATATATATGTATATATAAAGAAAGAAAAGTACGATATATAATCCGGTGTACTTATTGATATATTTTATTTTTATTTTTACAAAACAGTGCTCATTGTGAATTTACAGAGCATAAATATAATAGAATAACGGATTTAAAATATGTTTTTTTTCGCTACACAGTAATAACCATGTTCCAAAAATGGAAGCTAAAAACTTCAAATTTAATTATATAATTAAATTAAAAGCATTAGTTCCGTTTCATCTTCAAGAGAATTTTGGAATAACTTATTTTTAAATTTACTGAGATTTAAACGCACATATAAATTCATAATTTCCCGTTTCCAGTGATACAGAGAAATCCAAATATTCAGACAGGGGCGGTAGCGTGTTCATTTTTATTAACTATTGTTGTATCAATCTGAAACGGGACTAATGCTTTTAATTTAATTATAAAATTAAATTTGAAGTTTTAGCTACCATTTTCGAAACATGGTTATTAATGTGTAGCAAAACAAAACATATATGAATCAGTTATATATATATATATATATATATATATATATATATATATATATATATATATATATATATATATACATGAACATTCGAGAAATTTAATCAGTTCTCCATCTCGTTGCATTCAATTTTATCAAGAGAGAAATGATACTAGTCAAATAGTATCAGGTACATTGTTTTTGGATTTGAAATGAGGCTAGTAAAATGTCAATAGCGCAAATCTTTGTTTTTAATGGACGTTTTAGCAAAACAACTAGTGACGAAAGCGTCATTTAAAAGCTCTTTACTTGCGAAAAGGCTTGAAACATCAACTCCTTTTCCCACATTGACTCTCACACATCAGATTCAAAGTGAGGAATCGCTTTACTTATAATGGACGTTAATGGTTTGGTTTGGTTTTTTTATTTTACGGCATATCAACCTCAATGGGTTATTTAATGCTGACTACATTTTTAGGATAGATTCGTATGAATAGAATATTTATTCTTTGCTTAAGATTGGTTTGGTTTATTTTGTTTTACGGCATATCAACCTCAATGGGTTATTTAATGCCGACAACATTTTTAGGATAGATTCGTATGAATAAAATATGTATTCTTTGTTTTAGATTGGTTTCATTTATTTTGTTTTACGGTATATTACCCTCAATGGGTTAATTAATGCTGATGACATTTTTAGGATAGATTTGTATGAACAGAATATCTATTTTTTGGTTTAGATTGGTTTGGTTAATTATGTTTTACGGTATTTCACCCTCAATGTGTTGTTTAATGCCGATAATATTTTTAGGATAGATTCGTATGAAGAGAATATGTATTCTTTGGTTTAGATTGGTATGGTTTATTTAGTTTCACGGCATATCAATCTGAATGGGTTATTTAATGCTTACAACAATTTTTGGATAGATTCGTATGAATAGAATATGTATTCTTTGGTTTAGATTGGTTTGGTTTATTTTGTTTTACGCTATATCAACCTCAATGGGTTATTTAATACCGAAAACTTTTTTTAGGATAGATTCGTATGAATAGAATATGTATTCTTTGGTTTAGTTTGGTTTGGCTTATTTTGTTTTACGGCATATCAACCTTAATGAGTTATCTAATTCTGACATTTTTAGGATTGCTTCGTTTGAATAGAATATGTTTTCTTTGGTTTAGTTTGTTTGTTTTACGTCATATCCACCTCAATGGGTTATTTAATGCCGACAACAATTTTATTACTGGCAATATTTTGTTTTTTTTTCCAAATCTGTTTCTGGTGATATTTTTCCTTCAAAATTCAATTGCTGGTAATAATTTTTAAAAAAATGTATTGCTGGTAATATTTAACTATTTTCCCATAGCTAACTGGTGCTACCTCCCTGGGTGAAGTTGGACCTGGGAACACCATCAATTAAGAGATGGTTCCACGCTCCTCAAAACCTCGTGATCAGAGGCCTTGCTGCTGGATGCAGTTTATCGTCTTACCGAGGACGCTGTGAAGTTTAACGTCATACCCAATCTGGATAACGGACGTTAAGAACATTCATTTGATTATTGAGCGGAAGAATATTTGTCCAATGTTTTAGGCTATTATCAAAATTGGCACTCGTTACCAGTTGAGGTTTGATGTGATTTGCAATTCTTGTATGTGTTTCCTTCAAATTTGATTGCAAATAATATTCGTGACAATTCTAAGACCAATAATCTGTCATCGATATTTATCTACCTTCCCATGGGGCTAAAATGCGCGGTTTTACGTGTAGCCCAAGCGTGTCTGTGTGAGTAAACGCAGTAATTGCTCATATCCTGCAACGAACATCAGAAGATGACAAAATACTCCGTCAGCCTTTGTGGGGGGGGGATGAGTAGTTACTACCCCGAATTGGAATAAAAATCACGACTGAAATTTTTGCTACGTCCTTCTCATAGGACAAAGTACGTCGAGGACTGATATTTTACTTCGTCCCCAAAACAATTAAACACCGAGAACAGATATTTTACTCCGACCCCAACACAATTGAACAAAGAGAACACAACGAGAACAGATATTTTACTCCGACCCCAACACAATTGAACAACGAGAACACATCGAGAACAGATATTTTACTCCGACCACAATACAATTACACATCGAGAACTCATCGAGAACACATCGAGAACAGATATTTTACTCCGATCCCAACACAATTACAGAACGAGAACACATCGAGAACAGACATTTTCCTTCGATCCCAAAAGAATTAAACACCGAGAACACTCATTTTACTTCGACCCCAACAAAATTGAACATCGAGAACACATCGAGAACAGATATTTTACTCCGATCGCAAGACAATTACAGACCGAGAACACATCGAGAACAGATATTTTACTCCGATCCCAACGCAATTGCGAATCGAGAACATATCGAGAACTGATATTTTACTTCGAACCCAATACAATTACAGAACGAGAACACATCGAGAACAGAAAGTTTACTCCGACCCCAATAAAATTACAAAACGAGAACACATCGAGAACAGATATTTTACTTCGATCCCAACACAATTACAGATCGAGAACACATCGAGAACAGATATTTTGCTCCGATCCCAACGCAATTACAGATTGAGAACACATCGAGAACAAATATTTTACTCCAATTCCCACAGAATTATAGATCGAGAACACATCGAGAACAGATATTTTACTCCGACCCCAATACAATTACAGAACGAGAACACATCGAGAACAGATAGTTTACTTCGAAGCCAAGACAATTACAGATCGAGAACAGATGTTTTTTCTGCCGATCCCAAGACAATTACACATAGAGAACACTTCAAAAACAGCTATTTTACTCCGATCTCAAGACAATTGCCATTTATGCTGCTAACATTGTTTTTAGAATTACAACTAATTTGTTACCGACTGACAGTTTATCTTTTATGAAAAGATAATAAAATCGTTGCTGGCCATTTACATCCCTTAGTCTGGCACAAGGCCATATTAAAGTCAATCCTGATGAATTGGTCTGTAAGATCAGTTAGTTAACCTTTATGACCTTTACGATATGTTGGCGGCCTTTACGTGAGACTCGTGCCGTAGAGCGATCGTTCGTTCTGTAGCCTGTTCTTCACAGATTGTTCTCTGGTATTGTCCACTATGTCAGATTGGTATATTTTAGTCGGGCTTTTGACTTTGCGCTTTGGTAGACGCTCACAAAATGTGTTTGCGAGTCATCTCTAAAACGAAACCGCCCAAATCAACTTCAGTGGTTGGCAAATGCCGCAGCCTAATAAGGCGAGGAATTCGATCTTCGAGATGTAAACCAATACGATTTATACACCTGGTCAAGATCTCCCTACAAGGAAGTGATCACGGTTCCTTTCCAAGAAGATGAAAGTTATGACACTTTGTTGCGAAAGTTTAAAAAAAAAATAATAGATAAAATCAAATAAAAAATGAAACAAAAATATTGTGTGACTTTTCATTGATTGGTAATTCATTTTAATTAATTTTGTCTCAAGGCAAGCTGTCAACTTTCCAATAGGAAACGGACTGGCTGTGATAAAATAGATGGCGGGGGGCAGATAAATTGGTTCAAGCCGTAAAAAAGAATTAAAAAAAACTGCCTTTTGAAAAGTTGATTTAATGAAGACTGTTCCATGGAAAGCCTTCGACGAAATCAGCTTATTATCCATAAACACAGACTAAATGAAGCTAAAATTACAGTAGAGACATTCATTATTGAACACTCTGTAAACACGTTAATCTTTTGTGAAAGCTGCAATTTTAAACCGTTTTTCTAATACTTAACTAAACCTCAAGCAGCATAGTACGTGTCAAAAATGAAGGGGTTTTAATTGCATACACCTTTGTGCAAATTAATTGAAACAACCGCTTTAGCTTCCTTTCTTTCACCATACAGGTCAGTTATAGACCCACTGCACTGACAGGATGCAATCGATTTGTATTTTTTCCTCAAATTAGGTCATTTGCAGTGGTGTGCAGTAATATTAATCGGTTTTCGGGGTGTATGATGAAATTTGTTTGGCCTTAAAAAATATTGCGTTATCAGTGATTGCATCAGATTTTTATCACGCCCAGACACTATTTTCGCGACTGTCGATTAGTTGTCCTACGGCCATTGTCTTCGATGGACGTTACTCCATGGAAGCGTAAGAAAATTGTAACGCTGCAAGAACACACTGGTAAGCCTTACCTGAGAAAACATCAAAGTACAATCGACTGGCTCGAAAACTCTCCTGATTTAAATCCAATCGAGAATCTGCAAGGAAAGACTTCGTGGAACAGACATACGAAGTACTAACATGTGCACTGGGTCACGTTTCATTGGAAAACTCGAAAAAAAGTAAATAATAACGGAATTATTCGTTTTGTTTCAATTAATTTGCACAGGGGTTCAGGTGATCATGGCCCTCCACATCTTGCTGTATAATTAATTTGCACAAGGGTGTATATATCGCCACTCCGGCCAAGGAGCACTTGGCTCAGAATCAGTGTCGTTCTTCAGCTGCTTTAACCACAATATGTATGCATCTGTATTTGTTTTTTTGAGTTTGTGTATACATGTAATAGTAGGCGTATAAGCCGTCTTTGACCGGGTCTTTCATTACTGGGAATTTTTGCCGTTCAATT
>OZ038489.1:17598005-17603005 GCA_964036315.1 Acanthosepion esculentum | reverse complement strand
GAAAATTAAATAATAATGATTTGGGGTTTTTCGCATTGACCGCATTTCATTTGCAATAGCCAAAATTTCCGCTTTTCTTATCGCTGACCACTGGCTTTACCGTTACTCCTCTTCTCACCCGATTTAGTTTACTGATTTTCGACTCTGAAAAACTTTGGTAATTTCTGTTTTAATTTCTGGAACGAGGAGTTATTATTTACTAGGGTACAATAGTCCACATGTAAATAATGTAAATAAATATTTTTGCTTGGCGTTAGGTTTTTAAAAAGTCGACATTACATTTTACAATTTGTTATAAATATATTTTTTACCAATTTCAACATACAATCTGTCTTTTTTTTCTTTTTTTTTGACATTGAACATAGTATTGCGAAAAGGAATTGTCAGATGTCAGGAATTACTAAAGATTAATTTTCGTCATGAAGTTCCATTTCAATGAAAAACTGGAAACTAATTTACAGCATAAACTAGAATCAAATATTTTGGTACAGAGCAGCAAATAAGAATCTACCGAAAATCAGTCATTGAAAAAAATAATTTTTTGAATTTTACATTCTTAGGAAACAACTTCTACGGGGAAACTTACCAAAAATAAGCCAGAAAAACAGGAACGTTTCACTGTATTATTTGTTCATTTTGCGATCGATTTAGTAAAAAAAAAAAAAAAAAAAAAAAGAAACTGAACGTCAAAATTAATCTTAAGTTTTTAAATCCTTACAATTTTTTTCGAAGTCATTCATTTGCAATACAGGAAAAGAAATTGGTTAATAAAAAGAAATTTCCGTCGCCCACCCATTTCAGTCAGCCATTTCCCACCTCCGCCAATGCCTAAAGAAAGAGGGCAGATGCAGACGCTGCAACCTGACATTACTGGCATACATCCGCCGAATTCGAAACACGTGTAAATAGTATTCCTGTGAATGCGTGGTTGCTTGCACCTGAGCGACTTGATGCTTTACACTGCGGCCTGTCAGTCTGTTGTCAGTGGAATTGTAAATGATGTACTTTTGAAAATTGCATGTCGACTCAAATTAATTTGTCATTTGCGTTCCATATCTTTCCATATGCACACGGATTGGAAAGAATTCACAAGGCGTTTCGTATTTTCACAACACGGAAAACATTAAGGCTTTATGCCGACTAGTTCATTGAAATTTATGTAGAATTGCATGTTATTACTGTTTCACATAATCAGATAGATAGATAGATAGATAGATAGATAGATAGATAGATAGATAGATAGATAGATATGAACAGATATAGACAGATAGATATGAACATATATAGATAGATAGATAGATAGATAGATAGATAGATAGATAGATATAGATAGATAGATAGATATGAACAGATATAGATAGATAGAAATGAACAGAGATAGATAGATACATAGATATGAACAGATATATATATATATATATATATATATATATATAGAGAGAGAGAGAGAGAGAGAGATATGAACAGAGATAGATAAATACATAGATATGAACAGATATATAGAGAGATAGATATGAATAGAGATAGATAGATACATAGATATGAACAGATAGATAGATAGATAGATAGACAGACAGATATGAACAGATAGATAGATAGATATGAACAGAGATAGATAGATACATAGATATGAATATATATATATATATATATATATATATATATATATATATATATAGATAGATAGATAGATAGATATGAACTGAGATAGATAGATACATAGATATGAACAGATATATATAGAGATAGATATATAGATAGATATGAATAGAGATAGATAGATCGATACATAGATATGAGCAGATAGATAGATAGATAGATAGATAGATAGATAGATAGATAGATAGATAGATAGATATGAACAGAGATAGATAGATACATAGATATGAACAGATATATATAGAGATAGATAGATAGATAGATAGATAGATATGAATAGAGATAGATAGATAGATACATAGATATGAGCAGATAGATAAACATAGATAGATAGATAGATAGATAGATAGATAGATATGAACAGAGATAGATAGATAGATAGATAGATAGATAGATAGATAGATAGATAGATAGATAGATAGATAGATATGAACAGACTGATAGTTATGAAAAGAGAAATAAATAATCCAGCAATCAATTCGAAATATTTAAAAATACAATTCGCCATTTTCAAAATATTTCGACAATATTTGCTGTAGAAAAAATACTATACAACTTAAGGATTCATGTTTGTTATTGTTGGTGAAAGTTGGTTTTAAACTAACTAGATGTCCGGGTCGATGAGTCTCGGTGACATGACTTATGAACTCGGGCTTTAAAACTGTTCAACCGTAGATAGAATTTGTTGTTGTATGACACTCTTTTTCGGTCGACTACTCGTATATCAACCTTGATTTTCTTCAAAAAAAAATGTCACGTCTTGTTTTTGCGTGCTCATGTACTGCGTCGTTGGAAGAGAACGAGTCTCCAAGAAATAAAATAAAGACACAGTTTCTCTACGTGACATCCAAACAGAAATTATATCATACAGATTTTTCCGTGGATTTAACGCACGCAATCCCAAACAGTAAAAAAAAAAACAGACACCGAAGTCTGAGGACTCACCAAAACGGGAAGTAAAAAAAAAAAAAGAAAAAAAGAAAAAAAAAGAAAGAAATATAAAGTAAAAATAAAAATTTCGTAAAAGTGACAGGTAGTATGAAATCGAGACACCTGTTTTTAACTGGCAGACGCCCGTTCCTTTTTCAGGTCTACATTTCGTTATTTTAATTTACCTTCCTCTTTTTTTTCTTTTTTTTAATGTTATGTCGGATCATGTTTAATTTCACCTTTTTCTTGTTTTGTTTTTTCTTTCCTTGAAACTATTTTCTGATGAAGCATTCTTGCTTGAAAATTCAACTTCTGCCTTTAAGATATCCGTTATTATCTATACTGATTTTTTGTTTCATACAATCATTACCTCAAGTCTTTCACTTGCAAGCTAAGGTACATGAAGATTTTTCTTATGAAGTTATTGAAAGAGTTTTTCGAGGTTAAAAGAAACCCCAATCTTTTAAGTCGTATATCCTGATCAGTCAGTTATGTGCCATGCGATCATAGATTAGGCGATCACGTGTCTTTTGATACATGACTGGTGAGGCAGATTTGTTTTTCCCGTAGTAGGTTGCCATTTCTTTCTACAGTAGACCAGTTGCCACCCAAGGCTATAGAACCCGGTCTGTCCTGCTATTTACCCATAGCTGGGGGGCGAAGAAGAGAATTTATACCTTTCTCAAGGGTATTAGCACCTAAATGAATTTCAGTCAGTTATGTGCCATGCGTGATACACGCTTAGGCGATCATGTATGGAAAGATACATGACTGGTGAGACAGATTTTTTTCCCGCAGTAGGTTGCCATTTCTTTTTACAGTAGACCAGTTGCTATTTCTTTCTAAAGTAGTCCAATTGCTACCCAAAGCTATAGAGCCCGGTCTGTCCTGCTTTTTACCTATAACTAGGGGGGAGGAGACGATTCATATCTTTCCCAAGGATATTAGCACGTAGGTGAATATAATGGATCCGATTGGAATTCGATCTCGGCCCTCCGATTCTTCAATCCACGCCGCTATCCTCATAATGTTCTTATAAGCCATTTTACTCTTTTTCTTTTCTTTTGATATTAGCTGTTGTTGACTGAGGTGGCCTATCATTTGGTATCATTTGTTGATGATTACCATTCCTAGTACGCGTAGCATATTTTCGACCCCTGCCTGGTTTCGCCCTTCAGGTAGCACACCCTTTGTAAACCTCGTCACAGCCGATGCGGGGATTTTTTTTTTTTTTAGTTCTTTCTGCTAGGATATATATTTTCTCGTGACAACGCATTTATATTTTTCCTTTCGTTAGAATAAAAAAAACATTTCATTTTTTTCAGAGCTTCGAAAAACAAGTCATCTCTCTTTGAATACCAGACGACAATTATTATTTTCTTCCCGCCAAAGTTGTCTCGTGCTCGTTGCTAGGGACCAAGTGACAGAAATTCTACTTAAAAGCTTCCGTCGTCTCTTCAATATTCTCGTTAAGGTTAATGATACCATTGTATGTCCGAATTGATTTCATTCTTCTTCGGATCACTTTAATTTCTTTTTACAAATATAAAGCTTTTACGGTTCGTTTTCACAGATCATTTCAGATTTATAGCAACATTTTCATTTTTATGATTAGTTCCATTTACATGTTCACACCAAATCTCTACTGATTATAGCTAGTGATCTAAGTAACAGCAAATCTTCTCTCGCCTTAATCATCTTTTTTTCCCCAATCTTCACAGCCTCCAGCAATGACGTGTCCTCTATAGTATTAATCCAATTTCGCTTCCAGTATTTTGGGAATTACTCCAAGAAAGCGTAGTACTAGGAACAACCCTAACATTCACATTCCCAAATTTGCGTAGCTCCCGGGTGATAACCATTTTCTTTTTTCAGTATTTCTTTCTCTTTCAGTTATATCATGCAGTACTCTGGTAGAACATTAAAACGATCAGGTGTCAAGATTTCCCCTCATACACAGGCAGAGAGATATTCTGTGTCTGCTGCATCCACGGACCTTTCTTCCCTTTTTTTTATTATCTATGCCAAAATCTGTCGTAATAATAATCATAGTCACAAAAATATATTGAAAATATTCAGACAATGGTGATGTTGGGCTTAAAAGAATACCCGGAAAGGTGCTAAAGCTTTGAAGAGATTTTAGCCACTTACCCCCGCCGTCGAAACTGCCAGACATCCCCAGAAATGCACAAATAATAATAAAGTTTGAAGTTTGTTATCCGTCTATATCTCTGAGATGAGGTATTATGATTACTTGCATTATTTACACTATTTAGACTGTTATCCTCATCTTCATTGCCATATTCACAATGTTTCGGTCTCTATATCTCTGAGATGAGGTATTATGATTACTTGCATTATTTACATTATTTAGACTGTTATCCTCAACTTCATTGCCATATTCACAACGT
>OZ038489.1:17583005-17595505 GCA_964036315.1 Acanthosepion esculentum | reverse complement strand
CTCATCTCAGAGATATAGATGCCGAAACGCTGTGAATATGGCAATGAAGATGAGGATAACAGTCCGAATAATGTAAATAATGCAAGTAATCATAATATCTCATCTCAGAGATATAGACAGATAACAAACTTTCATACAGGAGATGCCTGGAAGTTTCTGTGGGGGGAGTCATTGGCTAAAATCTCTTCAAAACTTTAGCACCTTTCCGGGTATTCTTTTAAAGCCCAAACCACCATTGCCTGAATATTTTGTACATTTTGGCGCGAAACATGATTAAAATGATTACGTCAACATAAGCATGTCTGTTTCGTGCGTGTGTGTTACCATTGGGTTTTATATAAATGGTACATGATTATCTTAGGAAATCAAGTAAACTGCACAAAATACATTTCTATGACTCGTAAATTTTCAAACAACATTAATGAAAGAATAAGAATCTAGAATCAGAATAGAAATCAATTTTATAAAAACGAGCATCACGTCCAGCACATTTCAATGTTGTTCGTCATCAGAATATACAGGCTGTCCATAAAGTTCGTGTGCATTTTTAAAAATTTATAACTTTATTTGTATTAGCGATAGAAATAATCTGTAAAAAATGTTATAAAGTTTAATGTACCTAGTTTTAAGTATAGCTAAAATAACTAATGTGATTTCAGGCATTACTGTAAATCAGTTGGCAAATGTTTTCCGTGAACTGAAAATCGTATTACCCTTTGTATATCTAATGATGGAGGACATGTGGAAACTTAAATAAAATTTCAATAAAACCTTAAAAAATATAGATTTACTTCTTTCTAATCCTTTTTACAAATTATTTCTATCACAAATACAAATAAAGTTATAATTTTGTTAAAGTGCACACGGACTTTATGGACACCCTGTATTAATACATAATAAGTAATATTTTACCTCCCTTGGGTAACGTCATTTTACAGTAAAAAAAACCGCTGAAATTTAAAGTACGTTAGTCTTATTCAACCACGGTGAATGGACTATGTCTTTATATATATATATATATATATATATATATATATATATATATATATATATATATATATATATATATATATATATATATATATAGGGAGAGAGAGAGAGAGGCAGAGGCAGACAGAAACAGACAAAGACA
Organism: Acanthosepion esculentum; assembly: GCA_964036315.1. Lineage (NCBI taxonomy): Eukaryota > Metazoa > Mollusca > Cephalopoda > Sepiida > Sepiidae > Acanthosepion > Acanthosepion esculentum. Next base: position 17,594,373 of record OZ038489.1, on the reverse strand, counting down.
AACATGATTGTATGTGAATGAGTGTTTTTAAATCCAGTGAGAGAGTTTCACATTCCTGAGGTAACTCCTGAAACTTTTTGGAATTTTTAAGTTATATATATATATATATATATATATATATATATATATATATATATATATATATATATATATATATATATAGTGCTGTTCGATAAAAGTGACTCACATGATTTTTTTTTTACTAAATGTTCTCTTCTCCGATGAAACGAAAGTTGAGCTAAATTCAAAGGATAAGCGATCTAAAATCCGAAGAAGAAGCTTTGAAAGATCTTTGAATATAGCAGTAAATACTGTCAAGCATCCGTTCAGTATAATGTTCTGGGGATGCTTTTCTTTTCATGGAACTGGTTTCTTAAAACCTATTGAAAAGACCCTCAGGAGTGAGCAGTGCAAGAGAATTTTAGAGTCTTGTCTGCTCCCTTCTGCTGAAAGGGTACAAATCGACCCCACCAAGCTCATTTTTATGCAGGATAATGCTCCCTGTCACAAATCAAAATTGATGAAGGAATACTTTGATGAGAAGCAGGTGAGTGTTATGACATGGCCGCCCCAATCTCCTGACCTCAACCCCATAGAAAACTTATGGAGCATTATAAAGTACGGGCTCTCGAGAAAGCAGTTGAGCAACAAAGAGGATTTGATTGTGAATTTCATATCCGAAAGGAATTCAATGCTTGTAGATGAAATTTGCCAGAACCTAATCAAGTCAATGCCTAAAAAGGGTTGAAAAGGTTATTCAAAATAAAGGAGAACCCATAGATTATTAAATATTTCGAACTATATTACCTATTATAAATAAATTATACCTCTATTATTCTTTATTTAAAGCTGTTCGGTTATGTTTCTATTGATTACTAGTTGCAGGAAATAATTGAGTCACTTTTTTGCACAGAATTTTTCCCTTAATCTCATTTATATCCAAAATTATAATTATCAACAGGATACCTTAGGGTGAGTAAACCTTTTTTACTAGGTGGTCGGGAAGGGGTCTTTATATCAGTAAGATTAAAATTAGTTTGACCCCAAAAACAACAGGCGAAAAAATTTTTAAGTAAAAAAAATCAGGTGAGTCACTTTTATCGAACAGCACTATATATATATATATATATATATATATATATATATATATATATATATATATATATATATATATCAATTTGAGAATGAATATTTATTTATGTACAATTACCTATAAATGTGACACAAGGCCAAAAATGTGAAATGGAGAATGCTGGCCATCACTGTTCTTAACTAATTCATTACATTCACTGACCCTATCACACATTTTATAAAACTTCCAACATAATACCACCTTCATAGGAAAATCCATACCACAGTCACCAAAAGGAAGCATTCTCGCTATGTAATCCTAAACTCAATACCTCATATCTACAAACACATCGAGAGGCAGATAAAGATATACATGTTTTTAATTTACATAATCATTTTAATATATTTATACCTTATTTTTATAGATACAAATATTTAAGTAAATGCTCTGTTTTATAATAAACAGTATTAACAACATTTACCGGCCTGAATGTCCGAGAAATTGTCATAGAAAATACGTGTCCCCCGACAGGAATCGAACCTGTATCCTATACGGAACCGTCAAATAGCTTGACGCGCTATACCATTTAGCTGCAGAGGAAGCTGCTTAGCAAAGTCGAATTACTATATAGTTAGATTGATAGATATTTACATACACACACGCGCACACACTCACAGGGGTGTGTGCAAAAATAGGTATACAATAAGGAAAAATAAAACGCGCGCACAAAACGTATTGATTATACAAACATCAATAATGCCCATATTAATAATCAATATATGAATCCTTCAGTTGTTCGAAATGTTTGCCCCAGTCATTCACACACTTCTCGTCACCTGAATTTTTTTTCTATTTTCATCATAATAATAATAATTATTATATATACATATATATTATGAAATGGACTAAATCCGACAAAAATTTTAATATATTTATACATTATTTTTATAGATACAAATATTTCAGTAAATGCTCTGTTTATAATAAACAGTATTAACACCATTTCTCGGCCTGAATATCCGAGAAATTGTCATAGAAACGATGCATCCTCCGGCAGGAATCGAACCTGTATCGTACACGGAACCGTCATATAACCTGACGCGTTATACCATGTAGCTACAGAGGAAGTTGTTTAGCAATGTCGAATTACTATATAGTTAGATAGATAGATATTTACACAAACACACACACACACACACACACACACACACACACACACACACACACACACACACACACACACACACACACACACACAGAGACTCTCACGGGGGGCAAAAGTAGGTATACAATAAGGAAAATAAAACGCATGCGCAAAACGCATCCATACCACAGTCGCCAAAAGGAAGCATATTTCAATGTCGTTTGTCATTGGAATATATTTATAATAAACCCAAATAATGACTTCATATTCTACTCCGATGAATGTAATCAATCAGAAAATTATTTGGAAGAAACAAGTCGATATGAATTTAATTATTTTGACTAATCGAAATAAAGAATAACTTTAAACAGATCAAACTTTTCATATGACAATCATCCCCCCTTTTTTTTCTTTTAGAATAAAAATATAGAAATTTCTCATCACTTCTTATTTTGTTCTTATTATTTCCTTAATATGTATAAAGAAAAGTGTATCTTACAACTGCAAAAACAACAGCCTCTTCATTTTCATCATCTTAATCAGCGCTTAATGGCCGAAAGTGTAGATCCAAGAAGGACATTTTTAATGTTAACAGAAACGTAAAATAAAGAATTTAATTTATTGTTTCTCAGAAAACATCGACCGAAAAGAAGAATCTTTTCAAAAGACAGAAAAATGCAAAGTGTGGGCGTTAAAAGAAATTTGAATTAGGAGGAACCTGATAATCAATTGTCCGGTAATGTTGCTACTTTTGAAATAAGCGAAGAAAATACAAATAAGCACTACAAAAACAAAAAAACAAAACAGCAATAATTTTAACAATGTTGTGCATGACTGGATACACACAAACACGCACATACTCCTCTCTCTCTCTCCCTCTCTCTCTCTATATATATATACATATATATATATATATATATATATATATGCAGAAATATAGTCTTAAAGTGTGCTATATTTATGGGGTAAAGTGCTCAATATCAGAGATAGAGCGTGTGTAAATATAAAAGTGGACATGGAAGTCAGCACTTAGAGGCGACAGTCTGTTTCATGCTAGTGCAATCGTCAGATAACTGTACATTCATCAATTTTCGCCTGACGATTGCACTAGCATGAAACAGACTGTCGCCTCTAAGTGCTGACTTCCATGTCCACTTTTATATTTATATATATATATATATATATATATATATATATATATATATACATACAGTGTAACCCGGATATAAGAGAGTTGTCGGGACCGGAAAAGAAGTCTCTTTAATCCCGGGTTTCTCTTATATCCGGGTTTGGTCTATTTTGTTTAGGTAAGTATGGCTCTAATTTGGGACCAGAGAAAATATATCTTATATCAGGGTTTCTCTTATATCCGGGTCTCTTATATCCGGATTACACTGTATATATATAATTATTTATTTAAATATTATAACATAAATATGTTATAAAATCACTACAAAAATAGCCATTTTGTTTCAACACTTCTGGTGTCTTATCAAGTGATGATGTTGAATGTAGAATAAATGGTTTTAAAAGTTTCAAATTAATTAACGATCCTTCGCTAGGGGTAAACGCTGTTACATAAGCTAGAATGACCAATCAAAATGCAAGTGTATGGTAATTCAAAAAATTTGACAACGAATCATGGTTATCATAGATATTAAAAGATTTATAAAATTTGAAATTAAAATTAAAAGTAAAAAATTACCTATTTAGAAATCTAAATCAAATCTCTATTAAGTTTAAATTGTAGAATTACTGAGGAGAAAAATATATATATATATATATGAAGAAATATAGTCTTAAGATGTGCTATATTTATGGGATAAAGTGCTCAATATCAGAGATAGAGCGTGTGTAAATATAAAAGTGAACATAGAAGTCAACACTTAGAGGCTACAGGCTGTTTCATGCTAGATGCAATCGTCAGGTCGCCTGACGATTGCATCTAGCATGAAACAGACTGTCGCCTCTAAGTGTTGACTTCTATGTTCACTTTTATATTTATATATATGTATATATATATATATATATATATATATATATATATATATGTATGTATATTATAGAATGGACAAAGTTCGACAATTATTTAAGACATTTTTTCCTGATTATACATTATTTTTATAGATACAAATATTTAAGTAAATGTTCTGTTTATAATAAACAGTATTAAACAACATTTGCCGCCCTGAATGTCCGAGAAATTTTCAGAGAAAATATTCGTCCTCCGACAGGAATCGAACCAGTATCCTATACGGAACCGTCATCTAGCCTGACGTGCCTTAATCGATTACTGTCGAAGGACGCATATTTTGTACGACAATTTCTCGGACATTCAGGCCGGTAAATGTCGTTAATATTGTTTATTATAAAACAGAGCATTTACTTAAATATTTGCATCTATAAAAAGAATGTATAAACATGAAAAAAATGTCTTAAATAATTGTCGAACTTTGTCCATTCTATAATATACATACATATATATATATTTATGTTATAATTTTCGAATAAATGATTACATTTGCTCTACTCTGTATTAAGAACTCTTTTAAGAATAGTATTGTTGGTTATTGGAATCTATTCCGTATACACCAATCCTATACTTGTATATATAACTGTACATTCATCAATTTTCAGGTATGGAAGTTATTTTGTACAAAATAATTTCCATAATAATAATTTCCATGCCTGAAGATGACTAAATTTACAGTTGAAAGTACTTGTGAAAGACCTTATACAGTTTATAATTTTTAAAAACAAGGATCATAACATTCATCGAGCGATTTGTACATTAATGCACATTTAAAATTTTGTTTGCGAAAGGATTTCGCCATTTTATATCATTAACTTTAGTAATAAACTTTTTGTATGAATGAATCATTGTAATATAAATTGAACTGCACCGCATATTTGATTTAAAACAACTGACTGGACGTGCAAATCTTCGGGATAACAACTGAGACATTACTCTATATATTGAACAATTTAGTACATGCCACACACACACATATATATATACGTGGAGTAATGGATAACGGCTTGGATTGAGGAATCGGAGAGCCGAGTTCCAATTCCAGTCAAATCCATTACATTCACTTACGTGCTAATACCCTTGGGAAAAGTGTGAATCCTCTTCTTCTCCCTCCAGGTATGGGTAAATAGCAGGACAGACTGAGTTCTATAGCCTTAGATGGCAACTGGTCTAGGAGAAGGACAACTCTGAATTCAAAACCTGCGGAGGGTCGTTTGGGGACCTTGTGGCATTCGCTGCACCCGGTCCCTGTATTTGTCCCTCCAAAAAGTGTGGATGGCCCTGCACAAAGCCTTCACCACTATAATCAAATCTCATGTGTCGGTGTCGGGCTTTCAGTTTCTAGGAACTGATCTGCCTGACCCTCATACGTCGAGTTTGACGGGAGAGTCGATCATATATATATATATATATATATATATATATATATATATATATATATATATATATATATATTAAATTAAAACAGACCACTTTAAGGTTCCATATAATAAATTATTTCACCTTTTAAAGGATCGCGGATCGTCAGATTTTACTTCCAAAGGTTGAAACGAAAAATGAAAAGAAATTTACATATTTTTTACGGGCAGTACTAAGCATATGTAAATTAACGAAATTTAAAGAGCTGTGATAAAATAATTTATTATATGGAATCTTAAAGTGGTCTGTTTTATTTAAATTATTAGCTCTGATTTACATTGAGCTCTCTGGATTTTATCCTCCTTGGGTCTACCCATACGGATTACCTAATTTTTCGTAAACTATATATATATATATATATATATATATATATATATATATATATATATATATAATTATATAAAAACTTCGAAGTGATAAAATGGAACTAAATAATCTTTAAATAGTGGGAAAATAAAACACAACCCCGCAAATGGGTAAAAGCTAAAATTCATTTTTTAAAAAGTGAAATTTATACATATTATAATATATATATATATATATATATATATATATATATATATATATATATATATATATATATATATGCCATTCGCAGATAATACTATTTCGCTGTATCAGAGCTCCCCAGTGCGATTAGACACCCAAATGCCTCATGCCCGGATTGAAACCCAATTGATTAGTCAGAGAAATGACACCAAAGCTGGGGACAACGAGCGAACACAATGACAGAGATTGACGAAGACCCACAACTGCATCTCCGCAATGTTGCCTTGGATTCTATGGTCATCGTTTATTTGTTTTTTTATAAGAAGAAAGAAATACAATTGCCAGTGTTCTTTGGAGATGACAGAAAGGTGCGCATTTTCTACCAATCCTTCCTAAATATATGCATACATCTCATTAATATATATATATATATATATATATATATATATATATATATATATATATATATATATATATATATATATATATATATATATATATATATATATCTTCGGCAGAATGTTTGAGTCCTTTGTTTAAAACGACGTTTTTGTTGTCTACGGCGTTTGTATATGTTGAAAATAGCGCGACAACAAACTTGATTTTGTGTGATTACTGCACAAAGATATCCTTAGTCCTTGTGCGTCCAGGCGTGCAGTCTTTCTCTTACGTTTGTAATGTTTTGGTTCAAATCCAGTGCTGTTCGATAAAAGTGACTCACCTGGTTTTTTTTGCTAAATGTTCTCTTCTCCGATGAAACGAAAGTTGAGCTAAATTCAAAGGATAAGCGATCTAAAATCCGAAGAAGAAGCATTGAAAGCTCTTTGAATTTAGCAGTAAGTACTGTCAAGCATCCGTTCAGTATAATGTTCTGGGGATGCTTTTCTTTTCATGGAACTGGTTTCTTAAAACCTATTGAAAAGACCCTCAGGAGCGAGCAGTACAAGAGAATTTTAGAGTCTTGTCTGCTCCCTTCTGCTGAAAGGGTGCAAATAGACCCCACCAAGCTCATTTTTATGCAGGATAATGCTCCCTGTCACAAATCAAAATTGATGAAGGAATACTTTGATGAGAAGCAGGTGAGTGTTATGACATGGCCGCCCCAATCTCCTAACCTCAACCCCATAGAAAAAATATGGAGCATTATAAAGTACGGGCTCTCGAGAAAGCAGTTGAGCAACAAAGAGGATTTGATTGTGAATTTCATATCCGAATGGAATTCAATGCTTGTAGATGAGATTTGCCAGAACCTAATCAAGTCAATGCCAAAAAGGGTTGAAAAGGTTATTCAAAATAAAGGAGGACCCATAGATTATTAAATATTTCGAACTATATTACCCATTACAAATAAATTATACCTCTATTATTCTTTATTTAAAGCTGTTCGGTTATGTTTCTATTGATTACTAGTTGCAGGAAATAAGTGAGTCACTTTTTTGAACAGAGTTTTTCCCTTAATCTCATTTATATCCAAAATTATAATTATCAATAGAATACCTTAGGGTGAGTAAACTTTTTTACTAGGTGGTCGGGAAGGGGTCTATATATTAGTAAGATTAAAAATTAGTTTGACCCCAAAAACAATAGGCGAAAAATATTTTAAGTAAAAAAAATCAGGTGAGTCATTTTTATCGAACAACACTGTAGTCTGAAGTTCGTTGCAACTTTTTCTTCAGGGTTTTACTTTATAAACAGTCTTCAAAAATTATTCTCCTATGTTCTCCGAATTAAAGTAACCATTTACTACCTGGCCAAATTATTCGAGAACAGTTTTATCTCGTTCGATCAACTTTCAGTTCAGTAACACAAAAGACCAAACGAGCTGCAAAAAACACAAAATTGGACAGCAAAATAAAAGATAAATTTGGTGTCATTTATTTTGTTCAGTTCATGCAAAGCAAACTCGAACTATCGTATCGAAAATTGTTATCTGCAAAAAGGTTATAGCGCTTATTTCTGGGAAGGAATTTTGTCATTTCTGTTTGAATTTCTAAGATGAAGAGTTATCATTATTTACTTGCAAACTATTGTCCTAATATTTACATGCAAACTATTGTCCAAATATTTACATGCAAACTATTGTCCTAATATGTATTTGTAGTTATTACCATAGTTAAACTTACAATAACGATGAGGACGGTAGTCCGCATATGAATAATGTAAATAAGGATTACTTGCATTATTTACATTATTCCGACTGTTATCCTCATCTTCATGGCTATATTCACAACGTTTCGGACTCTATATCTCTGAGATGAGGTATTATGATTACTTGCATTATTTACATTATTCGGACTGTTATCGTCATCTTCATTGCCATGTTTACAACGCTTTGTCTTCTATATCTCTGAGATGAGGTATTATGATTATTTGCATTATTTACAATATTCGGACTGTTTCCTCATCTTCATTGCCATATTCACAACGCTTCAGATGTTGTACTCTCCGGCTTTCTTCAGGTGATTGGAATTTTTCTTCAATATCTGTCTATGTCTCTGAGATGAGGTATTATGATTACTTGCATTATTCGGACTGTTATCCTCATCTTCATTACCATATTCACAACGTTTCGACCGCTATATCTCTGAAATGAGGTATTATGATTACTTGCATTATTTACATTATTCGGACTCTTATTCTCGTCTTCATTGCCATATTTACAACGTTTCGGCCTTCTTCAGGTGATTGGAATTTCGAACCGAACCTTATATTTCGTCCACCGGGGTAGATTGTTCTAGTTCCACTTGGCATGCCTCTCCTGGATATAACAGTTACTTCCGTTTAACTAAATTCACCAAACTTCTGTAGCTTGGTATTGAACTCACAACTCTTTGGGTCTAGTCGCTGGGTCTAGTCAACGTCGTTATCCACTGGGCCACGTATCCTTGAGGACATCTTTTAAATGCTTAAACGCAATCTTCAGGTCATTAAATTGTGTTTAAGCATGAAGGAGACTGTCGCCGCTCCATGTTGACTTCAGTGTCCACTATTATATGTACACATGGTCTATCCTATTGAAACAATATTTTTCTCATATATATATATATATATATATATATATATATATATATATATATATATATATATATATATTCATCGAATCTAGAAGAATCCTCAACTGAATGCAGAAACCACTGGAGGGGCGTTTCTTCCTATTTAGGACTGATTAGCAGTGCGCATCCACTACCGAGAATCGAACCCGTGGCTCTTGGGGGGGGGGGCACTGTTCCGAGTTTATCCAAATACTTGGATGAATATCACTTCGGAACTGAGTGAGTGGCGGTGCTATATCGTGTCTAGTTTGTATCTCCTTCATCACCCGTGGTACAGTTGGTATGACGTTTGCGTTGCTTCCGTCCTGTGTCTTTCTACATTCTGTTGGGGATTCTTCTAGACTCGATGAATTACTTAATTATGATTATATATATATATATATATATATATATATATATATATATATATATATATATATATATATATATATATAATATAAAAGGCTCAAACACTAATATTCCATGGTTATAATTTATTACATTGGAATCGTAATCACGATCCAATTCATCAGACCTACAAATTCAAATTTTTTTAATTTGTAGGTCTGATATATATATATATATATATATATATATATATATATATATATATATTGACCACTAATATTATCTATCTATATCTATATCTATCTATCTATCTATATATATATATATATATATATATATATATATATATATGGAGAGAGAGAGAGAGAGAGAGAGAGAGAGAGAGAGAGGTGCCCCCTGCTGATGTTTCCCCAAAATAAGACGAATCGCCCGTCCAGTGCTTTCTGCATTCTGTTGAAGATTATTCTGGATCGATATTACTATTTTCTGATTACTTTACATATCCCCCAAATACTTCATATATATATATATATATATATATATATATATATATATATATATATATATATATATATATATATATATATACAAGTTTCATTAAAGGCGACTGACAAGGTAGTTCGATTTATTTTTTCTTGCATTCGTACAAATGTTTTCGTTTTTGAACATAAAGTGTATAAAAATTATCCAACTGTTTTGCATTCCGAGCGCTTTCGGCTATTCTTTTACCCATCATCAACGATGATATGTATTTTTATTTTTAACTAAAGGTATGGAATTTTTTTTTATGTATGGATGTATCTAGAGATATAATAATGTTTGTTTAGTTTTTTACGAAGATGTTGTTCATCGTTGATGCTATTAAGTGTTTGCTTTTTCTTTTTGATTATTAGTGCTTCCATTATTTTTAATCTTTTTAACATTTGGGTGAGCCGATTATACTTGCATTTTCTACGATAATGTTGCAGATAGAGTTTTGTCGGCATCCTTGTGTGTTTAAGTGAGTCCGAAATGAGCTGTAGTTAGAGAGCTGAAACATGTGTTTTCTTGATAGGCATGTAGTAGTGTGACGGATATGATTATTTATGTGTTTGGTTTGATCAGAAACGCAGTTCCTTAAGGGGCATTTGAACTCGTAAATAATACTGGTTCTCTGCAATCTAGATCTTGCAGGTGTGTTGTTATTGTTGCTGATATGGTTATCTGCTTCAAATTTTTTTTATAGTAGATAATTTAATTTTCTTGTTCTGATCGACTGGGGTTATGTATCTTTTTAGAAAGTTTCTAAGAGAAAATTCATCTTGCTTAGAGTTAAGATGGATTTATCATTTATTACATAGAGATAAAAATTGACTGGCCGAGAAGAGCTCGTATATACAAAACATTTTGATAGTTTCGACACACTCTGTGTCCAGAATAGAAGACATTTATACATACACAAGAAAATTTAAATAAAAAGATTAATCGAAGTACCTTGTCAGACTTCTTTATTGAAATCTGTATAAAAGAGGGTTGCTATATATATATATATATATATATATATATATATATATATATATATATATATATATATATATATATATATATATATATACCGCAAATGAAATGAGAACGAATTAAATATGGATTCAAACCTTCATATATTAATTTAAAATGAGATGCTATTGATGGGCATCGATGCAGCGGCTACATATATTCGAATGTAATGTCCTATAATAAAGAATATATATATATTAAGACATTTTTTATGTTTATACATTCTTTTTATAGATACAAATATTTAAGTAAATGCTCCGTTTTATAATAATCAGTATTAACAACATTTACCGGCC
>OZ038489.1:17545505-17580505 GCA_964036315.1 Acanthosepion esculentum | reverse complement strand
CATAGTCCGACAATTTATTTAATGACATTTATATATATTATGTTTAACGTTCTTTTTAAATACTTGTATCTATAAAAAGAACGTTGAACATAATATATATAAATGTCTTTAAATATATATATATATATATATATATACATATATATGAGTGTGTGTGTGTGTGTGTGTTTGACAATAGGAAAACTGTAGTAGTTGCCGACGCGTTTCGTCCAATGATAACTTTCTCAAGGCAAAAAAAAAACGAAATGAATTTATTTAAACAAAGTAACTAATAATAAGAAAAACAAAATGTCCTTAGCAACTGGAAGAATTTAGAGAACGCTATTTTCATACTGTTAACAGAAAATTACGTCAATTACTGTCACGTGTGGAGATATTGTTATTATTGCTGTGTTGACTCATTCAACCATTTTGTTTTGATTTCTTGATACTGTTCTGTACGTTTGTTTGGGAGAGTCGTAATTCTGTTAAGACAGGTGAAATAGGGAAAAACCTGGGCGTAGATTAATATTCGATGGCGGCACTCTTGAGGATTTTCCTTCTGAGAGAGTTATTTTCTTTTTTTATGAGTGTAGCATTTTTAAAATCAAAATTGTGGTTGAATTTATTTCTATGTATGACTAGTGCATTAGCTTAGTTGTTTTTTGCGAGGTCTCTTTTGTGCTTATAAATGCGTTTTTTTTTTAATTTCTACTTGTTTCTCCAATATATTGGGAGGAAAAGTTTTGGCAATTTATTTCATAAATGCCTGCTTCAGAAATACTGCTGTTAGTGTTTGAGGGTCTGAGTATATCCATAATTGTTTTGGAAGTGTTTGTGACTATTTTAAGATTATTTAGATGGGATACATGTTAACTCTGAAAAATTTTTCATATATATATTGGCAGCATGTCATTATTAAGGCATGTACTGTTAAATACTACGGAAGTTTTCCGGTTAATAATCATTTTTCTGTTTCTTCTTATTTTCTCGCAAGTTTTGTTTTTTAAATTTAGTTCTATGTTACTGAAAACAACCCTGTTTCTTGACGCTTTACCCGATCGCTTTCGGTTGTCGTCAAGCGTCATCATGGCTGTATGTGTCGGTTTGAAGTGGGGTGTTTACTATTTTATTTAATAGATAATGTTTTCGATATTTAGGTTGTTGGATTAATTCGCTAGTAATTGCGTAAATACCCAAAATTATTATCTATAAAAATAAAATAATAAACAACCTGCTTCAAAGTGAATCATGCAGCCATGATGAAGGTTGACGACACCCGAAAGCGATCTACAAAACACCAAGGACTAGGGTCTTTTTCAGCAACTTAGACCCAAATAAAAAAAAAAACTTGCGAGAAAGCAAGGAAAAACAGAAAATAGATTATTGAACGGAAAAGTTCCGTAGTATTTAACAACACATGCCTAAAAAATGACATGCTGACAATATATATATATATATATATATATATATATATATATATATATATATATTAAAGACATTTTTATGTTTAACATTGTTTTTATAGATACAAGTATTTAAGTAAATTTTCATAGAAAATGTTCGTCCTCGACAGGATTCGAACCTGTATCCTATACGGAACCGTCATATAGCCTGACGTGCCTTTTTAACCGATTCGACCACTGAGGATCGTTCGGTTGGCAAGGTCGAATTTACTGCTTATGAACTTCAATCTTCCATGAATCTCTCACGTACATTCATATCTGCTCATGGTGTATCAAATGTAAACAAATGACGTCACACATTATGAAATGGACAAAGTCTGACAATTATTTAAAGACATTTTTATGTTTAACATTCTTTTTATAGATACAAGAAGTAAATGCTCTGTTTATATGAAAATTTCTCGGACATTCAGACCGGTAAATGTTATTTAATACTGTTTATTATAAACAGAGCATTTACTTAAATACTTGTATCTATAAAAAGAATGTTAAACATAAAAATGTCTTTAAATAATTGTCGGACTTTGTCCATTTCATAATGTGTGTGTGTATATATATATATATATATATATATATATATATATATATATATATATATATATATATATATATATATATATTCATGTTTCATTAAAAACGAGAGACAAGGTACTACGGTTAAAATTTTTATTAAATGTTTCTTGTGTTCGAAGAAGACCTTTCTTTGCTGGACAAAGCTAAGTCAAAATTACAAAGAACAAACATTATCTATAAGTTCACATGTCCCTTAAGGGACTGTGTTCCTGATCAAACCGGACTCACGTTAAACCTATCTGATCACAGCTCCATTAGAACCCATTTAAACACGCACACAAACTTACCAGACTCCATTAGAAACATACTAGTAGAAAACACAAATATATTAACTGCATCCACCTGTAAAAAAAAGATTAAAAATAATGGAAGCTTTAATAATAAAAAAGAAAAAGCCAACTCTTAACAATATTAACTACGAACAAGGCCACAATGTGCTCACCGTATTCGGAAATTAAAACATCCCTACCACACACTAAGACATACACATAACGCACACACTCAATTAAGCTGAAAAATCGTATCATCCTTGATAATTGCTAAAGGTATAGCCGAAAGCGCTCGGAACTATAAAACATTTGCACAGTTCTTACACACCCTTTGTCCTGTAAAGAAAGCTCTTGTTCGAACACAAGAAAAATTAAATAAAAATCTTAAACGTTATACCTTGTCTGTCGTTTTTAATGAAACATGCATAAACAAAGAATTGCTGCCTAAATTTACAACTATCATATATATATATATATATATATATATATATATATATATTACAATTGGAATTAAGATATCTGTGATATCACTTTGTAGTGTACTGTGACAAACTGAGACCATAGACAGTTTGAAAAACTCTGCAGAATTTAAAATTAAAATTCGTAGGTGAAAATGGTCATTTACTAAAGAAATCCTAATTCCAGTTGTAAAGAAAATTTGCTCTGTTAAATGAAAATAGACATTTAACGCTCTTTTGTGAGTCAGTTCTAACATATTTCAAATTCTATGTTGTGTTAATAGGACTCACCTGGATTATAAGAACGGATTACTAACTATATATATATATATATATATATATATATATATATATATATATATATATATATATATATATGTATTACTACAGTTCAAAAGAATTAGCATAGGATGAACTTGACAGAAAAATGAAAAGAAAAAGAAAAAAATGAAAAAGTCCTCTTAGAGTCATTGACAAAAAAAAAGAATGGAATCAATTATCAAACTTATATTTTGAGAAACTTTTGCAACGAATGCCAAAAATTTGTGCCGCAGTAATCAAGCCTTAAGGAGGATATTTTGACGAGAGCAAAATTTAATCATAAAATGCTTCTTGTGTTTTTGTCATAATAAAATTTCTGGTAAAAATCATCCCTCACTTTTTTAACGATGTATAATAATTTTGTCTTATTTAAAGTACAAAACCACTGTTGTCTGTGCCGATTTAAAAAAATTACCAGGGATGGCCATTGACATTTGAACTGTAGTATATATATTTTTTTCCCGCAGTAGGTTGCCATTTCTTTCTGCAGTAGACCAGTTGCCATCCAAGACTATAGAAACCGGTCTGTCCTGCTATTTACCCATAGCTGGGGGGAGAAGTAGGGGATTCATACCTTTCACAAGGGTATTAGCACGTAAGGGAATTTCGGTCAGTTATGTGCCATGCGTGATACACGCTTAGGCAATCAAGTATTTTTCGATGCATAACTGCCTAGGCAGATTTTTTCCCGTTGTAGGTTGCCATTTCTTTCTGCGGTAGACCAGTAGCCATCCAAGGCTATAGAACCCAGTCTGTCCTTCTATTTACCCATAACTGGAAAGAGAAGAAGAGGATTCATACCTTTCCCAAGTGAATGCAATGTATTCGACTTGAATTCGAACTCGGCTCTACGATTCCTCAATCCGAACCGCTATCCATTACACCACCGTGCGTAATTCCCTTAATTCGATACAATACACTTTTTCAGACACAAAAATTCAAGACATATCATAATATTCTCTCCTCTTTTTGAGGATTTTCTAAGCATTACTTATATGTGGTACAAGGCCGAAAGTATGAAGCACCCGTTGAAGATCGAACTCACTATTCAGTCGTAATTGTTCTAGCGAGAGAAGCTTGTTAACTATTACCTCATATCGTGATAAACCTCTATGTATACCAATGTTTAACCTTTTTTCTAATGCAACGTTGGTGGCATTCTTTTCCAATGCTGGGTGGGTGGCATACTTTACTAATCCAGAGTGGGTGGTGTTCTTTACATAACTTTCTTGTAATTTACCACCCACCTTCATGCCGAAAATGCTAAAATTCGTAACAGGATTTCAACGGATACCATTACTCCAAGCTCCAGTCCTTAGGTTTTATGCAAAAGTCTCATTTTTCTTTAATTTTAAGCCTTTTATTCTTTATTTTTTAATCAGACTTGAGCCTTCAGTATCTGTCTATATTTCTGAGATTAGGTATTATGTACACTATTCACATTATTCTGACTGTTGTCCTCATCTTTGTCGCCATATTTATTACAACGTTTCGGCCGTTGTACGCTCCGGCCTTCTTCAGGTGGTTGGAATGTCAGACTGAACCCTTTATTTCGCTCACTGGGGTAGACTGTTCTAGTTCCACGTGCGATGATTAATGGATGTCAGTTATTCCTCTCTTCAGGTTCTCCACTGCCTTAACCGGGTATTGAACTTATACTGTTTCGTTCCTCTCACCGGATGTAACCAACGCCTTTATCCACTGTGCCATGTGACCTGACATCCATCCAAAAGAATCTGTGTGTTTAAGTTCGTCATCATTAATACTTAAACACAGACAAATAATTACAAAAAAGTATTGCAACTTATACCAGGGAATCATTCTATCCCCAAGTATATATATATATATAATATATATATATATATATATATATATATATATATATATATATATATATATATATATATATATATATATATATATATATATATATATATATATATATATAGTATTGAATGTTAAAGACAACATAGTCTTGCATATTTTCTTTTGAATTTTCTCATATTCTCTAATGAGACTTTTTATTTGAAAATGGTTTCGAAATAAGTATTGTCCGTACGATGACCTAGCGCTTTCGAATATGATGAACAATGATGTTCGAAAGCGCTAGGTCATCGTACGGACAATACTTATTTCGAAATCATTTTCAAATAAAAAGTTTCATTAGAGAATATGAGAAAATTCAAAAGAAAATATGCAAGACTATGTTGTCTTTAACATTCAATACTACATGTTTAAAAGAAAAGTTGCTGCCAAATTACACACACATATATATATATATATATGAAGAAATATAGACTTAAAATGTGCTATATTTATGGGATAAAGTGTTAATATTAGAGATAGAGCGTGTGTAAATATAAAAGTGAACATAGAAGTCAACACTTAGAGGCGACAGTCTGTTTCATGCTAGATGCAATCGTCAGGCCACTAGTGCTGTTATTTTTCTCAGCTATTTATATATACGAGGCAGTGGTGCATTGTGGGTAGACTATTTTGGCGGATATTTTATCGGAAGTCCTGTATTTGTTTATTTATTTATTTATTTATTTATTTGTGTCAAATTATTTTGCTTGTTTTTATTTAATTTTATTTTTATTTTGTTTATCTTATATATTTATTTATTTTTTTGATCGGTGTTTTTATTATATATATATATATATATATATATATATATATATATATATATATATATATATAATCCTCGTTTTCTTCCGTAAGCTATGAGGAAATAGCAGAACAGACTGGGTTCTATAGCCTTGGATGGCAACTGGTCTAGGAGAAGGACAACCCTGAAATTAAAAACATGTGGAGAGTCGTTTAGGGACCTTGTGGCACGTAGTGCACCAGGTCTCTTTATTCGGCTCTTCAAAAATGTGATTGGTTCTGCACAAAGGCTTCACCACTAATCAAATCATATTTGCTGGGGTCTGGCTGTCGGTACCTAGCAACTGAGCTGCTTGACCCTCATACGTCGAACACCACACACACACACACACACACACACACACACACACATATATATATATATATATATTCAGAACCATTCATTCACTCATGTAGTTCACTGCTATTAATAAGCAGAGACTGTTTTCTTCCGATTATGGTCATGATGGCCAAAACTAGTCAAGGATATATATATATATATATATATATATATATATATATATATATATATATATATATATATACACGATGCAATGAGAACGAAAATAACATATAAATTCTAACGTCCACTGCCTTAATTTAAAAGAGGGCTCATTACCGACAGTAGAGCAATAATTATTATTATAATCTTATCATATAGACAAAAACAGTTTACTCACTACAAAGATGCAACTTCGTTTTAGTGCATTTTAATTGCGCTTCGACTGGTGAGAACCAAAATGGTTATCTCCAATGGTTATAACCATTTTGGTTCTCACCAGTCGAGGTGCAAATGAAATGCACTGAAACGAAGTTGTATCTTTGTAGTGAGTAAACTGTTTTTGTCTATATGTAAAAATCATCATATATATATATATATATATATATATATATATATATATATAAGTGGTGGTACTCGCTTGGAAAAAACTTGGGTATTTCGGCATGGAGTAGAACAAATCAGTACCCCAGGAAAAATCAGGAATAAAAAAAGAAAGAACCAAGAACATAAAACTAAGGCGAAAACAATCGTCCAGAGTTCAAGCTCAGAGTCCACCCCGCCCCCAAACGAGTAAAAGGCTACTACGTAAAGTGCTCAATACATGAAGTAGAGCAAACCAAATATAAACCTAAGGAGCCAAGCAAACATACCTAGGTTTCACTTAAACGGATCGTCAGGGTAATGCTGGCCCCATTACCCTGACGATCCGTTTAAGTGAAACCTACGTAGGTTTGCCTGGCTCTTTAGGTTTATCTTTTATATATATATATATATATATATATATATATATATATATATATATATATATATATATATATATATATATATATATATATAGTTATAGATTAGGATGAATCGAAAGACCATATATATATATATATATATATATATATATATATTTTCGTGGGGTTCTGAAAAGTAAGTATTAACCAAGAAGCCCTTACTCCCTAAATTATTCAAATATTCAGTCATTTGGTCATGTTTTACGAATTGGGTTTGGTGTGAAGTATTCAGTATCCATTCGTAATTTGAATAACAAACCTTTTTTTATTAAAAGATATCAAAAATTTTGCAATAAAATCGACTATCCAACTTTCTCAATTATTAAACGCACGAAAAAAACAACAACACTAAACTAACCTAGTCTCATCCGGTGATATAATCTGTAATTATGATGAATTTTTTTGCATTGCTGTCCACGAATAGATTAGAAGAATCCACCATTTCCGATGATGGCAGAGGAATCTTTCGAAAATGTTAAAAACTAAATGCTTAACCCTTTGAGTCTTGCATTCCTAAACAATTTTAACCTTTCTGCCTGAACTCCTGAATCAAAATTCGCAAATAATTGGTATGTAATGTTTCACCGTAAATATAAAAAGAGTTACAAGTGTTTAACCACAGGTGGCTGGGCATTACGTCGTTTTTCTCTACCACCGTTCAACCGGTGGCTGGGTAGTAAGTCATTTTTATCTACCACCGTTCAACCGGAGGCTGGTAGTGAGTCATTTTTCTCTAACACCGTTCAACCGGAGGCTGGTAGTGAGTATTTTTCTCTACCACCGTTCAACCGGTGACTGGGAATTACGTCAGTTTTCTCTACCACCGTTCAACCGGTGGCTTGGCATTACGTCATTTTTCTCTATCATCGTTCAACCGGTGGCTGGGCATTAAGTCATTTTTCTCTACCACCGTTCAACCGGTGGATGAGCATTACGTCATATTTCTCTACAACCGGTAAAGCCGTGGTCAGGGCTGAAAGGGTTAAACTATTTTCAATACCATCTTTAAAAATGCGATGAAACATATCATTTAAGAAAAAATTTCTCAGTTATATCAAATAAAACACACTTTTTTAATGTATTCACTATTATATATAGATATATGTCTGTACGCTTGTGGGTGTGTGGGGGTCGTATTTAGCTATCGATTTCTTATAACTGTATTGACACGTCAATTTTAAATCATTCTTTTACGAGAAATCTTCCATGAAAGTCAGACGCACACACACACACACACACACACATATATATATATATATATATATATATATATATATGGGGGGGGGTTGGCTAATAGGCTATCAGTATTATTTGGGGCTCACAGCCGTCGCTGGGAAACTGTCCCCATTAGAAAATCAGGATCCCACTTGCGAAAATGATGTCAACTGATTTTCGTGTACTAATTTTCACTCACAGCCACACCCCGGCTCCAATTCAAAACACCCTGACGACGGCCCGGTTTTGGATTATTACAAAACTTACTACATGTATAATTTTGGCTCTAATAAAAAAATTTAGCATCTAACTAAAATCTGTCCTAAATATAGGTGTCTGCAATTTTAATCGCTGAAATTTGACACTTGAATAAAGAAAATGTTGTGAAAAATGTATAAAATTTAATTTTATGGTCAATTTTTTTTCCGATATTTGTCAAATCATAGCTTTCAGATTATTTTCTTCAAAACTAGTCTAAATTTAACACAATTGTTCTACATAAACGCACGGTAATGTAATTCTAAGTCAGTTTTTTTAGTCTTTTGTAATGTGTCCGCGTATACGTCTACATGGCGTCGAGCATTGACATCAAATATTTTTTTGCAGTCATTCATTCACTATTTCCTGTCTGAGTCGCGACAAATCACACACACACACGCACGCACACACACACACACAGAGACACGCACACACACACACACACACACACAGACACGCACACGTTCACGCACAGAGGTCATAAGAACTTTTTTTCACTTCGTGTTCATTTACATCATTTAACATTGTAATGAACAGGAACATGAAATCAAAATCAAGATTTAAATCTACAAAGTTGAAAAGAAAATGTATTCTTTGAATTACTGATGTATAATATTTCCCTATTTCTTCTCTGACCGAATCACAACAGCACACACATTCTTACACCCCCCACGTATATATATATATATATATATATATATATATATATATATATATATATATATATACACCAAGTGCACACACACTAAAATTATTACAACTTTTTTCAACCCCCGTAGATTTTTCTTTAGGTAGTCTTTTTTACTTCATTATAATAAACACGATGAATACAAAGGCAAGATTTTTAGGGATTATTTTTGATAGTTCAGCTCGAAACCTGGGGTAATTTGCAGTTTAAGCCACGCGCTCAGTTTCTAATGAAAATTTCCCGAATAGTTACATTTACGTGTAAATTTACATGCTTAATTCGAAAATGACAATGAAATTTGGCTAAAATCTATCATTTTGGAGTTATCGACAATAAAAGATTGGACTCATTCGCGTCCATTCGCGTCTATTCGCGTCGGGTCTCTCCGCCATTACCGACGTTGTTTTCATACGTTTGCCTCGAGAAACCATGCGCAGAAGCTTACTTAGTTAACGGCCTTTTTACTGGTCTTACTCATCTCAATTACTGCGCAAAACCAAAAGAAGTCTTTAGTTTCAGTTATTTAGAAAAGCAATGACGAGTGTTGTTTTTTTATAGTGAAGCATTTTATTGTGAAGATGTAATAATAATGAATTCTTGGTTAATAATAATAAAATAAATAATAAAACAAATTCAATAATAAAACAAATAATCATGCTCTTTTTAAATTGATTCTCTCGTCTGTTACCCCTCTCTAAAGCTTTCATTTACCTCTCACATTCGTCCCCCACTCTCATACATACACTCTCAATAAATTTTATTTTTTTTATTCCTGGGGTTATATTTTATGATTTCTTTTTGAATTTGTAGGTCTGATGAATTGGATTGTAATTACGATTCCACTGTAATAAATTATAACCATGGAATATTAGTGTTTAAGCCTTTTTATTATATTCTTACTCTGTCCTGGACATTGAGTTCTACCTGGATTCTATCCTCTTGAAAATTTATATATATATATATATATATATATATATATATATATATATATATGTGTGTGTGTGTGTGTGTGTGTATGTATATATATATATATATATATATATATATATATATATATATATATATATATATGAAGAAATATAGTCTCAAAGTGTGCTACATTTATGGGATAAAGTGCTCAATATCAGAGATAGAGCGTGTGTAAATATAAAAGTGAACATAGAATTCAACACTTAGAGGCGACAGTCTGTTTCATGCTAGATGCTAGGTGGCCTGACGATTGCATCTAGCATGAAACAGACGGTCGCCTCTAAGTGTTGACTTCTATGTTCACTTTTATATTTATATATATATATATATATATATATATATATATATATATTTGTATATTAACCACTAATATATATATATATATATATCATATATGAGTTTATGACTGCCAGAATTGTATTTTATGTTATTTATACATAAATATAATTATTTCTGTTATTGTTGTTGATATTAGAAGCGTTTAGTTTTAATTAAACTCATTCGGCAGGGTGGCTTGTAGTTGTATTAGGACAACTGTCATATTAATGTTCATTTATACAAATTCTCAGAATGTACCTATTTTAGTTTATTGACTGCTGGTTAGCAAACTGCATGAATTCAAGCGTTGACATCTCAGCCCCACCCTTTCAGGTGTGTAGAAATCCCGTCCTCTTACTTGCTTCCCTGATAGCCATAATCTTCAATTATTCAAATGCAATGTCAGTCGACATCTTCAGATGACTTGATCCAATTCCCCGTCCTTCTCTTCATCATTTCCTCTATTCTTTACTCCTGTTCTCTCTCTGTGTAACCCCTTGCATGCTAGTGGCACTCCCGCCTTGCTTGGAACGATTTGCTTAACCCTAGAACACTAACCATGGGTATATAGTACCCAGCGCAAATTTTCCTATTTTTAATTACACTTTTCAGTACCTGATTTCCTTACCTAAATAATATATTTTCCAGTTCCTATTAGTAAACCTGTTCTTCTTGGATGACATTACACGCCTGATAGGACAATACATCCTAAGTAAGCTATCCTGTATCTGTCTATATTTCTGAGATGAGGTATTATGCACACTATTTACATTATTCGGACTATTGTCCTCATCTTTGTCGCCATATTTATTACAACGTTTCGGCCCTTCAGTATCTGTCTATATTTCTGAGAAGAGTTATTATGTACACTATTTACATTATTCAGACTATTGTCCTCATCTTTGTCGCCATATTTATTACAGCGTTTCGGCCGTTGTACGCTCCGGCCTTCTTCAGGTGATTAGAATGTCGAACTGGACCATTTATTTCGCTCACTGGGGTAGACTGTTCTAGTTCCACGTGCCATGTCTAATGGATGTCAGTTATCAGGTATCTCCTGTTAATTTTCCCTCTCCAAGTTCTCTACCGCCTTAACCCTAGAACACTAACCATGGGTGTATAGTACCCAGCGCAAATTTTCCTGTTTTTAATTACAATTTTCAGTACCTGATTTTCTTACCTAAATAATATGTTTTTCAATTCCTATTAACGTTAACTCAAAGTACAAAGTTTGAAGTGCCTGGATGTAAAATATTTCAAATAAAGATTTATATTTAATTTTTTTTTGTTGATATTTTTAAAATCGGGTATGATATACCCATGGTTAGTAGTGGTGTAACTTTAATTGATGGTTAGTGTTCTAGGGTAAAAAAAATTAAAAAACTGATCAGAAAACAGTCCTCATCTAAAGAATATGATAATGTGTATAAGATTAGAAAAGACATCTATTATGGATACCTTCAACAAAGTTAATCAATTGACTAAAAGAAGTAGTGTTTACAATGAAAGTAATAGATTGCTGCAATCAATGAAAAAGAAACAGAATTTGATAACAGAAATTATGTAATATTTCATTAGGATAGCGTGAGATCTCATGACTTTTTGGTGACAAGTCAAAACTTCTTATAGTTTGGCTTGAAATTATTTTTTCCCATTATTACCAGATTTTGCAGTTTGGGATTACAGTTTCTTCTTAAAAGAATTCTTTTTTGTTGTTGTCCCATTTAATGAATGATGCCAGTTATTTTCATCATAATTTTCCCAGTGTATGAGAATTATTCTGAGAATACACGTCCAAAATTTTTTTTCAGTGAAAAAACAAAAAAAAAAACGAACTGGGTGTCAATACACACATCCCTACTGTGTATTTTTGGTGATAAACAAAATATTCGTCCACGTGCTGCGTATGTGGGGTTTTTCTTTCGTTTTCTGATCTCAGACACTCAAAAGTCACAAGGCAAATTTAGTGCATCTGTCAAAGCTTTTCGGTAGGAGATACATTTTTCGTTCATTTAACTTTACTCGTTGTTATCGTTCATTGAAGTTTATTGCTAGTGAAAGACCGATGATTGGTAATAACTGAAGAAAACGAAAATGACTTGGGGAGTGATTTATTAGGGAATCAGAAGTTTAGTCATGTGATACAGATGATTTATAGTGAATGCTTGGCAATGGGGAAAAAGGTTTCTTGACCGACGAGTTGCACAGCTGTCTTTCACACTTTCAAAGTGTCTTACACCACACTTACCTATATGTTTTCCTCAGATTTGGAAAAGCTATATGAGTTGTGAAATGGTCCACTTAGATTGTTTCAATCTCCGTTGTGACGAAAAAAAACTAACTTTTTTTACACTCAAACTGATGTCACCAATTCGAAAAACTTACGTTGCATTACGAGTTTTCCTTTACCGAAAATCTATCAAGGAATCGTAGACGAGGTATCTCATGATAATTCCCGGAAATTTCTGCACGATTCACAACGAAAAATTCATACATGCTTGGGAAAAAAATTTATGAATTAAAACGATTCTTAAAAGGCAAAGAAAACCATATCATTTTTTGAAAGATGCAAAGAGGGTTGCGGTTAATAATTTAGCTTTTAATAGGAGGTTTTGAGGAGCATTGATTCACCTCTTAAATGTTGGTGTTCCCAGACAACCGACCTGGGTATGACGATGAACTACATTCAATAGCAAGGCCTCTGGTCAGGAGGTTTTGAGGAACGTGGAACCACCTCTTAATTGCTGATGTCACCAATTAGAAAAAACTTACGTTGCATTACGAGTTTTCCTTTACCGAAAATCTATCAAGGAATCGTGGATGTGGTATCTCATGATAATTCCCAAGAATTTCTGCACGAATTTTTCGTTATTAAATTCACAACGACAAATCTATACATGCTTGGTGAAAAATGTTATAAATTAAAACGATTCCTAAAAGGCAAAGAAAGCCATATCATTTTTTGAAAGATGCAAAGAGGATTGCGGTTAATAACTTAATAGAAGGTTTTACAGGGGGTTTTGAGGAGCGTTGATCCATCTCTTAAATGTTGGTGTTCCCAGGTCCACAAATGAACCAGGCAAACCGTCCTGGGTATGACGATAAACTACAGCCAATGGCAAGGCTACTGGTCAGGAGGTTTTGAGGGGCGTGGATCCACCTCTTAAATTTTGGTGTTCCGAGGTCCACAAATGAACCAGACAACCGTCCTGGGTATGACGATAAGCTACAACCAAAAGCAAGGCCTCTGATCAGGAGGTTTTGAGGAACGTGGAATCAACTCTTAATTGCTGATGTCACCAATTAGAAAGACTTACACTACGTTACATTACGATTTTTCCTTTGACGAAAATCTATCATGGAATCGTGGACGAGGTATCTCATGATAATTCCCAGGAATTTCTGCACGATTTTTCGTTATTAAATTCACAAATCTATACATGCTTGGGAAAATGTTATAAATTCAAACGAATCGTAAAAAGCAAAGAAAACCAGATCATTTTTTGGAAAGATGCCAAGGGGTTTTCGCTTAATGAAGATGAAAAGAACTGAGAAGATAAAATGATAATGTTGGCTGAAATATGGCAGAAGATAGGAGACTAAAACTATAAATATAATGTTCAAGAAATTTTATGCCGAAAATTAAAAAAAATCTCATTTGATTTGATTTTATAAACTGACCAAGCCTTTAAACAACTCAATATATTTCTAGAAAATCACACACGAACTTCGGTGACGATAGAGATTGATAGTAAAGAATTTGAATTTGAAGTTGAACCGTCCTGGGTATGACGATCAACTACATCCTCGTCCCGGGAAAGACGACAAACTGCATCAGCGACCTGGGTAAGATTTTAAACTACGTCTCACAGCGTGGCCTCTGATCAGGAGATTTTGAGGAGCTTGGAACAACCCCTTAATTGCTGGTGTCAGGGTCCCAGCTATGGGCGAATAGTTAATCCCCATCTGGAGTCAAAATACTATGAAAGTGTAAAATTAGGTTTTCATACTAGCAATACATTTTTGTAAAAGTTTCTTATCAGCAATAAATTTTTTAAGAAAAAATTATTACCAGCAATAGATTTTTGAAAAAAATCTTACCAGCAATACATTTTTGAAGAAACAAAATTTGTAGCAATAAATTTTTGAAAATAAAAATATTACCAGCAATAAAGATCATGTCGGCATTAAATAACCCATTGTGGTTGGTATGCCGTAAAACAAACCAAACCAAAGCATCGAAGTTGTAAAAATTAAATTAAATTGATTCTGGATTAAGTCAAAAATCAATTCTCCATAAATAAGTGTGACTACCTATATATATATATATATATATATATATATATATATATATATATATATATATATATATATATATATATATATATAAGTTTAAAAGATGATAGGAAAACTGTAATATTAGCCGACGCGTTTTGTCCAATGTGGACTTTTTCAAGGCAAAAATCGAAATGAATTTATTAAACAAAGTAACTAAAACAAAATGTCCTTAGCAACTGGAAGAATTTAGAGAACGAATTCTTTAAATATTTATATTGTTAACTCAAAATTACGTCAAGTACTGTCACGTGTGGAGATATTGTTTTTATTGTTGTGTTCACGGATTCAACTATTTTCTACGCCCAGGCTTTTTCCCTATTTCACCTTTCTTAACAGAAGTACTACTCTCCCAAGCAAACGTACGCAACTGTATCAAGAAATCAAAAGAAAATGGATGAATCTGTCAACACAACAATAAAAACAATATCTCCACACGTGACAGTACTTGACGTAATTTTCTGTTAACAGTATGAATATAATAGCGTTCTCCAAATTCTTCCAGTTGCTAAGGACATTTTGTTTTTGTTATTATTAGTTACTTTGTTTAATAAATTCATTTCGTTTTTGCCTTGAAAAAGTCCACATTGGACGAAACGCGGCGGCTAATATTACAGTTTTCCTGTTGTCTTTTACATTTATAAATATTGTCTTTCACTTCAGGTTAACTCTGAGACATTTGATATATATATATATATATATATATATATATATATATATATATATATATATATATATATATATAGCATAATGAGAAGCCACGTATACTTTCTTAATATGTATATAATATAGAAAAAACAACTGAAAAGTTGCAAATTAAAAAAAATTGGATGTTTTTTTGTGAAAGTATTTATTTATATTTATATATACATATATATATATATATTTGATATTTCAGATCGGCCCCGATCTTTCATATAAAAAAATATAAATAAATACTTTCACAAAAAAAACATTCAATTTTTTTTAATTTGCAACTTTTCAGTTGTTTTTTCTATATTATATATATATATATATATATATATATATATATATATATATATATATATATATATATATATAAATTTACATTGAGCACTATTGTGTAAAAATAAAAATATCTATAAGAACACCGGATTTTATATCTTACTGTTCTTTCTTTTTATTTATATATATATATATATATATATATATATATATATATATATATATATATGTGTGTGTGTGTGTGTGTGTGTGTGTGTGTGTGTGTGTGTGTGTGTGTGTGTGCGCGTGCGTGTGCGTGTGGTGTGTGTGTATATGTGTCTTACTCAATCTCTCTCTCTCTCTCTTTTTCTCTCTCTCTCTCTCTCTTAGTAATCTGATGTTTGGTCTGATTTTGAGAAGTGGATCTGTCCGAGAATTTTTTTTTTCCGTTCTCCCTCGTTACCCATTTCGTTCGTTTTCTGTATCTATGTTTTTTGTAAGGAGCCCTACTGGTCGGTCTCGCATGTTTTGCTTGATTTAGAATCCAGTATTTTACGCGTTTCAGCACTTCCTCTTCGCCACAACACCAAAATATGATCGCTTGACAAAGATGCAATTTCTGTTCTTCCCTTTTGATAGTGGTGGTGGTGGTGGGGGGGGCACTGCCTAACTTACTAGACCTGTACCCGTGTCGCCTAGAATATTTTATTCCATTTGGTGCAACCTACTGACAATTTTTTTTTTTTTTTTTTTTACAATTCCCAGCATTATTTTACTTTTTGTAATCTCTGAAGTTGCTAAAAAGAAGAAAAAAAAATTACCTGGTATAATTAGCCTTGCGGCACATTTTAAACCTTCAAATTTGTCACGTGGTTATAAATTTGAGACTTCGAAATTCAAGAAATTTCATTATTATGGCTTCAATTTACTTAAATCTGCGCAAAATCAACTCACATGTTAACTACACATATATATGCAGCCATCACTCTGCATGTATACAATTGTATCATTATGAAATAAACAAAGTCCGACAATTATTTTAAGACATTTTTTCTTATGTTTATACGTTCTTTTTTATAGACACAATTATTTAAGTAAATGCTCTGTTTTATAATAAACAGTATTTATAACATTTACCGGCCTGAATGTCCGAGAAATTTTCATTCGAAAATATGCGTCCTCCGACAGGACTCGAACCTGTATCCCATACATAACCGTCATATAGCCTGACGTGCTTTTACCGATTGAGCCACAGAGGAGCATTTCGGTTAGCAAGGTCGATTTTACTGTTTTTAAACTACAATTTTCCATGATTTCCTCGCGTACATTCATGTCTGCTCGATGCGTATCCAAATGTAAACAAATGACGTCACACATTATGAAATGGACAAAGTCCGACAATTATTTAAAACATTTTTATGTTTATACATTCTTTTTATAGATACAAATATTTAAGTAAATCCTCTGTTTTATAATAAACATAATTATAATAATTATAATAAACATAATTATAATAATAATTCCTGTCAGTGGACGCATATTTTCAATGAAAATTTCTCGGACATTCAGGCCGGTAAATGTCGTTAATACTGTTTATTATAAAACAGAGCATTTACTTAAATATCTGTATCTATAAAAAGAACGTATAAACATAAAAAAATGTCTTAATATAATACGATTGTATCTCAACACTTATTTATTTTAGATAACAATAAATAATGACGTGTCTCGCAATGATAGTTTGCATGTCTGGTATATGTAAGCCTGTGTGCGTGTTGTAGTTATTTTTACCTCATTTTATAAAGCAACAACACAAAGGTTCACACATATAGCAATATAACTAATAGATAAGTCTGATTGGTGGATGATTGTTGCAATTTCTCTCCAGTGCATTAATCGATATCGAAAGAAAAATTAGAATTTTGAACGCTCGTCTTCAACACTTGGATGGTGTCCGAACGTGTGGCGCAGTACCATCTTCTAACCCAATCATATGGTCCTGTGCTAGAAGAAAGCAAATTGAACAATTGTTTAGATAAACTTACAATTTCTTCTGGGGAAAAAAGAGCCATAATAAAAAAAAAGAGATTAATTATACAAAGAGCTTTCGAACTTATTGTTCATAACGCAGAGCATAAAAGACTGGAATTAATAAAAAAAAAGAAACACTGTAAGGCAGGAATTAGAAAAAAGAAACAATGAAAAGCTGGAATTAGAAAAAAAAAGAAACAATGTAAGGCTTGGATTAGAAAAAAACGAAACAATGAAAGGCTGGAATTAGAAAAAAACGAAACCATGAAAGGCTTGAATTAGAAAAAAACGAAACAATGAAAGGCTTGAATTAGAAAAAAACGAAACAATGAAAAGCTGGAATTAGAAAAAAAAGAAACTACGGAAGGCTGGAATTAGAAAAAAGGAAAAAATTGAAAAGCTGGAATTAGAAAAAAAAAGAAACCATGAAAGAAAGAAAAAAGAAACAATGAAAGACTGGAATTAGAAAAAAAGAAACAATGAAATGCTGGAACTAAATAAAGAAACAATGAAAGGCTCAAAATAGAAAAAAAAGAAACAGCAAAAGTCTTGAATTAGAAAAAAAGAAACAATGAAAGGCTGGAATTAGAAAAAAGAAACAATGAAAGGCTGGAATTAGAAAAAAGAAACAATGAAAGGCTGGAATTAGAAAAAAGAAACAATGAAAGGCTGGAATTAGAAAAAAGAAACAATGAAAGGCTGGAATTTAAAAAAAGGAAACAACCCATCACATGTCATATATCCAAACATACAAGGGAAAGTGTGGAGGTGGAAGATCAAATTATGCACTCATAGTTCAATTTTCGAGGTTTTTTGACTATTTTTTAAAGTAACACATGAAAGGGTGTATATAGATGTCTCACTTTATTAAATAAAGGTACGAAACTTTATTTACGATTATTACTAGTGTGTTTCTATGTGACTGAGATTTTATATTAAATTTATGATTTTCCACTTAGAAATTCTGTCAATTTCAGTGAGTAAAAAGTGATATTGGAACTTATTTGCCTAAAGGAAAAACTCTAAAGTGAAAAAAACTTCCATGTATTTAATTCCTGGAGCTTATGGAAAGGCGCCGATGCCGCAATGCCGTCAGGTATTATGGAAGATGGAAAAAAGGACTGGTATATATATATATATATATATATATATATATATATATATATATATATAGTTTAGGAAAAACTAGGTAATCCGTATGGGTAGACCCAAGGAGGATAAAATCCAGAGAGTTCAATGTAAATCAGAGCTAATAATTTAAATAAAAACAGACAACTTTAAGGTTCCATATAATAAATTATTTCCCCACATCCCTTTTAAAGGACCGCGGATCATCAGATTTTACTTCCAAAGGTTGAAACGAAAAATGAAAAAAATCGTCAAAAATGTGTAAATTTCTTTTCATTTTTCGTTTCAAACTTTGGAAGTAAAATCTGATGATCCGCGATCCTTTAAAATGGCTCTGGTGAAATAATTTATTATATGGAACCTTAAATATATATATATTTTAAGCATATCACCCCAAGCATGGCGGGAAGCCACTAGCACGCAAGGGGTTACAGAATATTTGGAGCGAGAGCAGATAGGAGCGATAGAGGAAAGGAAGTGGAGAAGGATATGGATAGATCAAGGAAACTGGAGATGTCGATTGACATTACATTTGAATAGTTTGAGATTATAGTTGTCAGGGAAACAGGAATAAGGAAGGGAGTTCCACAGGTGAGAGGTGCTATATATATATATATATATATATATATATATATATATATATATATATATATATCGCACCTCTATTCAAATGTAATGTCAACAGAAAAGTTGCTGCCAAATTACACATATATATATATATATATATATATATATATATGCATATTTTATTTTATTTATTTTATGTCTATACGTTCATTTTATAGATACAAATATTTAAGTAAATGCTCTGTTTATAATAAATAATATTAAACAAAATTTACCGGCCTGAATGTCCGAGAAATTTTCATAGAAAATATTCGTCCTTCGACAGGAATCGAACCTGTATCCTATACGGAACCATCATATAGCCTGATGTGCCTTTAACCGATTGGGCCACAGAGGAGTGTTTTGGTTAGCAAGGTCGATTTTACAGTCTTTAAACTAAAATCTTCCATGATTCCCTCACGTACATTCATATCTGCTCAATGCGTGTCCAAATATAAACAAATGACGTCACATACGAAATGTACAAAGTCCGACAATTATTTTAAGACATTTTTATGTTGTTAATACTGTTTATTATAAACAGTGCATTTACTTAAATGTTTGTATCTATAAAAAGAACGTATAAACATAAAAATGTCTTTTAATATATATATATATATATATATATATATATATATATATATATATATTATTCCTGGATCCTTTTCAAACTTATTCAATATGGCAGCAATACTTAATGCACGGACGAATGGTAGATTTATAAACGTGCAAGAAGGATTTTGACGAGAAAAAAAATTTTTGACACGACCCAGTGAAGCAACTATCCTAGCAGTAGACTGATCAATTGATTCAACAGAATCATTCCATTTCATGTCGATGGAAAACGTGATCCCAAGAAGTTGCAAAGCGTTTTCACCCCTGGAGTTATCATCAGCTATACTGATGGCAGACAGCATAGGTTCTCGCTGGTGATTAAGTGAAAGCAGTTTTGTTTTGGAGGCGTTAAAATTTACAAGCCATTTCTTGCCCCAGTTAACCACTGATTGGAAGTCCTTTTCGAGAGCATTTGCCAGTTTTACTTTATCGGGTCTGTCCGACTTACTACTAAGAGAGGAGTAAATAATTATGCCATTTGCATAAATACCTATTTAGGAACTAACGACATTGAGAATGTCGTTGATGAAGATCAGAAATGGTTTAGGACTGAGGATAAAGTCCTGGGGGACCTCTGCTTTAATATGAAATGATCTAGAAGTATGTCCATTCAACACGACCTTCATTATATGATTTGTTAGTAACAATTTAAAGCCAAATATTCAGCTAGAGCCGCTTTAGCCCTTGTGGAGAAGGCCAGCATGCCAAATCTTCTCTAACTTTGAGATATCTAGGGTCACATCTCAAACTTCACCATTCTCATCTCAAACTTGATAGATAAATTCAGTGGTGGCCATTAATGTATCAGCAGTAGACTTGGAGATGCAGAAGCCATGTTGTTTATCCAAAAGGAGGTTATGTGAAGTAAGCTGCTTAACCAATTCGGTATTGATTAGAGCCTCTAGTACTTTGCCAAAAAGAGGTAAGAGACAAATAGGGTGATAATTTGAGGGGTCTGAAGGTTCTCCAGTGTTTTTAAAACAGGAACTACAGAAGAAGATTTCCAAGTTGGAAAGCAAGAAGTAGTGAAGCATTTAGTGTAAAGTTTGGAGAGAACAGGGGCCAGTTCAGGAGTACATGTCTTTATGATAATTGCAGGGATACTTGAATCCCCCAAGCCTTGTTGGGATGCAATTTAGAAATGATAGCAGAAGCCATGGATGGAGTTATGTGCATATCACTCAGTAGAGACTCTGTTCTAGGGGGAAAATCGGGCAGATATACTCCAGATGAGTCAAGAGTGGAGTAGGAAGAGAATTTCTGAGCAAAGCACTCTGCTTTATCTGCAGTAGATGACAACATTTCAAATTGATTGAAAAGAGTTACTGAGGATTTTCTCTTGTTCAGTACACTCTTGCAAAGCCAACAGTAATCTCTAGAACCAAACTTGTGATGGGCTATACTGTGTCTCGTTCTATCAGCGAATAGTGACTTTGCCTCTTTGAGAACACACTTATATTTATTACGAGCGGCGACAAAGCAACGTCTCTTTCAATTGGACCTGTCACACTGGTATACACGGAAGAAGTGATTTCTGTCGGTTATAGAGGCAAAGTAGGCAGGACTGAACCAAGAAGATTACGGTTTCAATTGGTATTTCTGTACTGGCACGAAAGCTTCGATACCGTTTTTCACCCAGTAAAAGAACACAATAGTACATTTCTCAACAGAATGGTTAAGAATATAATTCCAAGTGACTTCACGAAG
The DNA here is from genome assembly GCA_964036315.1 of Acanthosepion esculentum. Lineage (NCBI taxonomy): Eukaryota > Metazoa > Mollusca > Cephalopoda > Sepiida > Sepiidae > Acanthosepion > Acanthosepion esculentum. The sequence goes on along the minus strand of OZ038489.1, from coordinate 17,558,694 downwards.
GAAATCACGAAATGAGTCGCAATCAATGCGTTGATAACAGAGAGACGGTCTGTTAATAGATGGTTCTTGCCTGATGAGAGAGCGGGGAAAAGACATTTATAGACACTAACGCGTGGTCGGAGTTGACAAGAAGACAGAGCTGCAGTGCGATGTGGAAGTAAAGAAGATATTAAGTATAGAATTGTGTTCATCAATTAATAGGGAAACGAGTGAGGGAAGTGTACTTTTTGAGTGAGCGACGGAGCAATTGAAAAGTTCAAAGTTTGGATACCAGCGAGATCAGCGGCATTAATATGATGAGGCCACTTGAAATGGTGGCCATTGAAGTCGCCGAACGCTGAACTTAAAAAGAATTCTCATCGCGATGATTTTGAAGGCCAGTGGTCAATCCTGTAAAGAAGTCTTCCTTTTATTGTCTTTTCTCTTTGTCAACAAATGGTTTCAGCTAAGAAGAAAAGGTAGCAAGTAGCAAATTATAAAGTTATAACTGATTGATTTTTCGAAAGAAAATTCTTTGTATGTTACCTTTCCCACTGGAGATTCTATCGAATGCAGAAGCCCAGACCAGGCCACAGATATATATATATATAATTATATATAATTTCGATCTGTCGGAAAGCAACTGTCATTTGCTTGTCGCCTCAGGTTTTATCAACATTATTCACCTTTCCACTGATTTCTTTTTGTCTGCATTCTATGGGCGCATTCCCGCCCCCCGGGACGCTAAAACACAATAACACATATTTCATCATATAGAATAGGGAATGTTACAAGGTGTTGTTTTGAAGCAATGGAAAAAAAGATTTGAATGACAAGGTAAAGCGACAAAAACAATTTCTGTTCTGACAACTTTGAAAGAATTGCTTCGGCTTCCGTTGGTCTGACAAACAGGAATTCCTGAGATTCCACACATTCGATGAAAATGTTTTTCCTTAAAATCTTTACATTGGAATGTAACTAATTTCAAAGCGTTCTCTTTGAAAATTGGTTTCAATGCAGAGAACGGAACGTTTAGCAAGAAATGTTGACGTTTTTTTAAATAAAAAAACAGGGGATGACATTTTGCATGTTGTCTTTATTAAGCGTTCCTGGGCGAAGAAAACAAAACTCTCTTAGGATGAATGACTAGAGAACAAACCTTTTAGTGTGTGGATTTTTCAATGTTTCGGAAACAAACGACCAATGAAAGAGAAAGAGACACACAGACAGACAGACAGACAGAGAGTGAGAGAGAGAGAGAGAGAAAGAGAGAAAGAGAGAAATAAATAATATAGCAAGCTTGGTTTTAAATTACAGTGGGTCTATCAGATTGCTAGCGATCGAGATAATCTTAAAACTATCATAACATTTGTAATACTGTACTTAAAAGAAGTACAGTATTACAAATATCATAACATTTGTAATACTGTACTTAAAAATAAGTACAGTATTACAAATGCTATGATAGTTTTAAGATTATCTCGATCGCTAGCAATCTGATAGATAATCGTAATAGCAATTTGATAGATAATCGTAAAACATTAAAAGCAACGTTAATACGAATCCGTATGTACGAATCAATATTTATAAATTTGTATTTAGATGTAAATTGATTAATGTTCTGATTTATTTATTTTAATCGATTTTCCTGTCAAAATCAATGTGATCAAATATGATCTATATTAGAATTGGATCTTTTTAGCAAAGATTAAATCAGAGATCAGGTATCGTTCAGCGCCCTTACTAATGTAAGGAACTACTAAAATGTTCACTATGAGGATGATAGAGAATGAGTGTAGGGTGTATGTGTCTGTATGTGTGTCTGTATGTGTGTGTGTGTGTGTGTGTGTGTGTGTGTGTGTGTGTGTGTGTGTGTGAAGCTGAATTTCTCGAATTATCTACTGCAAAACGATTGATTTTTGCCGTAGTCTGATAGCCACGGGCATAAAATATTCGATTTTCCACGTTTCTGATTTGCTTCTCGGAACTTTCCAAACTTTCCAAAGGTAACTGTGAATATTTTTCTATTTCTTAATTTAAAGTCGCAATCATTCTCCGTTCTGGGTATGACGATAAACAACATCCGCGTCCTGGGTAAGACGATAAACTACATCCGCGTCCTGGGTATGACGATAAACTACATCCGCGTCCTTGGTATGGCGATAAACTACAGTAAGGCCTCTGTTCAGGAGGTTTTGAGGAGCGTGGAAAAATCTCTTAATTACTGGTGTTCCCAGGTCCAACCTGACCCAGGGTGGTAGCACCTAGTAGGACCCCAGCTATGGGTAAATAGTTACCCCCCGCGCGAAGAGGTTAAAACAGTATAAAAGTGTAAAGATAGGTTTTAATACCAGCAATACATTTTTGCAAAAAATCTTACCAGCAGTACACTTTTGAATAAAAAATATTACCATCAATATATTTTTTATAAAAAAAATATTACCATCAATACATTTATTTTTAAATATTACCAGCAATACATTTTTTGAAAAAAATATTAGCAGCTATACATTTTTCCCCCAAAAATATGTTACCAGTAATATATTTTTGAAAAAAAATATCACCAAAAATACATTTTCGGAAAAAAAAAATTACCAGCGATACAAATCTTGTCGGCATTGAGGTTGATAGACCGTTAAAACAAACCAAACCAAATACATATTCTATTCATACGAATCTATCCTAAAAATGTCGGCATTAAATAACCCATTGAGGTTGATATGCCGTTAAAACAAACCAAACCAATCTAAACAAAAGAATACATATTCTATTCATACGAATCTTTCCTAAAAATGTTGTTGGCATTAAATAATCCATTGAGGTGTTGATATGCCGTTAAACAAAGCAAACCAAACCAATCTAAACCAAAGAATACATATTCTATTCATACGAATCTATCCTAAAAAGGTTGTTGGCATTAAATAACCCAATGAGGTGTTGATATGCCGTTAAACAAAACAAACCAAAGCAAGCAATCATTCTCACGTGTCAAAACTTATAGTTTCTGTTGACCAAAGCAGACGGAAGAAAACCGTGATTTTGACGTTGAAACTGATCGAAATGAGTGCCTTACAGTAAATCAAAAACGAATTTTAACTTAAAAATATATAGACATAAATTTTATTGAACAACTTGTTGGCACAGTTGGGCGTTTCCCTGTCACCTGCGCTTTTCTGTCTGAAATTCGTATAAAAAATGTACTTTTTATCAACTGTCACAATTTCTTTCAAGTACCGAATATTTTTCATACACCCTGTATAATAGTTTTTATTGTGATATGATTTTAACGGGTAAACGGTCTCCTCAAATATGAAGAAGAGACTCAAGGCAACGGAGGTATGGTTCTACAGAAGGATGCTAAGGATACCACGGACCCAACATATTGGGATGGCCAAAGACGCGTTCCAAGAGCTAGGCAGAGCATTACGAGGCAAGAGGATTTCTTTGGTAACAAAGAAAAGAGTACTGAGCTGCCACGTGACATCTGTCCTCCTTTACGGCAGCGAATGTTGGACGGTCTCCTCAAAGATGAAGAAGAGACTCGAGGCAACCGAGGTAGTGTTCTACAGAAGGATGCTGAGGATATCATGGACCGAGCGTGTGAGCAACGATGAGTTTTTGGCGAGGATGCAAACAAGCTTATACTTAACATCAGGAAGAGGCAGATGAAATTTCTAGGACACTCAATGAGAAAGGAGGGCTTGGAAAATCTGATACTCACAGGTGACATAACTAGCGGGCTTAAGCAAGTGGATGACAGAGCATGGCCTGGGGGAAGTAGCAAAGGGACAAAATTTATTAAGTGCTACAAGGGATAGGAAGAAGTGGAGGACCATGATCGCCTACGTCCTGAAGGGACACGGCACATAAAAGAAGAAGAATATGTTTTATATCATCCCAGTGTGTCCCTTTCTATCTATCTATAAATTAAAAACCAAGCTTGCTATATATATATATATATATATATATATATATATATATATATATATATATATATATATATATGTAGCAAGCTTGTTTTTTAATTACAGAAAAAAAAACTTCGAGAATTGAGTTAAAGGGAGATAACTGAGACATCTGGAAATGGTATGCCACTTGGAACTAGAACCATCTACTCTGGGGGATGAAAAAAAGGTTCAGTTCAAAATTCCAATTACCTGAAAAAGGTCGGAGTGTACAACGGCCAAAACGTCGTGGATATGCCCACAAAGATTATAACAACAGCTCGAACAATGTAAATAGTGTAAATAACGTTAACGTTGTGGAGGGTAAACATCAATCCGACTAACATAAACAAGATATTGCAAATAACTTTTTAATAGTTGATTTTGACAATATTGGCTATTTCCTGCATCGTATAACGTTCATTATTCTCTTATCATTATTTGATTATTAACAATCTCAACTGATCTACTCGACTAGGGAACATTGTGAAGTTTTGTAAATTTCTTTTAACACATTTTATCATTATTATTTTATCATTAAATTGCACAAATCTTGTGTGTGGGTTGCATTTTTAAATTTACAAAATTACACTGCACCAAAAGTGTTGCTTATATTCTTTTTTCTTCAATGTTAGAATCAATAAAAAAATATCTTTAAAAAAATGTACACCACTGAAGCAAACCTGTTAGATTTCTCAATACTACACCCTTGTGCAAATTAATTATACGGAAAGATGTGTAGAGCCATGATCACCTACACCCTTGTGCAAATAAAATGAAACAAAACGAATAATTCCGTTATTAATTTTTTCGTATTTTTCCAATGAAATATGACCCAGTGCACATATTAGTACTTCGTATGTCCATTCCACGAAGTCGTTCCTTGCAGATTGACCACAGATTCTCGACTGGATTTAAATCAGGAGTTTCCTCGCCAGTCTTTAATACTTTAATTTGCTCACTGGTATGGCTTGCCAGTGTGTTCATGCAGTATTGCAATTTTCGTACGCTTCCTTGGAGTAACTCAGACAATGGTCGTAGGACAACTAATCGACAGTCGAGACAATAGTGCCTGGGCGTGATAAAAAATCTGATGCAATCACGGATGACGCAATATTTTTCAAGGGCAAACAAATTTCATCATACAGCCCGAAAACAGATTCATAGTACTGCACCACAGCAAATGATCGAATTTGAGGAAAAAATACAAAATCGATTACACTCAGTGGGTCTAAAACTGATCGTATGGTGAAAGAAAGGAAACTAAAACGATTGTTTCAATTAATTTGCACAAAGATGTATATCTGAAGCTGTATTTATAGTTTATAAAGAAAAATATTAGGAATAGTATTCATTTTTAACTTCGTTGACATTTGCGCTATTTACATTGTTCGGGCTGTTTTCCTCATCTTTATTACCATATTCACAACGTTTCGGCCGTTGCACGCTCCGACCTTCTTCATGTGATTGGAATTTCTAACCGAACTGGATAGATTGTTCTCGATGAGAATACCATAGACTGAACATATGAGTAAAGAGAAAGTTTTAAGGAAAATGGAAACAAAAATAAGGTTTATGATTATAATCAAAAAGAGGCAACTGAAATTTCTATGACAATAAATAAGGAAACAAAGCTTGGAGAATTTGAAACTCACAGGACACACCGAAGGTAAGAAGGGCAGAGGGAAGCAGAGAGTAATCTTCCTAATAAGCTTGCGCAAATGGATTAAAGAACAGGGCCTGGGGGGATAATAAGGAGATAAACATTTACATTATTTACATTGTTGTCCTCATCTTGATTACCATATTCACGACGTTTCAACCGCTGTACGCTCCGGCCTTCTTCAGGTGATTGGAATTTCGAACTGAACCCTTTATCTAGTTCATGGGGGTAGATTGTATTAGTTAATATTATGAGCATTCTTTCCGACATTCCAACTGAAAAATATTAATAAAACACGAGTTTTTCCCGGCGAATGTGTAAATCAAAAAAAAAAAAAAAAAAAATCTGACTTCGTTTGTTTGCATCGCAACGCCTGTCTTCTCAAAATGGCTGATGTGTGTCTTGATCAAAGATTTTGCAATAAACTTATCAAGTTTCGCTCTTCGCGTTCTTCATGTCTCTACGGTTGACTAATTTCTTTATAAGTAATTTCCCATTTTCATGGCGAACGCAAATCGTTTCAGCGTATGGTTTTCTGATACTTAAAGTCGGACATCTTTAAAGAAGGTTGGACAAAAGCTTAATATATTTCTAAGCTGCAAAACCTGTAAAAGCCTCAACTTTTCTCCGTAATTTTTACTAACAATTACGCGTTACAAACTACACTGCTATTCGATAAAAGTGACACACCTGATTTTTTTTTAATTAAAAATTTTTTCGCCTATTGTTTTGGGGGTCAAACTAATTTTTAATCTTACTAATATAAAGACCCCTTCCCGAACACCTAGTAAAAACGTTTACTCACCCTAAGGTATTCTATTGATAATTATAATTTGGGATATTTTAGGGAAAAACTCTGTGCAAAAAAAGTGACTCACTTCTTTCCTGCAACTAGTAATCAATAGAAACATAACCGAACAGCTTTAAATAAAGAATAATAGAGGTATAATTTATTTATAATAGGTAATATAGTTTGAAATATTTAATAATCTATGGGTCCTCCTTTATTTTGAATAACCTTTTCAACCCTTTTTGGCATTGACTTGATTAGGTTTTGGCAAATCTCATCTCCAAGCATTGAATTCCATTCGGATATGAAATTCAAAATCAAATCGTCTTTGTTGCTCAACTGCTTTCTCGAGAGCCTGTACTTTATAATGCTCCATAAGTTTTCTATGGGGTTGAGGTCAGGAGATTGGGGCGGCAATGTCATAACACTCACCTGCTTCTCATCAAAGTATTCCTTCATCAATTTTGATTTGTGACAGGGAGCATTATCCTGCATAAAAATGAGCTTGGTGGGGTCGATTTGCGCCCTTTCAGCAGAAGGGAGCAGGCAAGACTCTAAAATTCTTTTGTACTGTTCGCTCCTGAGGGTCTTTTTAATAGGTTTTAAGAAACCAGTTCCATGAAAAGAAAAGCATCCCAGAACATTATACTTGACAGTACTTACTGCTAAATTCAAAGAGCTTTCAAAGCTTCTTCTTCGGATTTTAGATCGCTTGTCCTTTGAATTTAGCTCAACTTTCATTTCATCGGAGAAGAGAACATTTAGAAAAAAAATCAGGTGAGTCACTATTATCGAACAGCACTGTAGAATAGACTTGAATATTTTACGATACATTTCTAAGTCGCAACAGCCTACCTGCTTTTATAACCGGGACTCGAAAATCTGACAATTATCTCAGCTCGAATAGTGACTTCAAACACAGGTAGGAAATAAAAATTTATTTCAGTAAAAACAAAAACAATTTTTTAGAAATGTTAAATGTTTTAGAACTCCCTTTTATATTTGTGTACAAATCTGAGAGTATATATGGATGCTTTCCGACGAATAATATGAAAGTAGTCATTTTATAAGTGCCAAATATCTATCTCCAATAATAATAATAATAACAAGTTTTACAATGCTATGTTAAATGAATGTTATAAAAATGTATAAATAAAAAATTGCAAATGTTAAAATGCTAAAGAATAATATGTAATTGATATTTATATAGAAATATTTTTTTTCACAAAAATCTCGGTTACGGATTTTAATCATGCTATAATTTCTGGCGTCATAACGGACAGATATTTCTGCTGTATATTCTTATATCCGGATTACTGACGTCATAACGGACACATATTTCTGTCGAATATCCTTATATCCGGATTACTGGCGTCATAACGGACAAATATTTCTGCTGAATATCTTTATATCCGGATTGCTGGTGTCATAACGGTCAAATATTTCTGCTGAATATCCTTATACCCGGATTACTGGCGTCATAACGGGCAAATATTTATGCTGAATATCCTTATATCTGGATTACTGGTGTCATAACGGACACATATTTCTGTCGAATATCCTTATATCCAGATTACTGGCGTCATAACGGACAAATATTTCTGCTGAATATCCTTATACCCGGATTACTGGCGTCATAACGGAAAAATATTTATGCTGAATATTATTATATCCGGATAATAAAGTCAGCTGAACATTGTTTAGAAATTAGAAACCAGATCATTTGTGCCAACAATTCTATCACTTCTATAATTTCCAGCATATCTGTCGTCCTTCTCCACCTCCTCTCTCTATCACCGTACAAAAACTTAAAACGAAACCATCAAAAGTGTATAAAAATAATACGTAAATTTAAAACCATTTTTCACCCTTGTAAATGTGATCTGAGGAACCAGGTAAAAACCACCTACCTGGGGAAATAAAATATAATTAATGGACACTTAGGGTTGTCTGTTATTTAATTAAATTAATTTATAACAATTTATGTATTATATATATATATATATATATATATATATATATATATATATATATATATATATATATATAATACATAAAATGTTGCTCAATACACGTGTGAAAAAAAAAAAAAAAAAGTAAAAATAGCATGTAGAACTTTTAACTTTAAAATTCTGGATATATATATATATATATATATATATATATATATATATATATATATATATATATTCTGAGATGAGGTATTATGTACACTATTTACACTATTCGGACTATTGTCCTCATCTTTGTCGCCATATTTATTACAACGTTTCGGCCGTTGTACACTCCGGCCTTCTTCAGGTGGTTGGAATGTCGAACTGAACCCTTTTCTAGTTCCACGTTTAATGGATGTCAGTTATCAGTTATCTCCTGTTAATTTCCCTCTGAAAGTTCTCCACTGCCTTAACCGGGTATTGAACTCACACTCTTTGGTTTCCTGTTACTGGATCTAACCAACTAAATTTAATTACAAGAAAAAAAAACAGACCACTTTAAGGTTAAAGTGGTGTGTTTTTTCTTTAAATTAAATTATTCGCTCTGACTTAATATTGAACTCTCCCGACTTAATCTTCATTTGGATTATCCATACGGATTACCAAGATTTTCGTAATATATATATATATATATATATATATATATATATATATATATATATATATATATATATATATATATATATATATATATATATATATATATAGGTAAAATGCAAACGAATGGAGTATAATTCCACTGTACATAACATTAGTTTAAAATGTCCCTTTTCTATTAATAAATCCCTACACAGAGTAGGCCTACTTACATGTCGACGTAGTAAAACCTATTTCAAATCTTATTTAGTATTTGCAAATTAATGTACTGATAAATCTATATGATTTTGGTTCTATATGTTATGATTAGATGAAGCAAAACTTGAATTTTACAACATAATAAAAAAAATTGTTCGGACATTTCAAGATTATGTTTTCAATGTCGTCCTAATATCGAAATAAAAGGTAGGTAGCATAATGCTTTGAGGTTGTTTCTCTGCCAAAGGAACAGGAAGTTTGTTTAGGGTTAACAGTATAATGAAATAAAAAGAGGATTATTGTGAAATATTAGATGTCAACTTGAAAGTGTCGGTTAGAAATTTGAAACTGAAGGGTATTTGGTGTTTTCTTCATGACAATGATTCAAAACATATTTGCAACTTAATCTAGAAACATATTCCAGATAAGAACATAAAAAAATATCTTGACCTCCACGGAAGCCGAACCTGAATTTAATTGAAAACTTACGAGCTGAAGTGAAAAGACGCAAGAAAACAACATACTCTTCAAAAACTTTCAGATTGTGCCCATGAAGTGTGGCAAAACGTTCCTGTAAATGTTTGCGCTAATTTAATAAAAGGTTATCGAAAACGATTAGAATAGGTCAGAGTTCAAAAAGGCTTTACAGTTGACTATAAATTTTCTCGTATTGTTAATTTGGGACATTTTTTTAAAAATTTTGTTTATAATAATTCTAAATAAAAAATAAGTTTTGCTTATCTTTTATACATTATATATATATATATATATATGTAATTTGGCAGCAACTTTTCTTTCAAACATGTAGTGTTGAATGTTAAAGACAACATAGTCTTACATATTTTCTTTTGAATTTTCTCATATTCTCTAATGAGACTTTTTATTTGAAAATAGTTCCGAAATATGTATTGTCCATACGATGACCTAGCGCTTTCGAACATCATTGTTCATCTTCAGGGTCAATATTTTAGTCAAAAATTATATATATATATATATATATATATATATATATATATATATATATATATATATATATATATATATATATATATATATATATATATATATATATATATAAATATAAATTGGACACATTGGCGTGGTGTAATGGTTAGCAAGCTTGTCTTGCTAAAACGATATATATATATATATATATATATATATATATATATATATATATATATATATTATAACATTGTTGGCGTAGCCCTAAATTATGTTCGGATTACAGTTTTTAAATTTTAAATTTAAAAATTATATTTGGCAATCAAAATAAGCAGGAATTATATATATATATATATATATATATATATATATATATATATGTAAAAAAGAAAAGAAAATATGTACTTAATAGCTCTGTTATATTACATCGAGCACTGTTTTATTAACACCAACAATTTTTGTGCGTTATATAAATATTTTATATATATGTGTGTATATATATATATATATACATATATATATAAATATATACTCACACATACACACACTCACACACACACACACACACACACATATATATATATATATATATATATATATACTTAGTACTCAACAGTAATTTACAATCGCCTGATAGAGATGCGTTCATCCACATCAAAACACGACTGTAATTGTGTAGCGTTTTTGACATGTTTTCGATATAAATAAAGAATATTACTCTACTTTGTATTGAGCCCTCTTTTAAATTAAATGTTACTAACGTTGGAATTGTACTCTATTCGTTCTCATCATATATATATATATATATATATATATATATATATATATATATATATATATATATATATATATTTATGCTTGTAAATGCATTTGAATACACATTGAAAAAATGGTACGTGGTTAATATTAGGTAGGGAGAAAAAGGGATGTGTTATTAATAGATAGATAGATAGATAGATAGATAGATAGATAGATAGATAGATAGATAGATAGATAGATAGGAACAGACTGAGATAGATAGATAGATAGATAGATAGATAGATAGATAGATATGAGCAAACTAACATAGATAGATAGATAGATAGATAGATAGATAGATAGATAGATAGATAGATAGATAGATATGAGCAAACTAACATAGATAGATAGATAGATAGATAGATAGATAGATAGATAGATAGATAGATAGATAGATAGATAGATAGATATGAACAGACTTAGATAGATAGATAGATAGATAGATAGATAGATAGATAGATAGATAGATAGATAGATAGATAGATATGAACGGACTGGGATAGATAGATAGATAGATAGATAGATAGATAGATAGATAGATAGATAGATAGATAGATATGAACGGAATGGGATAGATAGATAGATAGATAGATAGATAGATAGATAGATAGATAGATATGAGCAAACTAACATAGATAGATAGATAGATAGATAGATAGATAGATAGATAGATATGAGCAAACTAACATAGATAGATAGATAGATAGATAGATAGATAGATAGATAGATAGATATGAACAGACTTAGATAGATAGATAGATAGATAGATAGATAGATAGATAGATAGATAGATAGATAGATAGATAGATAGATAGATATGAACGGACTGGGATAGATAGATAGATAGATAGATAGATAGATAGATAGATAGATAGATAGATAGATAGATAGATAGATAGATATGAACGGACTGGGATAGATAGATAGATAGATAGATAGATAGATAGATAGATAGATAGATAGATAGATAGATATGAACGGACTGGGATAGATAGATAGATAGATAGATAGATAGATAGATAGATAGATAGATAGATAGATATGAACGGACTGGGATAGATAGATAGATAGATAGATAGATAGATAGATAGATAGATAGATAGATAGATAGATAGATAGATATGAACGGACTGGGATAGATAGATAGATAGATAGATAGATAGATAGATAGATAGATAGATAGATAGATAGATAGATAGATAGATAGATAGATATGAACGGACTGGGATAGATAGATAGATAGATAGATAGATAGATAGATAGATAGATAGATAGATAGATAGATAGATATGAACGGACTGGGATAGATAGATAGATAGATAGATAGATAGATAAATAGATAGATAGATAGATAGATAGATAGATAGAAAAGACATCCTGAAACAATTAAAATCACCCTGAGAAGACTCAACGAATTATTTCTATGAATAAATAAGCTAAAAAACAAAGGAACGACTAAACTGAACCGACTGAAAAGCATTAGAGAATAATGATATTTGATAAAATTTGGAGCCATTCAGTGGGAAATGGTCAGGGAAAGCTTACTGTTAATTGATATTGTGAAACGACGATTTGATAGTATTAAAAAACCAAATTGCCATCATCGAGCTTATACACCACACATCATATTAAATTGAAATGTTGTATTCATAAGATTTAGTTGCAGATTTGATTGAAAATTAAATAAAGTCTATTAGAAAAATCTTCTAAATTCATGTCCATATTTTCTTGTTTTCATCGACTTGTAACACGAGGTCAGTTTTTAAAGTGGGAGACCCGAGCGCGTACACCCTGGCCAGGAACAAAAATTGCCCACAGTCTCTGCAACCGTCGGTTGCGCTGGCATCGGTTCAATGAGGAAGCGCGGCCTCGGGTAGCACTTCTCAGTATAATTTTCCTGAGTTGCGACTCTGTCCTTTGAAAGAGTCACCCCTGAGTGCGCTTGCCCAAAGACAGAGACGCAACTGAGAAATGATAAATAATGTTACAAGAGAGGGATTTACACACTTTTTTATTTTCTAAGCGTAGCTTAGATGTGGCACAAGGCCGAGAGTATGGGGTACTCAATGAAGATCGAACTCACTACTCAGTCGTAATTGTTCTAGCAAGACTAGCTTTCTAACAATTGCACCACGACTTGATGCCCCAATTATATAAATAATAATTAAAAAATGTGACAACTCTACGTTAATATCTGTGTTGTATATTAATTACTTCTACGCGATATCACGTTTCAGGTTTAACTAATTTGCATATTGATTTTAAACAAGTATATTTCATT
>OZ038489.1:17490505-17540505 GCA_964036315.1 Acanthosepion esculentum | reverse complement strand
GGTAATTTGTTCTGGTGTGCAGTAATATGGATCTATTTTAGGGATGTATGATGAAATTTGTTTGGCCTTGAAAAATATTGCGTCATCCGTGATTGCATCAGATTTTCATAACACCCAAACACTACTGTCTCGACTGTCGATTATTTGTCCTACGGCCATTGTCTGCGATGGGAATTACTCCAAGTCGGCGTACGAATGTGTAATGGTTCATGTTCCATGGGGAGAAAAAACGAAAAAGAAGTAAATAATAGCGGAATTATTCGTTTTGTTTCGATTAATTTGCACAAAGGTCTATCTATCTCTCTCTCTCTCTCTCTATCTATCTATCTATCTATCTCATTACTTCCTTCATATCCTATATACCTATCTATCTATCGCATTCTGTTTACATAAAGTACTACTGACTGTCTCAGAAACTCTCCTTATTTAAATTCAATCGAGAATCTGTCGTCAATCTGCAAGGGAAGACTTCGTGGAATGGTCATACGAAGTACTAACATGTGCACTGTGTCATGTTTAATTAATTTGCACTAGGGTGTATATATATGTTTTAATGTGTTCAACAAAACAAAATTTGTCCCAAATTTTGGGTACATTTATTTTTATTTGAGGAATTCTTCAAACTAACCTGATAATCATTGTTCCTTCATTTGTAATGATTTTACACTCTGGCCTTACTTAGGAAATATCAAATTAGTTTTCGACAATTTCGAATTCTCTTTTACAATATCTGCTAACATATTATTCGATATTATTTAATTTATTCCAATCTGGAACAGAACCATTGATTTTGATCTTTCAAATAGTCACTTCTATTTTAATTTGATATATGAGTTAAACTCAGTTTTATTTAATAGATATTTCTTTATTAGTATGTTCAACTGATCCAATAAAATGTTGTTGAAAAGAAATTTGAACGAGAAAAACGTTGATACTCAAACTAATGACACGGGAAAATTCTTGTTTCAAACTGTTAACGGTAAAAGGTAAATTTTACAGTTTATAGGATGATCCGGTGAATCAATTTTTCTCGTTAACAAATTCAGACAAAATATACTATTGTTCTCTCCTTGGTTTTTATAGATTTTATTATAGACATCGTTTCGACGAAATACCTTATGGCACCTACTGATTGGCTGGAATGACATATCTGATGATTATTAATCTAGCACTTTCGCCCCTGCCCCTCATCTTCCGACGTCTTACTCTCTGGGTTGAGGTGTCTACTCGGTCCTAATCAAACTTAAGGGAGTGGCCGTAGGTCCCCTGGGCATCCGTAGATTATTCGGCCGGTCCACTGGTTTAATCCTGCTTCCTGCCCACGTTGTGATTTGTTTGATCCAGAAAGCAGAAGTGATGTCCGTCCATTCACGGCCGACTGAAGATGTAGACACGACTGGAGAGTCTGTGCTAAGAAATTTAGAATGCAGCAAAAAAAATTAATATCTGCAGAAAGCCGGACAAACAACTATTCAGTGGTTGAATTGTTAATGTCTTTTATATAGCAGATAAGAATAGTATAGAAAAGAAACGGGTTACAGTAAAGAAAAGTATTTGACGTAAAAACTCATACACTGGATTCTAGACACAGAGAGAGTGTGTATTGTGATTAACTTGTTGTTAAATCGTCTCAGAACGATATACTACTCTTGCGATGAGGGGATAAAGATTTCTGTGCGGAGCTTAAAGTTTATAGTTACGTTCCGCCTCGGCAGTAGTAACAGTAGTAGTATTATTCGTGGTAGCAGAATCAGCGGTACTTATATCAACAGTACATGTTAGCGGACGCTTCGTTCCAATCTCTGACGTCACTTCCTCGCCTCCTCGAGTCTCCAACTCGACTCTCCACTGTCTCTAGCCCAACTCTTGCCCGGGCTAATTCTCTTCTCCAGTCTCGCCAAGAATTTTCTCCCGTCTCTACTTTTTCAACATAACTACGCGTTTATATAGAAAAACCCGGCTGATTACAACAGAACTTTGGTCCTACTACTTCGCACGCGATTATTACGGGGTTCTGGCGGCTTCAACCAAAATCATGTGAATTCCAAAGTTCCTTCTTGCTTACTCAGCTCTGTTCCAAGTTTTAATCAATAAAAATTATTTCGACCATGTCCATTGTCTTCTGATGACCCGGATTCAGTAAACAAAATGCTCTGATCTAATTTAGCTATTCAAATCTACTCCCATTTCAGTAAAAAAAAATTATACGTGTGTGTGTGTGTTTCCTTGACTTTCTCTCTGTCACAGTAATATTCTTTTCTTGTGATAATTACTCATCTTAGAAATAAAACTCTCTGTCACAGTAATATACTTTTCTTGTGACAATTACTCATCTTAGAAATAAAACTCTGTCACAGTAATATTCTTGTAACAATTACTCATCTTAGAAATAAAACTCTCTGTCACAGTAATATACTTTTCTTGTGACAATTACTCATCTTAGAAATAAAACTCTGTCACAGTAATATTCTTGTAACAATTACTCATCTTAGAAATAAAACTCTCTGTCACAGTAATATTCTTTTCTTGTGACAATTACTCATCTTAGAAATAAAACTCTGTCACAGTAATATTCTGGTAACAATTACTCATCGTAAACCGGGATATAGCACTGATCACAAAGATCAAGGTTAATATGGCTTCCTATTAACCAGCTTGCACACACTTCCCGAACAAAAATTCGCGAGATCAATGTTTGGAAGAAGCACAGAAATTACATTGTTTTTGTTAGTTACGCGCATATATATATATATATATATATATATATATATATATATATATATATAGGTTGGTTAATAAAACAAAGGAAAACGAAAAGGTACCAATGGGATTTATTATATATTAATTGTTAATCACAAAACTGAAATGAAGCATGGAGATTAATGTTATTAGTCCATAAGTTTCGGGCACGCTTATGTCCTTCATCAGCGGTGCGAGAAATAAACAGAGAAACCGGGAAGACTCACCAACAGTGTTTATTTTTTTATTTTTGGGGGCTGTTGTGAACTCGTTGTAGATGGTATTATTAGTTCAAATCCTATCCCTGCTTTATTCCTCACCTACAAAACTTTTTTTGGAAAATGATCAGGGGTGAACGCATTTGTCGGCTTTGTCTTTATCGGTGTGGAAGGTGGGGTAGTGTGATTTTGAACTAGGGGAAGAGGCTTTTAGGATTTGGGGTGTAGAAGACGTCCCTTATGTGGTCAGTGTTGATGGATTTGACTTGATGGATAGAAATTGAGGTGGCAAGAACCTAATAAAAATAAAATGAGAGAGAAAAAACATATATATAGTTATTTTCTAAGCATAGCGTAGATGTGGCACAAGGCAATAATTATGGAGCACCTAGTGAGCATCAAACTCACTTTTCAGTCGTAACTGATCTAGTGAGACAAGCTTGCTAACCATTACACCACGCTGATGATCGCAATAGCGTGAAATACGGGTTACAAACTTATATCCATACAACTTAATATGTTAGCTCTATCACAGATACTGAACACTTTCCACTATGTACCACGCATGCATATATATATATATATATATATATATATATATATATATATATATATATATATATATATATAGTTTGTTTTGTTTTAAAGCATATCAACCTCTTTAAGTTATTTAATACCAACAAGATTTTTATTTCTGGTAATATTTTTCTTTTTCAAGAAGGTACTGGTGGTAATAATTTTTCCAAAAAATTATTGCTGGTATTAATACCTATTTTTACACCTCCACAATGCCATGGCCCTTGTTTATTTTGATGGGGGGAACTATTTGCCCATAGCAAGGACCCCAACAGGTGCCACTACCCCGAATCAGTGTATGCCTGGGAACACCAGCCATAAAGATGTGGTCTCACGCTTCTCAAACCTCCCGATCAAAGGCCCTGCTATTGGATGCAGTTTATCGTCTTACCCAGGACGTACATATATATGCGAGTCAGTATATACATATGGACTTGTATGTGAATGTGTCATCTGTGAAAGGCGTCTGACTCGTCAAAACACGTGGCTGCCTTTAATTCATTACGAGAGAAGGGTATTAAAGGTAATTTTTAAAAAAATCATTGAGAATATATACGATAACTGTTCTGTAATAATTCGATTACACAAGACAGGTAAAATAGATTGAAAAAGGAGTGAATCTTAAGAACGCGACTACACTTAATGTATTTTCCGTGTTTTTCTTTAAGTTATTATAGCGAAGAAAACGGCGACTTACCTCATCAAACCAAGCGACAGCGCGTCGCGTGTATCCTACGACGGAAAATGTGGTCGCATCATGGAAGTGGTCTGATGGTCGATCACCGGAGAGTTTGCGAAATCGGATGCCCGAGTCTGAACTTACAATGATTTGTTCTCTGCGTTGTGGAATTATTCTGCGACAAACATTTCCTCTGCTTTCAGAACGCTTACAGTTATCTTCTGGAAAATAAACTGGGAAAAAATTGATTAAACAGAAAGGGAGATTATTTAAACCATTTATGAGTCAATGCCAGTACGGTATCGGCAGGCCAATTATAAATTCAATCCCAAGTTGTAGCGTTTCACATCGCACTACTGCCTTCGGGAAAGGCAGGAATTTATCTCTTCTCGCTCTCTCTAGCCATGGCTAAAATTACAGGAAAAATCAATTACTTTAACACTGCTAAGGTAATTAATTGAGAAGGATAAACTCTTAATTCAAACTCTCTGCCAATACATCATCAATTATGGTGACAGAGTAAAGTTTATTACTCCCGATGTCTTGGAGAAGAACAGCGTCCTACGATGAACTAAAAAATGGCTTATGTAAATAAATTAAAATTATATATATATTCTTGTAACCTAGGGAAGGTTACTGAATAGAATAATCACACGAAGGCTGGGAATGAACGATAATACTTAGGACAAGAACAACACGTATAAGATTTGCCAGTGGCGCGTAGAAGAAGTAGTCAACTGCTAGAAGTGAGTCAAGCGAATTCCAGAATGAATGTCCAACTGCACACCAACATACAGTATTTACTACTGTATTTATGTGAATGGGGACATACACATTATCATCCGTAGCTATGCTACAAACACACACACACACACACACACACACACACAAACACACACACACACACACACACTCGCGCGCGCGCACTCTTCAAGTATGAATTGATTTCTCCGAGCCGCTGGCGTATTTCGTATAGAGAAAAAAAGTTAAAATTCGCTTCCTTTCTGCCGTGCAGCGATGGCCTAGAGGTAAGATATTTGACTGATTTCAATTCAGTCGGGTCTTGTCCCAGTTTGAAGCAATCGGACAGCTAGCCACACTGAGAAGCTATCATACAGCGAAACAGTCTGTCTGCGAATGACTATACATACATACATACATACATACATATATATATATATATATATATATATATATATATATATATATATATATATATATATATATAATGATAATATTAGCAATCAGTGTGGATATTTCCAAAAGGATATAGATCCAGGGAGAGCTCTATGTCAGAAACAGAGCAATAATTAGTATTAAAAAAAGTACGATCACTTAAAATTTCATGAGGTTATCTTTAAAAAGGTCCCAATTTATCAGACCTTCAAATCTGAATGGGGCCTTTTTAACGAAATAAATATAACCTCATGAAATGTTAAGTGTTCATGCCTTTTATAATATATATATATTAGCTGAACACTCGTATTAGAGGATACACGTTTACTAGAGCTGATAGCCAATTCCTAACGCAGACGCTTGGTCATGCGCATTTGTCTTCATTCAACGCCCACAGAACCCACCTGTGGGATATAGAGCAACTCTGCTGAGTAGACCTTAGCCTACAGTTTGTGGCAAATAGCGTGTTATCTAGCGTGATCAATAATTTGAACAAGCCCGACACTCAAGCTCTCGGCCACGATGACTTGTCACTTCGTGCTAGCACAGTTATCGACAACCTGCAAGGGTTCCGTCTACCCAAATTCATTCAAAAGGCATGGGTCAACCCGTGGTATGGTTTTCAGGCACTTTCCCAAGATACCGCACGCCGAGATTGAACCCTCCAGTCCGATAACATCAGGATTTGAACCCGGGTCTCATGGACAGAATGCGAACGTTCTAAACACTCGGTTATATATATATATATATATATATATATATATATATATATATATATATATATATATATATATATATATATATATATATATATATATATATATATTGTGTGCGTATTTAGGCAACATTTTCTCATTGATGCATGTTTCATTAAATAAAAGTGTTGTCTATTTATTTGTGATCTTTGAGTAGAGAAACATGATTTCCTAAACAAAATACCCACAAGAATTATCAACCCGAAAAAGTCTGAGATTGGGAGAATTAGCAAAACAATCCTGGAACGTGTAAATAAACAGATAAAGGGTCATCTCGGTCTAATCCAGTGGGTCGGCACTGCAGAAGTGATTGATTGGTTTAAAAACCTCAATAACAAAAACAGCAGTACCTTCATCCAATTCGACATCGTGGACTTCTATCCATCGATATCTGAAGACTTTTTTGAAACAGCCTGGGAGTTTGCTGAGTTTTACTCCAATATTTCTAAAAATGAAATTGATATCATCCTAAATTGCAGGAAATCAGTTATGATACACAACAACGAACAATGGATAAAAAAATCTGATGAAAACTTTGATGTATCCATGGGATCGCTGGATTATGCTGAATCATCAGACTTGGTAGGACTGTTTATTCTATACAATCTCACAGTTCACAATGAAATTAGTCTTAATAATATAGGGATTTATAGAGACGATGGTTTGATGGTGGTGAATAATTCTACCGGTAGCAAAGTGGACAAGTTGAGGAAATGGATCTATAGAGTGTTTAAATCTTTACACCTCATGGTTAAAATTAATTCTAATATAAAGCAAGTAGACTTCTTAGATGTAACCTTAAACTTACACTTAAATAATTTCCAACCCTTCTTAAAGAATAATGCTAACCTCATTCATATAAACCCTAATTCCAATCACCCAACGCCAGTTATTAAACATATTCCATCATCTGTTGAACGCCGTATAAACAAGCACTCTTCCAGCAAGGAAATATTCGATAAATACAAAATTAAAATACTGAAACTAACTAGTGATAATAAACGAAACCTAAATACAAGTTCTAATACACCCCACGAAGGAAGACTATGCAACTGTAGAATCCCCGACCAATGTCCATTATCAAACAGATGCTTAACCAAATCCATAGTGTATATGGCCTATATCTCATCAAATGAGAACCCCGGAGATATTAAGCTGTATGTGGGGTCTACTAGCAGAACTTTTAAGGATAGGTATTACAATCACTTGAACTCCTTTACAAATACGGCCAAACAAAATATGACATCACTTTCGAAATATTTTTGGAAACTCAAGGAAGAAGGAAAAACACCTAAAGTTAAATGGAAAATCCTAAGACAAGCCAGAACCTGAAATTCGCTTATGGTTACAGGAGAAAATATGTATCATTGAACTCT
This sequence comes from Acanthosepion esculentum, assembly GCA_964036315.1. NCBI lineage: Eukaryota > Metazoa > Mollusca > Cephalopoda > Sepiida > Sepiidae > Acanthosepion > Acanthosepion esculentum. Next base: position 17,532,986 of record OZ038489.1, on the reverse strand, counting down.
TGAATAATACCCAATTATTAAACCAAAGATATGAGATTACCGTTTTCTGTAGACATACTAAGGATCTAACACTACAATCTTGCTAAATTCTCAAATATATGTATATATATATATATATATATATATATATATATATATATATATATATATATATATATATATATTGTGTATATTTCGGCAGGAATTTTTCATTAATGCACGTTTCATTAATAATATAGACAAGTTTTGTCTATTTATTTTAAGTAAGTTCCTTTCATATTGTCTGATAAGCTTAATCACACTATTGTTGAAAGATGAAAGGAAAACACCATATTGATACATGTTTAAATCCAATCTAAGCTTTCGGCCTACATAAGCCATTATCAAAGACTACAATTTCAATAAATCAAACAACACACAGAAGAAACCACAATGATAGTCTGTCCTTGCTGCTTGAATAATTTCAAAGTAACGACAAACTCGTATATACGAGACGCGGAAGCGAAAATCGCAGCTCGTGACGTCACACATGACCACGCGAAAGAAAAAACGAGAAGTATTAATTATGGGAACCTGTTGGTATAAACCAATGGCTTCTGTTGTCTATATTATTTAATGAAACATATATATATATATATATATATATATATATATATATATATATATATATATATATATATATATATAATGAACATAGAATTTATATTTACACACGCTCTATCTCTAATATTGAGCACTTTATCCCATAAATATAGCCCACCTTAAGACTATATTTCTTCATATATATATATATATATATATATATATATATATATATGGGGTAGCGTGTGTAAGTGTCAACTTAGGTTACCTCAATGTGGTGCAAGTTTATAATCTCTCCTCATCTAAGGATGCTTGAATTTGCTATTAATATCACACAAATCCTCTCGCCATTCAATGTCCCGTGATATGTAATCTCATAGAGATAGATATGCACAGTCTTGTAATTGAGAGCGTGATTGACCCAACCAGGTAGCCAATGAGGAAAGTCGGCAACAATAGTAAGAAGTCATTGGTAATAACGCAACATTTAGACGGACGCTAACCTCATTTCACACGAGGAAATGAATATAATTTCCATATAAATGTTGAAGACAGCAATAACTTATGGACAATGACTGAGAAGAATAGGCTGTAGCCCGAAGTTCAGGCGAGGTGGGCTGATTCTTCCTTCGAACTTTGGCATGGCTTCAAGGACCTTCATTTCCAGAAGCAAAATGCCAGGCGAGACAATTCTATTGAAAACGGCCTACTCGAAATATGATCAGGTCACTGTTTTAAGGGGTGGGGGATAATTACATTTCTGGACGTTTGATTATAAAATGTTGATAATGTTCCCTGAATACGATATGTTCGTATCCCCTACGAAATTTACCTTGTGCCAGACTTACTGATTTACAGATTTCGACTGCACATTGATTAATGCACTATCGACAGCACAGATTATATCCTGGGAATTTGCTCACAATGAAAGTATCTCAGTTTAAATAAATTATGATTTATTTCTGTCGGGACGGTGAGGCTTGTTACCATATATTTGACATGCGGACAAATCGCCAAAATACTGGAGATAAAATTTTAATTTTCCAACATCGGTAACATCCAAATAGTCATATTTACTCACAATTCTAAGCAAAACGGTTAAACAAAGGAAGAAATGTTTATACAAATGTGATAAACCATTATCATTTATGTATCATCATCATCACCATCATTATCATCATCCCCTTGACTTTTGTAATCGTAGGGGGGATCTGAATGCAGACGCCATATTGAATCTGCTCAACAACGGTCTTACCAACGGCAGCCATCCGCAATTCTGGTATAGTCATACTTGTCCATTGTTTGCCATTGTCCAACCAGTTTTTGCGTTGGCCTCCTCTCCTTGTCACCTTCAACGGAGCCTTGCACGATGGTCTTGCACAGGCTGTCGTACCTTGTAACGTGTCCAAATCACGCCATTTTTTCTCCATTTGACAGTGGCGAGAAGAGTTTCCTGATAGCCCACCAAACCTTTCAATACTTTCCCAATAGAGGACACCAAGGAGTTTTCTTATGCATTTGTCCTCAAACGCTTGGATCCTTCTCTCTATTTCTTCCAACAATGTCCACGTTTCACATTCATATAGGAGAATGGAGACTACCAACGATTTGAACAGTCTGTACTTCGTTTCAAAGCTGATTTTGTTGCTCCATATTCTTGGCAATTTGGCCATTGCTGCCATAGCTGCGGCAATTCGTGTGCGGATTTTCGAGTTGCAGGTACCATCTTTAGACAAGATTGCTCTCCTAAGTATTTAAAAATGGATACGTTCTTGTTCATGGTAATGTTTACTGTTTGTGCTATTCACAATTACTTTGGATTCCTCGAAGCTGACCTCCATTCCATATGCTCCTGCTCTTTCAACAACTTTGTTGGCCAAGTCCTGGAGCTCACTAAAAATTGAAAATTCCTACTAAAGAAAGACTGCTCCTCCCCCCGATAAGAATTGAACCTGCCTTCCTTTTTACCACCAGGGAAAATGTTTCAGTACCAGTTCAGTCACTGAGACCAGCCTAAACGCGCGTGTCTGCTAGAAATAACCTTTATAGAAGATTCCAAAGAGTTTTCTCGTCCATTTGTTTTTAAACACCTGGAGCCTTCTCTCTATTTCTCCCAACAATGTCCACGTTTCACATCCATACAGGAGAATGGAGACTATCAACGATTTGAACAGTTTATATTTCGTTTCAAAGTGGATTTTGTTCCTCCACATTCTTGATAATTTGCTCCTAAGTATTTAAAAATGGACAAGTCCTCCAGTGAATTCCCGTTCATTGTAATGTTGATACAAGTGTTACTGTTTGTGCTAGACTTTACATCTATTCTGTGCAGTTCTGTTCTTTCAACAACTTTGTTGCTCATGTCCTGGAGCTCATTATTACTCCCTGCTGTGAGGTCAATGTCGGCTATATTTCACAATCCACATATAGATGGCTTTATCTATCTCTATATGCAAGTGTTGAAGTACATCAAGTGATATAAACGTTTATTAAGCTGCTATAACCCATCACACGTTGGTGTCCCATGACTTGCTGCGTAAAAAGATATTCAATTTAAGTATCCAAAAAAGAACACTTTAAAAAGTAATGCGACATTCAACTTCTTAAAACCATTTTTCGTTTCACAGACATCAGTTGATGATTCATGGGAATTGCGAAGATTGGGAGAGCACAACGTGAAATTTGGTTACACACAACAAGAACACTTGAGATAGGATACCCGTACATGAGAGAAAAAGGTTGTTAGACATAATAGATGTAATATATATACAATCTAATATACAATATACATATAATATACAATATAATATAATATACAATATAATATACAATGTAATATACATATAATATACAATACAATATACAATATACATATAATATACAATATAATATACATATAATATACAATACAATATACAATATACATATAATATACAATATAATATAATATACAATCTAATATACATATAATATACAATACAATATACAATATACATATAATATACAATATAATATAATATACAATCTAATACACAATATACATATAATATACAATATAATATAATATACAATATAATATACAATCTAATATTCAATATACATATGATATACAATATAATATACAATATACATATAATATACAATATAATATAATATAATATACAATATAATATACAATCTAATACACAATATACATATAATATACAATATAATATAATATACAATATAATATACAATCAAATATACAATATACATATAATATACAATATAATATACAATATAATATACAATATAATATAATATACAATATAATATACAATATACATATAATATACAATATAATATAATATACAATATACATATAATATACAATATAATATAATATACAATATAATATACAATATACATATAATATACAATATAATATAATATACAATATAATATACAATCTAATACACAATATACATATAATATACAATATAATATACAATATACATATAATATACAATATAATATCATATACAATATAATATACAATATACATATAATATACAATATAATATAATATACAACATACATATAATATACAATATACATATAATATACAATATAATATACAATATACATATAATATACAATATAATATAATATACAATATACATATAATATACAATAGAATGTAATATACAATATAATATACAATAGATGCCAAAATGTCTATTGTTTTAACAATATATGTTTAAAAGAATACTCATATTTTATATTTCAATATGGACATTTGGACATAAAAAATAATTTATTTTGATTGTTGTTCGGCATGAGCGGATGAGTAGCACTGAACTAATATGGAAGCGGCCACCGGGCAATCATTACTGCGACCGTACAGAAAATAAATACAATCACATGTATTATTGACTTGCATCACAAAATCTCTCTCTCTCTCTCACGCACACGCATATATGTCTAATTATATATATATAAGAATGGGTAGGATAAAAACGCGAACTTCATAACGGTTAGAACATATTTGCACCTGAAGATTGCAAGAACTGCATTAAACTCCGATTCGGGCTATCGACGGTGGATATTATGCATATTCATTAACATATATATATATATATATATATATATATATATATATATATATATATATATATATATATATATATATATATATAACCAAGTCTACATTCAACATCATCACTTGTTAAGACACCGGAGGTGTTGAAACAAAGTGGCTATTTTTGTAGTGATTTTATATCATATTTATGTTATAATTTTTAAATAAACAATTATATATATATATATATATATATATATATATATATATATATATATATATATATATATATATATTGTAATATAAGATCCATATAAAAATGATTTAATCATACAAATTTTAATTTTTATTCTAAAGTGTATACAAAAATAATTTAAAAAATAAAATAAAATACTAAAATTAACCTACTGTTGTAGGTATATCTCTAATCATTTAATTAAAATGATATTCTTAATCAGAAGTAATGGTAACACGTGTAAAAATGACAGCTTATCAAGACAAGTATAAATAACACATACGCACCTAAACATCTCATCTACATTTTTCACTTTTCTACTTTAGCTTTGATCTGTCTTTTGATTGGCCAAACAGGACATACCCCCAAAATTTTGAAATCTTGTTTCCCCACTTCTTAAATTTTCAATAGAATACGATTCTGTTTTCAAAAGTAAATCATTTTAAATCAAAAGTTACCCAACAATGGGACAAATTTAAAGTTCCAAAACAGAAATTTCCGTGTCGCGAAGTAAAATATTTTTAAAATAAAAATATTAATATATATATATATATATTATGTGTGTGTGTGTGTGTGTGTGTGTGTGTGTGTGTGTGTCTGTCTGTCTGTCTGTCTGTGCGTGTGTGTTAATAATAAAAGAAGGGTCTATTTATTGAAATCTGTACTCAAAGTTTAATGAATTTTTTTCATCCAAACCTGTTATGGTAATTTACCCACGCATGTATGGACTCTCCCAGCTATAAATAGGAGCAGGAACTGCCTTTTGAAGAGGGAGTACTCTCGTTTGTATATGTTTGTATTACTGTTTTCTGTTAATATATTTGTTTAACTCAATTCCTCTCTTGTGTCTTTATTTGTGGCCCTCACAAGGCCACAACAAAACATAAGCAAATGTTTTGGTGAAATTATTTACAGGCTATATTTTCCTTTCTCTACTATAAAAAACGTTATTTTTACGTTATATATATATATATATATATATATATATATATATATATATATATATATATATATATATACACACACACACACACACATACATATATATATATATATATATATATATATATATATATATATATATATATATAATCGTTACCTGGAAATTCTACGTCAACTATCATTATTGTTTTCTATTTTCCATTATTCAAAAGGAAGACATTGAGATGAGATAATAATTCCACTTCTTTATTTTCCTATAAAAAATTCTCCGCTTGTTTCATTCTCTCTCACATTCTTACTCTCACATTCTTACTTTCACTACATCTTTACTCTCTTTCTCTTTTACTTACTCTCACTATATCTTTTATTCTCTTTCTTATTCTCACTCCCACTATATCTTTTACACTCTCTCTCATACTTACTCACACTATATCTTTTATTCTCTTTCTCATTCTCACTCCCACTATATCTTTTATTCTCTCTCTCAATCTTACTCTCACTATATCTTTTATTCTCTCTCTCTCATTATTACTCTCACTATATCTTTACTCTCTCTCTCACTCTAACTCTCACTACATCTTTTATTGTCTCTCTCACTCTTATTTTCACTATATCTTTTATTCTCTTTCTCATACCCACACTCACGATATCTTTTATTCGCTCTCACATTCTCACTCCCACTATATTTTTTAAAATCTCTCTCATTCTCACTCTCACTATATCTTTTATTTTTCTCTCTTATTCTTACTCTCACTATATCTCTTATTCTATCTCTCTCATTATTACTCTCACTATATCTTTACTCTCCCTTTCATTCTCTTATTGTCACTCTGACTCTTATTTTCAGTATTTATTTTATTCTCTCTCTCATTCTCACTCCCACTATATCTTTTTTCTCTCTCTCACTCTTACACTCACCATATCTTTACTCTCTTTCTCTTTTACTTACTCTCACTATATCTTTTATTCTCTCTCTTACTCTTCTTTCACTATTTCTTTTAATTTCTCTCTTATTCTTACTCTCACTATATCTTTTATTCTCTCTCTTTCATTCTTACTCTCACTATATCTTTTATTCCCTCTCTCTCTTTCATTATAACTCTCACTATATCTTTACTCGGTCTTTCACTCTTACTCTCACGATATCTTTTATTCTCTTTCTCATACTCACTCTCACTATATCTTTTATTTTCTCTCTTATTCTTACTCACACTATATCTTTTATACTCTCTCTCAATCTTCTCTCACTATATCTTTTATTCTCTTTCTCATTATTACTCTCACTACATCTTCACTCTCTCTTTCACTCTTACGCTCACTATATCTTTTATTGTCTCTCTCACTCTTATTTTCACTATTTTTTAATTCTCTTTTTCATAATCACTCTCACGATATCTTTTATTCTATCTCTCACTCTTACTCTCACTATATCTTTTATTCTCTTTCTCTTTTACTTACTCTCACTATATCTTTTATTCTCTCTCTTATTCTTACTTTCACTATTTCTTTTATTTGCTCTCTAATTCTTACTCTCACTATATCTTTACTCTCTCTTTCACTCTTACTCTCACTGTATCTTTTATTGTCACTCTCACTCTTATTTTCAGTATTTCTTTTATTCTCTCTCCCATTCTCACTCCCACTATATCTTGTATTCTCTCTCTCTCTTACTCTCACTATATCTTTACTCTCTCTCTCTCTCTCGCTCACTATTACTCTCACTATATCTTTTATTCTCTCTCTCTCACTCTTATTTTCACTATTTCTTTTATTCTCTTTCTCATTATTACTCTCACTATATCTTTACTCTCTCTCTCTCTCTCTTTAACTCTTACTCTCCCTATATCTTTTATTCTCTCTCTTACTCTTACTGTCACTATTTCCTCTTATTCTTACTCTCACTATATCTTTTATCCTCTCTCTCTCATTCTTACACTCACTATATCTTTTATTCCCTCTCTCTCTTTCATTATTACTCTCACTATATCTTTACTCTCTCTTTCACTCTTACTCTCACTATATCTTTTATTGTCTCTCTCACTCTTATTTTCAGTATTTCTTTTATTCTCTCTCTCATTCTTACTCCCACTATATCTTTTATGCTCTCTCTCACTCTTACTCTCACTATATCTTTTATTCTCTCTCTCTCATTATTACTCTCACTATATCTTTACTCTCTCTCTCCCTCTCTCTCACTCTTACTCTCACTATATCTTTTATTCTCTCTCTCACTCTTACTCACTCAATATATATTTCTCTTAAATAATGAAAAAAGCAAACACAAATCTCTCCGTCTTCAATGATTCGTATGAAGCTGATGTTAAATTCTGGATAAAACAATTGTCAACAATAGTTGCATTGGCAGACTTATTTCCTCAAAAAACGCAAGTACCTTGAAAGATTGGCACATGAAGCATGTCTACCTATGCGTTCTTGCTAAGTGTAATAGATTAACTATTGAAGTGAGACAAGCAGTGCATCTTCTTTCTCTTTGAAATGCCTGACCCACAGGAACATTCCATGTGGGCTCTCGACGATAGAACCGAGAGTAATGGTGACGATTTCGCATTTCCTGTGAAATGATTTGTCTATAAATTCTACATTCTCTTGACTCCAAGAGAGGTACACAGTTCGTCATAATGAGTCTAGCTTCCATGCAGCCAACAAAATTAATGTTGTCTTCGCACAGGCTGTGTGCCAACTGACCATCCTTTTAATTCCGTTGACCATATCTTTGGGAGTCGCTGCCACACAAGCTGATTTGAAGGAGCAGAATTAATCGCGGTTACAGTAACAAATGACCCGATTTTTTTTCTCATGTGAAATAGCCAAGGAAGTAAGGACTTTAAATTTCTCAACTAAAATACCCAATAATAAAATTCCATTCTGCGCGCGCACGCACACACACACACATTTTGCGCTTGGCCCACAGTGTCTCGTTTTGGAGAGGGGCCATAAAGAGGTCTACAGGTCAACAACCGGTTGTTTAGAACAACGCAAAATCATGAAAATATCAAGCCAAGCCGTAATGGTCAGTGGCGAAACTATTTTCAGTAAACACCATTCCAATTGGTGGGTGTCTCTGCGCCATAATATGTAGGTATTTATATGTTCCTCCACCTGAAGAGAATATGACACAAGGCAGTTCTTAAAGGGGGAACTCTTGCATGTACGCCATAAGTGGTTTACTTCACTCAATGATGAATACATGGCTGTTTGACATTTAAATTCTGTACCACTCGCAGAAACTGCTCTGATTCCATATTCCAATCGATGAAATGGTCAAGTTTTCAAAATCAGCGATAACCAAATTTAATTCTAGTCCTCATCAATCTGTAAATTTATCTTTTTTATTTTCTTCTTGCTGGAAAAAAAAGTAAGGAACGAATATATAAACCGAAACCAAATAAATAAAGGAAGAAGGCCGAAGCAATGTCGAAACTGTATGACGTGACTTCGAATCAAAGAAATTACATATACTTTCGATAGCTGGTTAATATTTGGGCGGGTCGGTCCGTGTCGGGGAGAACGAGAATGATCAGTTTTATGGTGTCGATTTGCACTTGAGCCAATATTATAAACAAAATAATCAATAGTGAGCTTATTAAACGTGAGACGAAAGATTTTGAAGCTGAATCGTTTAAACCCGCAAGTATTTAGTTGATAATGCATAAAATCGAGCTAAAAGCCCTTCTTCTACGATTGTCATTTTTAGACTAAAATATGATTTAAAGAAAAGCAGAATTAAGAAACGAAAGCAAATAAAATTTATTTCAAGCAACTACTTATTCTAGATTTGCTTGAGACAATTTTATAACCACAATTCTGATGAGAAATTGTAGAAACGATGAAAGAAAAAAAAGATATGTAGTGGATGTCATCGAATAAGTTGCTTTCTCCTATCGTATATCATTCTTAGTGACTATTTGTTATTCAGGCCGATTGTCATTCATCAGATTAATACTTTTTGAAGCAATCGATTTATCAATTCGTTTTTGTATCGTCAACAAATTTCACTGCCAATTCCTGATTCTTGTTGTTTTTATTCTTATTCTCTTCTCAAATCTTCTCTTGCGACTACGCTGCTACTCTTTTCCAACTTTTCTTTCTTTTTTCTTCTTCCTTCTTCTTTCTTCTCCTCCTTTTTCCTTCTCCTTCCTTCTTCCTTAATTTTCTTCCTTCTTTTCTTCCATATTCTTCTTTCTTCGTCTTCTTCTTCATCCTTCTCCTTCTTCTTTTTTCTTCTTCTTCTTCTTTTTTCTTCTTCTTCTTTCTTTTTCCTTCTTCTTCCCTCGTTTTTTCCTTCTTCTTCTTCTTTCTCCTTCCTTCTTTCTTATTCGTCTTCTTCCTTCTTTTTCTTCCTTCTTTCTTCGTCTTCTTCATCCTTCACCTTCACCGTCTCCTTCTTTTTCTTCTTCTTCTTCTTCTTCTTCTTCTTCTTCTTCTTCTTCTTCTTTCTTTTTTCCTTCTTCTTCTTCTTCTTTTTCTTCTTCTTCCATCTTCCTTCTTCGTCTTTTTTCTTCCTTCTTTCTTCTTCTTCCTTCTCATTTTCTTCTTCCTTCTTCCCCCTTCTTCCTTCTTCTTCCCCCTTCTTCTTCTTCTTCTTCTTCTTCTTCTTCTTCTTCTCCTCCTTCTTCTTCTTCTTCCACCTTCATATTTCTTCTTCTTCTTCTTCTTCTTCTTCTTCTTCTTCTTCTTCTTCTTCTTCTTCTTCCTTCTACCTTCTTCTTCTTCTTCTTCTTCCACTTTCATATTTCTTCTTCTCCTTCTTCTTCTCCCTTCTACCTTCTTCATCTTGTTCTTCTTCTTCCACCTTCATATTTCTTCTTCTTCTTCTTCTTCTTCTTCTTCTTCTTCCTCTTCCTTCTACCTTCTTCTTCTTCATCTTCTTCTTCTTCCACTTTCATATTTCTTCTTCTCCTTCTTCTTCTCCCTTCTACCTTCTTCATCTTGTACTTCTTCTTCCACCTTCATATTTCTTCTTCTTCTTCTTCTTCTTCTTCTTCTTCTTCTTCTTCTTCTTCTTCCACCTTCATATTTCTTCTTCTTCTTCTTCTTCTCCTCCTTCTTCTTCTTCTTCTTCCACCTTCATATTTCTTCTTCTTCTTCTTCTTCTTCTTCTTCTTCTTCTTCTTCTTCTTCTTCTTCTTCTTCTTCTATCGATGTTGTCTTTCCCTGTTTTTTTCCACTGGGTTCATATATTCTTAAGTCATCTTCCGATATAAATTCCCGGAGTTGAAGTATCAAAGTGGAAATCTCACCCCCAAACATTATTAGAAAAAGCACATAGAAGCGACACTATCAATCCAATATGAACAATATCAAAATACAAGTAGAGCCGCATTCAAATCTATTATGGACATTATCGGGATCATACATAACCATTACAATAATGTTTCTGAAGCAGGTATATAAAAAAATGTAAGTCTTCCTTGTAATATATCAGGGAAACTTACAGAAATTTCAAAAACGTGTCTCTGAACACAAAAAGGATCTTATACAGTTTTGTTCGATAAAAGTGACTCACCTGATTTTTTTTTTTTACTAAAAAACATTTTTTTCTATTGTTTTGGGTGTTAAAATAATTTTTAATCTTACTAATATAAAGACACCTTCCCGACCACCTAGGAAAAAAAAGTTTATTCACCCTAAAGTATTCTATTGATAATTATAAATTTGGATATAAATGAGATTCAGGAAAAAACTCTGTGGAAAAAGTGACTCAGATATCGCATTCTAATGATTAAACTGGTAAATATAAAGAGCTTTTGACAAAATATTGAAAACTATTTTACAATACACTCAGAACAATATTCTAGAGAATTCTAGAACAGCTTAAAAAATCTAGAGTATTCCAGAATATTCCAGAAAGCCTCATACAGTATAAAAACAGCTTGAAATAGTCACTCAATTCACTAACCATTTGAAAGAGTACGAACACGCATCAGAACCACTTAAGGCGTTGTTGACGTCTCAAAAGCAGGCAAGTCTACGAGAGAAATTGCAGAAATTGCTATAACTTCGCAATCAACTGTCTCTCGAGTGCTTAGGGCACATAATGATGTCACTCCTGCTCCAAGAAAGGAAACAAGGGGACGAAAGAAAATGATTGATGATAGAACTGACAGGGTAATCAAGAGAGAAGTTGCGAAGAATAGGACTATAACTAGCCAAGAATTTGCAGCCAGTCTAAGCGAAGAGCAAGGTGTTAGTCTTGCCTCTTCCACAGTCCATCGGTGGCTGTTAAACCGCTAATAAGCAAAGCCAACAAAGCCAAGAGATTGTATGGGCTCACTATTACAAAAATTTCACCGTAGAAGACTGGAAGAATGTTCTCTTCTCCGATGAAACGAAAGTTGAGCTAAATTCAAAGGTGAGTCACTTTTATCGAACATCACTGTACATAAAAATCTAATTCATTGGTCAGACATAACTTCGATCTAAAGAATACCGAACATATTAAAAGAGAAAATATTTTACTTAGATGAAAGTTCTTGAAAGTGCTGCTATCGAGTTTTGCCAAAATGTTAATCTGCGCCCCAGATTGTTTCAAATAACTTCTTTCCTAAAAGAAATGCTCGTTTCCAAATTACTTCTGTTTATAAATACATGTTGCAAAATAAAATGGTTACATTTACCTTGATAAAGTCTATCATAGGACGAAACATATTGGTAAAGAACTATTTGTTTTGCCTTTAACCCCCCCCATATATATATATATATATATATATATATATATATATATATATATATATATATATATATATATATATTGTGTATATTTAGACAGCAATTTTTCATCTGCATGTTTCATTAAATAATATAGGCAAGTTTTGTCTATTTATTTTAAGTAAGTTCCTTTCATATTGTCTGATAAGCTTAATAACATTATCATTGAAAGACGAAAGGAAATCACCATATAGATACATGTTTAAATCTAACCTGAACAAAATAAACTACGAAATCTCCACAAATATTCTTGAATGCCTATAATTGATAACATAAGCCATTAGTTTATACCAACGGCTTCACATACTTAATACTTCTCGTTTTCACTCTCGCGTGGTCATGTGTGACGTCACAAGCTGCGATTTTCGCTTCCGAGTCTCGTATACACGACTTTGTCGTTGCTTTGAAATTTTTCACGCAACAAAAACAGACTATCATTATTGTTTTGTCCGTGTATTGTTTGATATATTGAAATGTAATTCTCATCATTGATGATGGCTTATATATATATATATATATATATATATATATATATATATATAATATATATATATATATATATATATATATATATATATATATATATATATATATGTCTGTTTGTATGTGTGTTTGTGTGTGTGTGATAAAAATATAGGTTTAAGTTCAATATCAACGATATAGTCTGACGATTGGGCTTATGCATAAAACTGACTGTCGCCGCTGGATGTTAACTTCAATACCCACTTTTGTATATATATATATATATATATATATATATATATATATATGAACGTGTATGCATGTACATGTATAAGCATATGTTATATATTGTTAATGGAATTTGTTTTCTGAGAATGACGACAATCCTCATTTTAAAGAATTATATTTGTTTGATGAAGACTTAAGAATTATCTCTTTCCTTCGATTTTCCATCTCCTTCCTCCCTCCCTTTCTATTCCTTTTCTCTCTCGTATTCATCCACAATAGACCGGCATCGGTAGATCTGAGCCGTTTCGTTAAGTCCAGTTTCCGATTTACAGTTAATTCCAGTAATTCATGTCTCTCGTTTATATATAGTCTCTTATTCTTGCTGACCCTCATATATATATATATAAAAGTGAACATAGAAGTCAACACTTCGAGGCGACAGTCTGATTTATGCTAGATGCAATCATCAGGCCATATATCTCTGATATTGAGCACTTTATCCCATAAATATAGCACACTTTAAGACTATATTTCTTTATACATATATATATGTATTTGTCATCCACAGACAGATTGTTTCGCTGTTTCACAGCTCATCAGTGTGGCTTGACGTTCGGTTGCCCCTAGCTAGGATCGAAACCCGACTGAATTTGCGTCAGTCGGAACTTCTCCCACTAAGCCGTCAGCGCACGGTACGGGATGAAGGTGAATTTTAGCGTGTTTATTTTTAGATTTAGATAAACACACAGTGACTGACAGTGACTCAATTCTGCCGAAGAGTCGTGCAATATTAGCTAAAATAGTCACTGTTTACAAATTCACACCTCAAACCAGAGGGCTCGACCGAAATTAATTTTTCAGGAGCCAATATTTTTTTGTCATCCACAGACAGATATATGTGTGTGTGTGTCTGTGTGTGTGTGTGTATGCGCGCGCGTGTGTGTGTGTGTGTGTGTGTGTGTGTGTATGTGTGTCTATAATTGTAGATAAGTCAATATATAATTAGCCTGATTTTTTATTTGGAAGTTTGACTATATAATATTCTGCTAATGAAAACGTTTATAAGATTATACTGAAAAATAATTTTTATTGCGTAAAATAAATGTTTTTCATCATTAAGATACATATTTGTATACTCATGCATATATATATATATGTGTGTGTGTGTGTGTGTGTGTGTGTACGCGCGTATGTATGTGTGTGTGCTTTTTCTGTAGATACGTCCATGAGTGTATATAAGTAACCGTTTAGATATACCAGCACATAAACATGAAGAAGTTTATTTGCAGAGGAAAATGCGACTTTTTTTTTCACCATTTTGTCGACATAAAACCCATTTCTACTTCCAGCCTGGCAATCGGGACGGACATCTTGATTCTGTTAAATCAATCTCGTCCACTGGAAAATTTACTCATCCGTTTAAGTGAAGAATTGTGCCATTTTCTTTTGTTCAGCAAGCAGAACAAGTATTATGTAAGATTTCACATAAAATAAAACAAGACGCTTTTTTTTTTCATGCGGACTTCTCTTTCTATTCCCCACATCTAATCACGAAATATGAAGATCATTTCAAAGTCAATCATTAGAATGGAAGTCTTGAATTTCAAGTTCTCTTTATTATTATTATTATTATTATTATTATTATTATTATTATTATTATTATTATTATTTGTGTATGTTATGTTTCCTGCCTTGTATCTTATAGAGCCGGGTCCAAAGTATGGTTTTTAGGCCCAAGAGCAGAATTGTCATTTAATTGATAGCACTTTTCTTAGTATATCGAATGTTCCTAGTAAGGTGATCTTCTGGGCGACTTGTACGTTGATGTTACCTGGGACACTGTTAGTAAAATTGTCCATTCCTTTTCTCGTGAGGCCTAGAGCTCCAATTACTATTGCTACAATCTGTTAATCACGATCTCCAGGTCCTTGTATTTGGACAATTTCACGATAATTTTCATGGAAGTCTTTCTCTCAGATGGTACTGCTATGTCAATAAGCATACACCTCCTGAATTTCTTGTCTTTTAGGATTATATCAGGACTGTTGGCTTTTATTTCCTGTCAGTTTGAATCGGTATGTCTCAGAGGATAGCTAAATAGTTTGGGTAACTGTGTCTGGTTGGGGCTCATCTCTCAGTGGTTTCGATTTTGTGGTTCTTGCTTCCAGTGCCCATATGTCGCTACCTTGTTATATTTGTCTATTATTATTATTTTTTATTTCCTTTGATATCTGGCGTTTACACATTTCTTTCCAGGTCCCGCCCCGCCCTCCAATTACATAGAGCCCTTCGTAAAGTGTGGGCTGTACTTGTGAGAACAATTTTTTGTATCTCTTTGAGTCATGGACTCCCAGGAATCCCTTCAATTAGTCTACTAGAATCTTTTCCAACCAATCCGAGTGCTCCAACTACAACAGGAATTGTTGATGTTCCCATGTGCCACATTTTTGAGATTTCTATTTCATGGTCCTTGTATTTTGACAGCTTTTTGAATATCTTCAAAGATACATTGCGGTCTGCAGGGACTGCCATATCAATAAGGAGGCACTTTTTTTGTTTGTGGTCTTTAATAACAATGTCTGGGCGGTTGGCTTTGATTGTTCTGTCAGTGTGTATTGTGTAGTCCCATAGAATTGTAACAGGTCCTATATCCGTAACCGGGTCTGGGTGGTGTTCGTACCACTTTCTTTCAGTTTCCTTCCCGTAGAAGTTGCATATTTTCCAGTGCAGATATTGGCCCACCCTGTCTTGCCGGGTTTTATACTCAGTGGGTGCCAATATCGTGCAACCTGATACAAGATGATCAATGGTTTCTGGATATTTATCACAGAATCTGCATTTTGGGCTAACATAATATTTTAGTATATGTGCTTGATAATTTCTAGTTAACAAGCATTGGTCCTGTGCAGCAAGAATAAAACCTTCAGTTTCAGCTTTCAACCCTGCACTACGTAGCCACTGATGGGTACGGGTTTCGTCTACATCTCTTGCTTGGTACGGGCAGAGTATTGGCCATGAAGCGGTTTATCTTGCCATTGTTTCTGTATCTGGTCGATTGCATTTGTCTTTGCATTCTTTTTTAAGTATTTTGCAGCTTCATCCGCTTTACCTTACTGTACTTGTATTATTATTATTATTATTATTATTATTATTATTATTATTATTATTATTCCTTTGGTTTCTGTTGTATACACATTTACTTCCGGGTCCCAACCAGAGACCTAAGAAATGGCATCATGGCATTTTCCACTGAGCATTTTTATAATAAAAAAGAAAACGCTTTGCTCACACACATTTTATATAGATAAAGCTTTTCGTAATATGTGAGCTGTACAATTTTTTATATTTCTTCCATGCATGTTGAAACTATATTGAACCACTGGGAAAGGCAAGGTTATTAATGGTCATATTTCTGTTCTGAGAATTCAATTCACTTCTCAATATCAAACGCACTCTTCTATAGTACGCATTTCTTACATTTTTTTTTTTTGGAGAATTCCTTCACTTTCATTTTACACCGAGGTACTTATAAGCTTCGTCTTGTTCGAAAGCTTTGATTGTTACCCCAGGGTCTAAGCTAATAGAGGAGGTTTTTTGTAGTAATCCCTGTAAAATTGTGACTTTAGCACCTTTATCCAAATCGAATTTCATTCCAATGTCATCATTGAAACATTTTACAGTTTTCAGGAGACCTTCCAGCTCACTGTCATTCCTAGAATACAACTTTAAGTCATCCATGTAAAATAGATGGCTTATTCATTTTTAGATATCTTATAGCCATATTCCGTCCTGTTAAGTTCGCTGGTTAATGCTATTAGGGATTTATATGACTGTTATCCGGAGACCTTCCAGCTCACTGTCATTCCTAGAATACAACTTTAAGTCAACCATGTAAAATAGATGGCTTATTTTCTTTCGAGATATCTTATAGCCATATTCCGTCCTGTTAAAGTCGCTGGTTAATGCTATTAGTGATATGCAAAATAGTAAGGGAGACAAAAAGTCACCTTGAAATATTCTTCCATTGATGTTTATTTCACGAGACTTATACACCCCGTTTAGATGACTGAGTTGAAATGTTTTTATTCCATATCGACATACTTTGATGAAATTGATGACAACGGGTGAAACCTTGTATATATTTAAAGACTTTAAGATCTAGGAATGGGGGACATTATCAAATGCCTTACAGTAATCTATTGAGGCAGCACTGGGATTTTTTTTGTATTGAAGCAGTTTTAAAAGATCATCTTATTAATTAGTAATTGGTCTTTAGATCCGTAAAAGCCACGTTTGCACCTTTTTTCTTCAAGAGGTAGTATATCATTTTTTTTTAAGGAATATATCTCTTTTGTCAGAAGAGATATCGACAGTTTGTAAGAAGTGCGGAGACATGTTATTGGTCTGTAGATTTGGGGAACATTTGTGTCATAATACTTGTGTAGAACGAATGTAATTCCTTTGATAATAGAGTTAGAAGTTAGGAGCTTTATCCGTTCCTGGAGATTTCCAGTTGGGTGCATTTTTTCAGTGCACATTCAAAATCCTCTTTTGTGATACCCGCCCATGTTTGTTCTGATTTATTTATCGTCCATTCTACCTCTTACGTAATCCAATCTGCTTCTTTGATATGTTTTTTAGAGCAAGCCCTTATTTTGTTTTAGAACTGTATCACTTTTTCCATTGTTGGTTGTGGGCTCACTTCAATTTTTGGCTTGCCAATTTCTCTGTAAAATTTCTTCGCATCGGCTTGAACGAAGATATTGTCTGCAGAATCTTGATCTTTTTTCATAACGTCTGATTCTTTGAGTCTTCAGTTATATTGTTTGCTCTTTTTTCTTTAGCCGACAGGACTTCATTTCCATTCCTAATTATATTTTTTCTTTTTCTGTTTTTCTAGTTCTTACATTTGTTCCTCTTTCCAGTTCACCGAGTATTGAGAATTCACTTCTCTGTTCTCCAATATCTTTCTTTATTTTTCTTTTCCAAGGTGGATCTTTAGGTCTGTGAGACTTCCTTTTTTTTACTTTGATGTTTAATTTTTTAGTTGCTGCTATTGTTGATGCATATATTGCTTCGTTGAGGCTTATGTGTGAGTCTACTTCATCCAGGATTACTTTGAGCGTTGCATTGTAGAGTTTAATAGTTTTGAGGTTCTGCTTTGTTGGTTGTAATTTTGGGAGTTGTTCTCGTTCCTCCATTTCAATATTGTATGTCTGACATAGATGTCGCAGGATTTCTTCCTTGGCTTCTTATATACTATTCTTGTTTTCCGTAAAAACAAAATTCGGTTTAGGGTGTTTTGGACTCGTTTTATTGCAGGTGTGTGAGCGATTTTCTGCCTTTTCAAGTCCTTTGATTTGTTCCTCATGCCAGTTCATCGAGTACTAATAATTGACTTCTAAGTTATTCAATTTCTTTCTTTATTTTTCTTTTCCAAGGTGGATATTTATGTCTGCAAGACTGCCTTTTTTACTTCGAGGTTTAATATTTTTGTTGCTGCATACATTGATTCGTCGAGACTTATACGTGCGTCTAGTTCATCCAAAATTAATTCGCGTCCTGCATGGAAGAGAATAATTTTGAGGTTCTGCTTCGTTTTAATTTTGGGAGTTGTTCTGGTGTTGTTCTGGTTCCTCCATTTCAATATTTTGTGTCTGATTTATATGTCTAATGATTTAATACTAAATTTCTTGTATACTGTTATGTGTCCTTACCTATAACTACAGAATGAACTCTTCCTAACACTATGTATACTGCGCCTCTCAAGAGAGAAGGACGAGACAATCGAGTCGAGCCGATAGTAGTTCACTCCAAATCCAGACTGACAGTCATACTGACACCTTCCACATCTTGTATTATTATTCCGTGTAATATATCTTTGTTATTTCTACTCTTGTGTTCGTGTTGTTCTTCCTTGGTCCTAACCTTGGACCATAACATAGACTATGATTGTTTTCCGTAAAATAATTCGGTTCAGGGTGATTTGAACTCGTTTTATTGCAGGCTTATGAGTGACTAAGATCACACCTTTCCGATTCTCCTAAACTTCCAGTATTATATTCACAATGATTGGTGTGTATCTCAGTTTCTTCATTATGATCCCTGGTTTTTGTGATGTTAGTACATTTTATGTTCATATCTGGTTCCCTTTCATGTTCTGGGTATTCCCCTATTCCGGTTGCAATTCTTTATATTCCTTTAATTTCAGAATCTTTTATTCGGTTATTCCTCATCATATAACTTCTTACATTCGCTGGTTTATTCTCGTTAATGTACGTTCTAATTACTTGCCCGACCTTTTCTCGCCAAATATCTTAGGTTTGGCGAGTGATGCTTTTCTGAGGTCTCTGCAACGCTTCATAGAATGCAGTCAAAACGATTTTGTACTCCTCACGAGACCATTTTAGCTTTTCTTTAAATGAACGTTTGTGGGTCTAGTTGGAGTATCCGCAGAGCCATCATATGAGTTATATTGTATATATACTAAAGAGTCGAACACATTAGTGACAGCAGTACAGTGACTCGGTTTGTTTTGATTGAACTGGCCTGTGTGTTTGCCAATCCGGAACCCGATGCAAAGTCTCTGGAGAATCAGCAACGAGCGCTTTTATGCGGAAAGCAAGGAGTTTTCACCCAAAAATGAACTATGAAAAGAAAACAGAACTGTTTGTAAATCGATCAGCTCTGAAGAAATTGTGAACTTCAAGAAGAAAGAAAGAAAATCTATCATCAGATAATATTGCTATTCTGATGTGTTATATGATCGAAATTTGATTTGTTTCACATTTCTTTGATTAAATCAGTTTTATTTGATCTGTCTTATCCTTTCACTTTAAGTTTGGCGAGTGATGCTTTTCTGAGGTCTCTGCAACACTTCATATAATGCAGACATAACGAGTTTGCAGTCCTCACAAATTTTACCTTATCTTTCCTTAAATGAATAGTTGTAGGTCTAATTGAAGAATTCGCAGGGCCATCATTGGCATTATTTCTGTTTGTGGGAATCTGAAGATTCATTATTTGTATAGGACTTTGTTCCTATGGCAGATTTTTCGACCTCAGGCAGGTTCCCTCCTGGGGGACGGGCTCCCTGTTTATCCATTGGAAGAGCCATACTGGAATTTTTTGGTTCGACTTTCTCATATTGTTCCCACAAGTGACGCACGGGTCCAAAAGTCCACCAAAAGTCGCCCGGTACAGTCGGTAACAGTCTTTTACAGAATGGGTTCCGAAGCCTGTAGGGGATCATTTGCGATCTCATAACGCAGCAGCCATTCACTCCTCGCCACGATTAGCACCTTGAGTTGCGGGTTATTCCGTCTTTATCTTTTTAAAAAAATTGACCCTACTAACCTTTAACTTAGTATTAATCACAATGACCATTACCAAATGAAAGGAAAGGTGGGAATACACTGAGGCTTATCACGATAAAAATAAGAAAAATAGGTAATCAGCTAATACGATCATTATACATGCGCATACATGATCTCTCTCTCTCTCTCTAACACACAAACACACACACACACACACATATATATATATATATATATATATATATATAGATAGATAGATAGATAGATAGATAGATATAGATAAAATATCAATTGATAATTAATAGGGATAATTACAAGTAGGACATTAATCCAAAGAGAGCTCAATGTAATAACAGAGCAATATAATAATGAATACAGACGATCCTTAAAAATCCCTTCGGTAATAATTTATTTCATGAATATATCGAATGTTCTTCTGTTCGGATTTAAAAATTTAAAAACTTTTCTTAAAAACTTCGGTCTGAAAAGAGGAATATTTGATATATTCATGAAATGAATTTTTACCGAATGGATTTTTAAGGATCGTCTTCTTTCATTATATATATATATATATATATATATATATATATATATATATATATATATATATATATATATCGACAAAGATACGTTGTGACGAGTTAAAACAAACACGGAAGATTCCGCTGGAAGTGTGCAAAAATAATTTTAAATATAGATAAAAAAAATAAACGTAGAATAAGAAAAAAGAAGAAAATGAAAAAATTTAAAGTAAAATAAAGTCAAAGAGATTTAAAATAATATTAAAGAAAAGAAAAATGGAATTTCAAATTGTATAAAATTTCGCTTAGCAGACATGTTTAAATGCGGGCACAGGATAGCATCGGCCAAAAAACAAATTATTATTATTATTATTATTATTATTATTATTATTATTATTATTATTATAGATCCTTAGGTAGGTAGTTAGGTAGTCCGGCCAATACCTCGTAAATAATTTAAGAATCAGTTTTGATCGTGAGGAAACACGGAAAATTCAAAAGAAAGAAAGAAGTACATGTTTTTAACATCAACTTTAGTGAAATGAGAAAACTTGTCAATTTCAAATCTTTTCATTTGTACCCTCTTACTTCTTTAAACAATGACCTGCATTCATACTTACGATTGTTATTATAATATTTTGTTAAAGTTATCAAGCTCAAGTATTTAACCATGAAATACAGGAATTTCCACGCGTATTTTATAGTCGTAAAATTCGCAAGAAGTTCATTCATTCATTAAGTTAAGAATTATTACTCATTGGGGAGTAGTTATATCACTGCCCACATGAGCCATTTTCGAACATTTTTCTATGTTTATGATTATATCATTGTATGACCATGCAACGTCCTGGTGGGTACTGGATAGCCTTTTTATCCCAAAATTGGCTATTCGGTCTATTCCTGGTGCTTACCAGTTTTTGGTATTGCAGATGGCAGCAGTTGTTTCAGCAATATTGATATCCGTCCATTTTTGGCACTCTATAAGTGTGTGTTGTCGCTGCAGTTGCACGATCCATGTAGTTTTTTTTTAATGCATTTTGGAGTTTTCTCACGTCTGACATCAGAACTCCTCGACTTCCTGGATATCAGATGGATCATTTATCTCTTTTATTTTTTTTTTCCCAGTTCTCGATATAGTTTCTTTGCATCATCTTTGAAGATTTTGTTTTGCCACAATAATCTGTTTCTTTTTTTCATAACACCTGGTTCTCTGTGTCTTCCTTTGAATCTGTTATTTCAGCTTCCATTTTACTTTTGGGGCGCTATTACACTTTCGCCCTGCACCCTTGTTGTAATATTTCGCCGCGATGTTATTTTTTCCCCAAGAAGTATTTTTTTCTCCTGTTTACGACACGTGGCTATCCTTTTTGCACTGCTTACATTCATCACTTCACCTACTTCACTGTTCATTTCAAACCAAGTATTATGGCTGGTGTTCAACGCGTTCGCAATCAACGGATTTTTTGAAGACAATTTTTCAATATTAATAATTGCATTGACTAGTGCCGTAACTATGGTTTGCTAGCAGTCAGTATGAACTGTATTGCTTGCAACAGCAGTTGTAGGGAACAAACCTATTCGTGATCGGTGGACAACAGGATTTGGAGGTGTTCACGTAAAGCTTGTGGTACGAAAATGTAATAGCGTTAATTTTTGGTGCGTCAGTTTTATTATTTATGTCAAGGCTTCGTTTTATTTGTCTCCTTTTTCTTTCTTTCATTTTCGATCCCTTGTCTACTTCACTTAGAAGTGACAATTCCCCTCGTAGTTTATTTATTTCGGTTACTATTTTTTCTTTCCAGATTGGCATTTTTCTTTTTTGTTTACATTGTGTATTTAGTTTTTCACCTATTATTTCTGCTATCGTTGCCGAGGCCGCGTATATGAGATGATTTATTTCTGTCAGGTTCACCAGTCTTTCCATTTCTTCAACTCGTTTTTCTAATTGCTTGCGAGGTTGATGGTTTCCTTCATTTAGCGGTTCTTTCTTACTTTTGGAATTGTTGGCCTTTCCTCGAAAGACATTTCCTTGACATTCTCCCAGTTATATCGGATGTTTGTTTTCAGCAGTTTATCTCTCATATTCGTCATTATCTTCCTCTATTTGCTTGTGCAACTCAGAGGGATTATTACAACTGGTTTCTATTTGTTCCTCTGCATGTGTCCCCTCTGGGTTGTTGGCATTTAGTCCTTCGATGTTAAACTTTAATCTATTTTTGATGTTTTCTCGGATGCTTTCGAGTTCTATGTCAGGTATCCTTTTTTTTTCCTAATGATATCGCGCCTGACACTGGCTACTTTGTTGGCATTAATGTTTATTCTGATGGGTATATTTCTCGCCAGATATTATAGGCGGTTTTTGTCGTTGTTGTCGGTGTCGGATTTATCATAGCGGTGTAAAATGCAACTATTACTTCAATATACTCTTCCCTAGATCATTTATTTATTACTCTTCTTGTGGGTTTTTCTTCTAAAGAATATAGAGAGTATCTGTAAGGAATCTACTCGGTATGGTTTTCCTCTAGTTCCCGTTGGGTAGAGTTTGTTCCAGTTGCAGATTTTTCGATCCCAGTCTGGTTCCTCACTAAGGATTGCAGTCCTTGTTGACTCGTGATACAACCGATGCGGTTCAGCAATATTTTTCGTTGTGTCAACATTGTAGTTAGTTCGTATTTACCCATACGTAGGTGGTGGTTCGTGGTTGCCAAAGCATATCCATACGATGGTGGGCCATCAGGTTCAGGAGACCAGGCCTTCTCTAGATATCATTATTATTAGTATTATTATTATTTCCTTTGACTTCTGGTGTGTACATATTTCTTTCCGGGTCCCGCCCAGAGACCTACGGCATATCAATCTCAAGGGGTTATTTAATACCGACAAAATTTTTATTGCTGGTAATGTTTTTCTTCAAAGATCTATTTCTGGGAATATTTTTCCTTGAAGAAATCTATAGCTGGTCATATTTTTCAAAATAATGTATAGCTGTTTGTATTGCTGGTATTTTATTTTAAAGTATTGCTGATAATAATGTTTCCTTAAAAAATTATTGCTGGTAATAATTTTTTTATTACAAAGTATTTCTGGTATTAAATCATATTTTTACACAAGTTTCGGTGTTAACTATTTGCCCAAATATGAGACCCTAACAGGTGCTACCACCCCGGGTCAGGGTGGATCTGGGTACACCAGAAATTAAAAGGTGGTTCCACGCTCCTCAAAATCTCCTTCTGGGTGTAGTTTATCGTCTTACCCAGGACGCGGATGTAGTTTATCGTCATAACCAGGACGGTGTACACCAGGGCATAAACTGTTGAAGTAATGATTCTCCTCTCTCTCTCTCTCTCTCTCTCTCTCTCTCTCTCTCTCCTCTCTCTCTTTCTCTTTTTCTCTCTCTCTCTTTCTCTCTCTCTTTCTCTTTCTCTATCTCTCTCTTTCTCTTTCTCTCTCTCTTTCTCTCTCTCTTTCTCTTTCACCCCCTCTCTCTCTCTTTCTCTCTCTTTCTCTCTCTCTCTTTGTCTCTCTTTCTCTTTCTCTCTCTCTTTCTCTTTCTCTTTCTCTCTCTCTTTCTCTTTCTCTCTCTCTCTTTCTCTCTCTCTTTCTCTTTCACCCCCCTCTCTCTCTCTCTCTCCTGATTTTTTTACCTGATATGCAGTGCAATATAATAAAGGAATTGTTAAATTAACTTGTTTATTACAGTTTCCATTTAAAATCCGACAAAATTTCCTGTATAATCATCTTGTACAACATAGATTTGGGATTCAAAATTAGAATATTTCTTTTATCCAATCATCCACATTCGATTATTGCTTCTCTGTAACTCACTTGTAAACTTGTTTTCTACTGTTTCGATGTTAATATGCCGGTTTTCGTTTGTATTCTTTCTATGTAAATTCTGTGCGTCCATGGGTATGACGGTAAACTGCATCCGCGTCCTGGGTACGGCGATAAACTACGTCCAACTGAAAGGCCGTTTTTGAAAAAATAAGGTTGTCGGCTATACGTTTTTGGAAAATAGTATTACCAGCTATACGTTTTCGAAGGAATAATGTTGCCAGCAGTGCGTTTTTGAAAAACGATATTACCAGCTATACTTTTTTGAAAAATAATATTACCAGCTATACGTTTTTGTAAAAATAATATTATCAGCTATACATTTTTGAAAAATAATATTGCCAGCTATACGATTTAAAAAAAAGAAAAATATTACCAGCTATACGTTTTTTAACAAAACCTTATTCAATGGAATTTTAACTGGGGTCAAAGCATGGATTTCTAGAACAGTACCACGGAGTACAACACTTAAGGACAAACCTAAACAAACCTTAAAACACAAAGTTATCCAATGAACCAAACAGGAAAACAATCATCACAAACACACATAAGATAATTCAATGGAACTGTAGAAGAATAAATACAAAATTATTACCAGAAATAAATTTTTAAAGGAAGAAATGTTGCCAGCAATACGTTTTTGAAAAGATATCACCAGCTATACATTTTTGGAAAAATACTATTACCAGATATATATTTTTGAGGAAAGAAATATTGACAGAAATGGATTTCTAACAAAACAAAAATATTATCGGAAAGAAAAAGTCGTCGGCATTAAATGACCCATTGAGGTGTTGATATGCCGTAAAACAAAACAAATCATTACAGTTCTGTCACAAACATTGGCTCTTGTCTCCACCCATTTTCTTCGTCTGTTTTCCTGTACATTTTCTTTTTCTTACTCAGACTGTTTTGAGTTTTCTATCCCGTTTTTTTAACATCTTCCATGTATCTACCCGCGTGTTTTCCTGTTACAAACTTTTCATTTTTTTTTTTAATTCTTGCACCAAATTTTAGCCACAGATGACTGGGAATAATTGCCATATTTTAACAGCCACGGGTTGAATTTTCTTCTTGAATGATATTTTATAATCATTACCAATGTTTCAGCTGATAGCTCTGTTGTTGAAGCCCCGTCCTGTGTGTGACGCTGAACTCTATCCGCGTCCTGGGTAAGACGATAAACTACATCCAACAGCAAGGACTCTGATCAGGAGGTTTTGAGGAGCGTGGAACCAGCTCTTAATTGCTGGTGTTCCCAGGTCTACCCTGACCTGGAGTGGTAGCACCTGTTAGGGTCCCAGGTATGGGCAAATAGTTAACCCCGAAACTGAGGAAAAAGCATTATAAAATATTACCAGCAATACGCTTTGAAAAAATAATATTACCAGCTATACATTTTTGAGGAAAAAAATATTAACAGATATGGATTTTTGACGAAAGAAAAATATTATCAGGAAAAAAAATGTTGTCAGCATTAAATAACCCATTGAGGTTTTGATATGCCGTAAAACAAATCAAACCAAAAAATCTTGTTGAAGACAGGTTTCCTTTCAACACTGTGTCCAACTAGTTCAATTATACAAACACTTCTTTCTAACTCCATCTAGTTTTCATATTTAAACTTCAACTGATATTTTGGCATAAACATGTATAAATGAAAATTACAAATCCGTAATTCTGTTCTCAACATTAAGTGATTCCATATTTTTTTCTTCTACATGATCTGCAAAAGATTAAAGACATTAATTTGAAAAATCGAATCTCATTTATTTTGGTATATCTAATGAAACTAAAATATTCAAATATTAAATAATAATTGTTTCGTGTTATTTCTGTGAATCCTTTATCTGGGCTCCTTAATAAAAGGTATCTGGATGGACATCCATTAAGGTGATTTTATAAGCATAGCTTAGATGTGGCACAGGGCCGAAAGTATGGGACAACTAGTGAAGATCGAACTCACTTTCTTTCTATGGGCAGTCTCCTTTCAGGACGTAGGCGATCATGGCTCTCCACCTCCCTCTATCCCTTGCAGCTCTCAACAAGTTCCTTCCCTTTGCCACCTCCCCCAAACCATGTTCTGTCATCCACTTGCTTAAGGCCTCTAGGTATGTCATGCGTTTTTTCCCTTATCTCTCTTTCCCTCTATTCGACCTGTGAGTATCAGATTCTCCAGGCCCTCCTTCCTCATTATATGTCTCAGGAACTTCAGCTGCCTCTTCCTGATGTTAAGTATAAGCCTCCTCCTTGTTTGCATTCTCTCTAAGATATCATCGTTGCTCACACTATCGGTTCATGATATCCTTAACATCCTTCTGTAGAACCACATCTCCGTCGCCTCGAGTCTCTTCTTCATCTTTGAAGAAATCGTCCAACATTCGATGCCGTAAAGAAGGACAGATGACACGTAACAGCTCAGTATTCCTTTCTTCGTTACCAAAGAAATCCTCCTGTCTCGCAATACTCTGCCCAGCTTTTGGAATGCGTCCTTGGCCACCCCAATACATCTACGGATCTCAGTGTTGCATTTACCATCCTCTGTCAGAACGCTTCCCAGATATTTAAACTTCCGCGTCTGATTGATTCTAGTGTTCCCGAACTAAAAATCGCATTTCGGGCTCATCCTTTTACTGATTACCATGCATTCTGTTTTAGCGAGAGTAGCTTGTTAACCATTACACCATGCCGAGATACCCAGAAAATCAATTAAATGTGTTGAGCCAATTTCTGCCATGTGTTGCAGCGGTTGTCTCGGATTTGGTTCTGATCTCTGATACAGGCGGACAGAATGATTATGAATTAAGCCTTGACTTTTTCTAATATGGAGAGCCTAATACCTGTACATTCCTCAATGCTGTAGTCTAATATTTCTTTCTTGTTGAAACCCTGTTTCCTTTTAATTAGCGACTTCCAACATGTCGGCACGGTATGAAAGTGTTCTTTTCGAACTGCAGAATAACTTTCATATTCAGAATTATTCTAGTATTTGAAATGCAAATTACAAATTCATTTCATATTTTAACCTTAGTTTATTTTGAAGTAATGTTACATTATTAGGCTTAACAACATTCGAAAGGTCAAGACTTAAATTAGATTCAATTGATGAATGTAATCTCACCCAAGTGATAAGAATTTAAGCCTTGAATTTCTTTTAATATGGTTTGCCTTATACCTCTACGTTCCTCAATGTTGTAGTATAAAAATGACGCAATTCGGAATATTTTTTGTTCTTGTTTAATGAAACAAAAATATTCAACTGTTAAACAAAACTTGTTTCGTGTTATTTCTGTGAATCCTTTATTTGCTTGTTAATAAAAAGTATCGGGATGAACATCCATTCAGGTGATTTTATAAGCATAGCCGAAAAGGGCGAAAGTATGGGACAACCAGTAAAGATAGAACTCAACAGCAATTGTTCTTACGGGAAAAACTTGTTAACCATTACACCACTCCGAGAAGGTCAATTAAATTGAGCCAATTTCTGCCATGTGTTACAGCGGTTGTCTCGGATTTGGTTCTGATCTCTGATACAGGCGGACAGAATGATTATGAATTAAGCCTTGACTTTTCTAATATGGAGAGCCTAATACCTGTACATTCCTCAATGCTGTAGTCTAATATTGGCGCAATTTGGAATATCTTTTTTGTTCCTCCATAAGAATGTATATGAATAGAAAGGAGCAAAACGGAAAACAAGAAAAGAAGTGTAGAAAAATATCTAAGACTTTGTGTCAGTGGCAAGTCACTGTGTTCCCAAGAGAAAGTCGCCTTTAATTAGATACTGTTGATACTGCTTTTGGTGGGTGATGGACAAAACACTTTCTGGTCAGGATTTAGATTGTCTGTCTGAAAATCAAGCCGAGAGGGATAATTATTACAAAAGGTCGACGCTTTGATGTCTTCAGTTGTCCTGGGGTTACTTCTTTTATCCAGCCATTTATTTTGGCAACAGGTTGGAGAAGAAAGCGGCCATATTACAAACATACATATAAGCATTCATTGACACACACGCAGAATCACAAACACTATTACACACAAAAACACAATACATATATATATATATATATATATATATATATATATATGAAAGAGAGAAGGAAGTATTAATCAGTGTCCAGTTTACCTTACATAATACTTATATATATATATATATATATATATATATATATATATATATATATTTAAAATATATATATATATATATATATATATATATATATATATATATATATATATATATATGAGAGAGAGAAGGAAGTATTAATCAGTGTCCAGTTTACCTTACATAATACTTATATATATATATATATATATATATATATATATATATATATATATATATATATATATATATATAAGTATTATGTAAGGAAAACTGAACACTGGTTAATACTTCCTTCCTTCTCATTCTCTCAACCCCCATTTCTCGGCTTTTCTTTTCATGCACATGCGCTGAAACATTCTAGTATACATACATAATAGCTGGCCATTCGTATTCGAGAATTCCCGTCTACTATGGCAGCTAGCCAATCCCTATTGCAGACGCTCGCTCAGGCACATTTGAGTCAGGTGTTATATATATATATATATATATATATATATATATATATATATATATATATATATATACATATATATATATATATATAAAAGGCTCAAACACTAATATTCCATGGTTTTAATTTATTAGATTGGAAACGTAATCACGATCCAATTCATCAGACCTAAAAATTCAAACAAGGTCCAATAATCACTCAAGGTAGAAGGTTACTGAAGAGGATTGTTTTATTTTTAACCTGTACCACTGAAGTACCATTCTATGAGTACAGAAATAATATATTTGTGCAGCATGGTGGCGTTTTTTTTGTTTTTGTTTTTTTTTTTAATTTGTAGGTCTGATGAATTGGATCGTGATTACGATTCCAATGGAAAAAATATAACTATGGATTATTAGTGTTTAAGCCTTTTATATTATATTATAACTCTGTCCTGGACAGTGAGTTCGACCTGGATTCTATCCTCTTGGCATTTTATATATCTATATATATATATATTTATATATTTATATACATATATGTATACTAGCAGCATGGCCCGGCGTTGCCCGTGCTTGATTAAAAAATCGTACGACTCATACAGCAATCGCTATCACTTGACTTAAAATATTTTTGCTCTTCCTTGCCTTTAAAGGAGTGCCCTTTGCCGTGCTGATGTTGCTACATGCCTTACTTCTTGCCTATCTCACACTGCGAATTTTTCTAAGCTCTATACTAAACATTAAATCTGTTACGAAAAAAGAACAAAACGAAATTAACACAAAACGATCAGCTTTAAAAAAGGACTTGTAACTGGAAAAACCGAATGAAAAAAGAATGTTAACAACAAATACTTTTTCACACCCAACCCATTTCTGCGGAATCAGAATCAACATTGAGTTTAAGAAAGGGAATTAGCCAATTGGAGTAAAGTGCCATGCATATTTAAATTTTTCCCAGTTGTGACGAATGCAGCTATCGATTTTTTTGCATGCTAGCATGCTAGTTAACATTCGTGTCAGTCAGCTGTTGGCTCTCACGCTGGCCAATAGAATCTTCCTGTCTATTCGTGGCAGCCAGCTATAGGCTCTCAATCTGGCCAGTAGAAAATGGCCGCAAACTACATGAAAACTGCCGTAGAAGCATGAAAAAATCGATTTATTTCCACTATCGATGTAAGTTGGGAAATGCAAAGTCGGTCTTGGCCATCCCGCTAACTTGGAGCATGTGCATTTAAATTTTGGTGCAAATCCGTCGAAAATTGCGGCTGTACATTCGTTACACACACACAGACATCCTGCCTTATATATATATATATATATATATATATATATATATATATATAGACGACAAATATTATCTATCTATCTATCTATCTATCTAATTATCTATATCTATATATATATGTGTGTATATGCATATTGACCACTAATATTATCTATCTATATATATATATATATATATATATATATATATATATATATATATATATATATATATATATATATATGGATAGATAGATAGATAGATAGATAGATAGATAATATTAGTGGTCAATATATATATATATATATATAAAAGATATATAAATATTATCTAACTATCTATCTATCTATCTATCTATCTATCTATATATATATATATATATATATATATATATATATATATATATATATATATATATATGGTAATATGCATGATTCTATGTAAAATTGTTTGATGTGGATAGATCTACATAGTCGAAGTTGTCATCGGATCAAAATCAAAAGAAAATTTAAAAATAGTTTTTTTTCCTCTTATTTGATCCGTCATATTACATCAGTTCTTTGACATCTGACGTTCAATTGAATATCTACAAAATGTAATCGTACTCAGCTTCCGTTGTTATATGGAATTCTACCCGGAGTGGACCCGACTTTTTTCAAAATGAACTCGATGACGTATTTTAGGTTTTGTTTAATTTCATTATGTCGAAAAAAAAAACAGTCTTTAATTTATATTTCCAAACAGAAAACACAAAGCTTTACAATACAAAAAGACAAAACAGCAAAAATTGAATTTAACGTACCAATCCATGTAGTGCTTCTCTCGTCTTCAGCTGTTTTACTCAGACAGCAGGTTTTTCTTCATATTACGATGAATTTGTTGAAAAAAAGAAAGTAACAAACTGTGTAAGAATTGGTCGGAAGTACACATACACAATATATATATATATATGGAGAAATACAACTGAAGACAAAAGGAGGAGAGGAGAGCCAATAACCTACTTATGCAAGAACAGAAATAATGAGAAGGAGAACTACAGTCATTCGAGTTTTAAAAAGACATACACACACACACTCACACACACATATATATATATATATATATATATATATAGACACGACATATATATATATATACATATTTGTGTGTCATGTCCTTCAAAACTCGAATGACTGTAGTTTATATATATATATATATATATATATATATATATATATATATATATATATATGAAGAAATACACTCTTAAGATGTGCTATATTTATGGGATAAAGTGCTCAATATCAGAGATAGAGCGTGTGTAAATATAAAATTAGAAATTGAAGTCAACACTTAGAGGCGACAGTCTGTTTCATGCTAGATGCAATCGTCAGGCCACGAGTGTTGTTATTTTTCTCGGACAATTATTTTAAGACATTTTTTGTTTAATATGCGTCCTTGCTAACCGAAACGCTCCCCTATGGCTAAATCGGTAAAAGCACATCAGGCTATATGATGGTTCCGTATGGGATACAGGTTCGATTCCTGTCAGAGGACGCATATTTTCTATGAAAATTCTGACATTCAGGCCGGTGAATGTCGCTAATACTGTTTATTATAAACAGAGCATTTACTTAAATATTTGTATCTATAAAAAGAACGTATAAACATAAAAATGTCTTAAAATAATTGTCGGACTTTGTCCATTTCATAATGTGTGACGTCATTTGTTTACATTTGGATACGCATCGAGCAGATATGAATGTACGAGAGAAAATCATGGAGAATTGTAGTTTAAAAACAGTAAAATCGACCTTGTTAACCGAAATGCTTTTCCTTGACTCAATCGGTAAAGTACATATGGCTATATGACGGTTCTGTATAGAGGACACATATTTTCTACGAAAATTTCTCGGACATTCAGACCGGTGAATGTCGTTAATACTGTTTATTATAAACAGAACATTTACTTAAATATTTGTATCTATAAAAAGAACGTCTAAACATAAAAATGTCTTAATATATATATATATATATATATATATATATATATATATATATATATATATATATATATATATATATAAATTTAATTTCCAAGATGATAGAATCCAGGTAGAACTCAATGTCCAGGACAGAGTAAGAATATAATAAAAAGGCTTAAACACTAATATTCCGTGGTTATAATTTATTACATTGGAATCGTAATCATGATCCAAATCATCAGGCCTACAAATTCAAAAAGAAATCGGAAATTACAAAAGAAAATATAACTCCATATACATACATGTATATATATATACATATATATATATATATATATATATATATATATATATATATATATATATATATATATATATATCAGTCCAATGGGCAAAACAGTTGTACACATTCCGATAAGCAAATCAATTCTAGAAATGCTATCACCGTTCCTCAATCCCAGGTAATCAACCCCTGTTGCCAAAAAAAAAAAAACGAGTTTGGCCTGTGAATGCGCGTATCATCCACTTATTCACCTGACCAGCCATCGCTCAGCCAATGAGCGCCCAGAACCAGACAATTATAATTACCACAAGCAAGACCACCACTTCTGTCCACACGAAGTGCTGCCCGATTCACCTTCAATCCGAAACTCGCCAAATCGCATTCTTCACACTCCATTCCAAAACATACACGCGACTTTTCCATTTTGGGTCGCCGAGTTAAGTCTCCGCTACACAAACTTATCCCTTCTGTTTTGAACAAGAAAAATGTTCAAGGTTTATTCAGCGTGCGACAAGTAACTGAAAACAATTTGAGTTAAAAGGAAACATACAATCAGTGTATATTTTGAAAGTATTTTACATATGTTCTACGGAGAAAAATAGTTAAACCGTATTCAATAAAACTTCCACTAGCCTCAAAGACCGCATTGAAGTTCGATTGTTATTCATTCTCGGGGACGACTGAAGGTCGGATCTCATTCATTCTCGGGGACGGCTGAAGGTCGGATCTCATACATACTCTGGGACGACTGAAGGTCGGATCTCATTCATTCTCGGGGACGACTGAAGGTCGGATCTCATTCATTCTCGGGGGCGACTGAAGGTCGGATCTCATTCATTCTCGGGGGCGACTGAAGGTCGGATCTCATTCATTCTCGGGGACGACTGAAGGTCGGATCTCATTCATTCTCGGGGGCGACTGAAGGTCGGATCTCATTCATTCTCGGGGACGATAATCACGTTTATAATAGATTTAAATTCGGAAAGAAGTTTGGGAATTACGTGAACATCGATCACTAGGCCATGTAGGAGGGAACATGATACTGTCAGAACACAGCCATCAGCTCGATTCATGATTTGACCACCGTGTTTCACACAAAGATGTAAGTGGTGGCATTGTCCGTGACGCCGGAATAGTGAAACGACGTGACATGATTCTCGTTGTATACGATCTCAAGGCCTACGCCTGACAACTTGATGTACACCAACAAAAACAACAAAGAAAAAAAAGTATTTTAACTTGCGGTCCTTCATACGATGCTGCTTCATGATGGGCCTTTATGGCACGAGAAAAGCTATTGTGTCTATGTCGTACCCACAATCGACCATTTCTTGCATGAAAGCAGAATCTACTTTCATAATTAAATGCTTCAGAGTGCTATTTGAACCCTAGATAACCCTCCAACCATAACATTGGAACGTATGCAAAATTGTTGAGACTTAAGTAAAAGTTGGATTAGAGACATATACGCCTTCTGTCCTACTGCAGATGAACAATTCCCAATAATGTAGTGATTTTGCAAGCGTAGTTTAGATGTGGTACAAGGCCAAAACTAGGGGGCACCTAGTGAGGATCGAACTCACTACTCAGTCGTATTTGTTGTAGCAAGACAAGCTTGCTACCATCATTACACCAACTCGTGGTGCCCCAAATAATTTTCTAAGCGTAGATGTGGCACAAGGCCGAAAGCGTGGGGCACGTAGTGAGTATTGAACTCACTTTTCAGTCATAACTGAACTAGCGAGATAAGATTACTAACCATTACACCGGGCCGATGTGCCCTAAATGATTTTCTAAGCGTAGCTTAGATGTGGCACAAGGCCGAAAGTATGGAGCACCCAGTGGAGATCGAACTTACTATTCAGTCGTAATAGATCTAGCGAAGAGGTTTGCTAACCATTTCACCACGTCGAAGGGCCTCGTGATTTTCTAAGCGAAGATGTGGCACAAGGCCGAAATTAAGGGGCACCCAGTGAGGATTGAACTCACTACTCAGTCGTAATTGTTCTAGCAAGACAAGCTTGCTAACCATTACACCACACCTAGGTGTCCTGCGTTTCTCAACAGTGTATGTCAAAACTAAATGTACCACATTTGTTCTGTTTTTTGCTGTAGACGCGGAGTGCTTTGTCACTGTTTTCTATTGAATTCGTCGATCATGGTGAATATCTGTACTACGTAGTCGGTCAGAATCTGGTCTAAGAGTGGAGGAATTTGTCACTTCTTTCAACATCAAAGCTACAAATTCTATCTATCAAGTAACTATCCAACCCCTCGAATGAATACAATATTTTCTTCCCCTCTTTCTCAGATGCATTTATTGAACAAAAGTTAAACGTATTCATGTCTGGTATGAGATCAGCTTGCATTGAGCTTTTTTAATACATTGAAACTTATCGCAGCAGGAGTCACCGCTTAATCGCAAACACAAACTATGCACTGATATGAGAGTTGCTTCGACACATGCTGTCAGAAAATTTTGAAAATTTTATCTGAATATCGAAATATGGACTGGCCACGAACATACAACAAAAACTGTATGTCAAGCTGTTGCAAGTTTATTGGGCGTTATCATATATATATATATATATATATATATATATATATATATATATATATATATATATATATATATATATATATATATTGGTATGGGTCCTTACCTATAACTACAGAATGAACTCTTCCTAACACTATGTATACTACGTCTCTCAAGAGAAAGAGAGAGAGACGAATCGAGTCGAGCCAATAGTAGTTCACTCCAAACCAGACTGACAGTCATACTAACACCTTTCACATCTTGTATTATTATTCCGTGTAATATATCTTCGTTATTTCTACTCTTGTGTTCGTGTTGTTCTTCCTTGGTCCTAACCTGGACCATAACAATATATATATATATGTATATATATATATATATATATATATATATATACAGGTAGTAATCCGTTGGTATATAATCCAACTGAATGGTATTAACCCAAGATAAAATGTTTTTTTAATAAACAAAGTAATATATTTCATACAATCGGAATTAAGATACCATTATGTAAATAATCATTTTCACTTTGCAAAATTAAATTTATAGGATTTTTCAAACCGTCAATGGATTATGTATATATATATATATATATATATATATATATATATATATATATATATATATATATATATAGGGGTTGGACAAAATAATTGGAACAGGTGCATATTCCACTACTATATTTCAAAGACCTATTATATTAAGAACTTTAACTAAAACTTCATAATTGCAAGTTATATCTATTGTAAATACGTTTATTTGTCTAACTTACTGTCTTTGGCTTATTTATTTTTAGAATTTAGTAAAATTTAAGCTAAATGCGTGACCTCTCTGAGTTCGAAAATGGGCAACTTGTTGGAGCTCGCATGGCAGGAGCCTCGATCACTTTAGGTTGCTAAATAGTTTGGTTTTTCAAGAGCTACCATATCAAGAACTATGACGCAATTCAAGAAAGAGGGTAAAACCTCTAGCAAGCATAGCAATTCGGGCCGGACTTGCAAACTTACTGACAGGAACCGACGTGCATTGAAACGCAATGTGGCGAAAAATCATCGAACTACTGCGGCCAAAGTGACTGCTGAGTTGAATAATCATCTGAATAGTTCAGTTTCTACTAAAACTGTTCGTCGTGAGCTCCATAAGGCTGGATATCATGGAAGAGCTACCGTAAGCAAACCTCTTCTCTCCACTAGCAACATTCAGAAGTGGTTGAAGTGATGCAGATATCACAGCACCTGGTCTGCAGACCAATGGAAGCAAGTCATATTCTCAGACAAGTCCAGTTTTTCTCTTTTCCCAACTTCAGGACAAGTTTATTTGTGGAGGCTGTCCAAAGAAGCTTAAAACCCTGACTGCCTTCTTCCACCAGTGAAGCATGATGGTGGATCAGTGCTAGCTTGGGCCGCTATATGATGGAAATGTCTTAGTCCAATAGTTACACTTCGTGATAGAATCAATAGCAATGATTACCTGAACATTTTGGGGGATCATGTTCATCCAATGCCCCAGACTTTATTCCCTGATGGTGACTGCATCTTCCAAGACGATAATGCTCCAATACATACCGCTTGAGTGGTTAAGAATTGGTATGAAGAGCATGAAAGTAAGCTAGAACATATGGAGTGGCTTCCCCAATCTCCAAACATCAATATTATTAAATATTTGTGGTGCATTTTGGAGCAACAAGTTAGGAACCGCTATCCTCCACCGTCGTGTCTTAAAGAGTTGGATCAGGGGGTAATGGAAGAATGAAAGTCAGGAAGCTGTATGATTCCATTCCTAGACGTATTAAAGCTGTATGTGAGGCTAAAGGAGGACCAACTCCATATTAAATACAGTTTCTTTGAATTTAACGAGTGTTTCAATTATTTTGTCCAACCCCTGTATATGTGTGTGTGTGTGGTGGGTACGGGAATGGATGCTGGAAAATCCTTTGTCAAAAGATTATGGTTTGTCAATATATATATATATATATATATATATATATATATATATATTTATTTATTTATTTATTCGAAAATTATAACATAAATATGTTATAAAATCACTACAAAAATAGCCATTTTGTTTCAACACTTCTGGTGTCTTATCAAGTGATGATGTTGAATGCATAATAAAGGGTTTTAAAAGGTTCAAATCAATCAAACCCCCTTCACTAAGGGAAACGCTGTAACATAAGCTGGAATAACCAATCAATATATATATATATATATATATATATATATATATATATATATATATATATAAAAGTGAACATAGAAGTCAACACTTAGAGGCGACAGTCTGTTTCATGCTAGATGCAATCGTCAGGCAACTCTGCCTGAGGATTGCATCTAGCATGAAACAGACTGTCGCCTCTAAGTGTTAAATTCTATGTTCACTTTTATATTTACACACGCTCTATCTTTGATATTGAGCACTTTATCCCATAAATATAGCACACTTTAAGTCTATATTTCTTCATGTATATATATATATATATATATATATATATATATATATATGAAAAAATAATTTTTCCACCATTTTGTTTCTTTGTATAATCTTGTGTCAAAATTACAGATTTTTTAAACCTCCCAAATTCCTTTTTAACGGTCCAGAAAAATAGTCTTGAAGTTTCTGATTCCTTCATTGGAGGAAATTCGAATGATTTTGCTTTTTGACTCTCAGTAATTGAAAATACTGTCCAAATTCTCAAATGATTAATCAATGTCCTTTTGTTGTCTTTGCGGATTCTCATCAAATCGATCATCTTGTCAGATTTCAATAACAAGTCGTTTGAACTGAAAATGAATGATTAAAAATTGATTGAAATTTCTACTTTAACATTCAATCCGATGATAAGCAATGTTGCTATAATGTTTCATTAAACAATTGAAAAGTGAAAGCGATAATGATTTTGTTCCCCAAATCTTCAAATATTCAAATTTGCTTGACAAAACAAGAGAATGTTACTTGCTGTAAACAAAACTACGTCCATTAATATTTTTATTGACCTTTTAATAGAAATGTTGAAGTAAAAATGTTTTATTATTTACATTATTCGGACTATTGTCCTCATCTTTGTCGCCTTGTTCATCACAACGTTTCGGCCAATATACGCTCCGGCCTTCTTCAGATGGTTGGAACTGAACCCTTTATTTCGCTCACTGGGGTAGACTGTTCTAGTTCTACGTGCCATGTTTAATGGATGTCAG
The DNA here is from genome assembly GCA_964036315.1 of Acanthosepion esculentum. Lineage (NCBI taxonomy): Eukaryota > Metazoa > Mollusca > Cephalopoda > Sepiida > Sepiidae > Acanthosepion > Acanthosepion esculentum. Next base: position 17,494,311 of record OZ038489.1, on the reverse strand, counting down.
TTATCAGTTATCTCCTGTTAATTTCCCTCTGAAAGTTCTCCACTGCCTTAGCCGGGCATTGAACTCACACTCTTTGGGTCCTGTCACTGGACCTAACCAACGCCTTTGTCTACTGTGTCATGTGTCCTTGAGGACATCTGTGTATGAATTTCTGGGTATTATAAAACTAATGTCTTCAGCAACAATTTTTACCAGTGCTCATAATGCAATTTTTTGCTTATAATAAAACATGTTTTTACCAGAGCTCATAATGCAACTTTGTTGTTATTATCGCTGACATCCATTAAACATCGCACGTGGAACTAGAACAGTCTACTCCAGCGAGGGAAATAAAGGGTTCAGTTCGACAAAGATGAGGACAATAGTCCGAATAATGTACATAATACCTTATCTCAGAAATATAGACAGATAGAAATGTTTTTTTTTATTACATTATTATGAAAGGTGTACTATGCCGTCAATTTTTGTTCCTAGATATGCGCTCGGGCAGCTCACCTTAAAAACTGACCTTGTGTCACAACTCGTCTAAGCGAGGAGACAGAGTAGATACCTAGTGTACTATGCCCTAAAAATGATAACATATATGAAACTGATATTTTGTTATATTATTAAATGGTTTTCATGTGTCAGTCTATATTTTTCAACTATTACTTATTGTTATATTATATATTGTTATATATTTATTATATATATTTTATATATATATATATTAATATATAATATATATATATCATTAATATAAATATCATATTAATATATATTAATATAAATTTATACTAATTTATATTAATAATATATTATGCAATTATATTAATATACGAGGGTCATTCAATAAATAAGGTGAATTTTTCGGTATAAGGACTTCTAATACAGATAGAAGCTTACTTTTTTTAACGTAGTCTCCCAGCACTGTCACACACCTTTCCCATCTGTGCACAAGCTTCCGTATTCCCTCAGCGTAAAAATCTTTGGACTGATGTCTCAGCCAGTCGCTCACAACACTTTTGACTTCATCGTCACTTTTAAACTTCGTGCCTCTTCTTGAACGCTTTCAAGGGACCAAACAGGTGAAAGTCTAAAGGAGCAAGGTCTGGGCTGTAAGGGGGGTGATGGAGCAGTTCCCAGCCCAGCCCGTTGATGGTCTGCACTGTTTGGGCTGCTGTGTGAGGTCTTGCGTTGTCATGATGCAAGATGACTCCTTCTGAATGATGACCCCCTGCGTTTGTCCCAACAGATAAGCTCAAAGTCCTTGCAATGTCATCCACTGGCACCCTTCTGTCAGACTGAATGAGGTCATTGACTGATTCGATCACCTCAGGAGACCTCACTTCTTTAGGCCTCCCAGGCCTGTCTTCATCCTCAACACTGCTCCGTCCTTCTTTAAACAATTTAGCCCACTTGTAGACATTCTTTTTGATGAAACATGTGGCAGCATACAGAGTTGACATTCTCCTATGAATTTCAACTGGTTTGCATCCTTCAGCAACCAAAAACTTGATAATTGACTGCTGTTCAATCCTGGAGCATGCTTCTTGGTCGGCCATCTTTGTTAACCGCCAAAACTCTCAAAGTTTTTTTTTTTAATCTGCAAAAGAAATTAAATCCATGCGAAAAAGAAGTAAAACAAAAAGAAAATAAAAAAGAGTAAGCTTCTATCTGTATTAGAAGTCCTTATACCGAAAAATTCAACTTATTTATTGAATGACCCTCGTACAAATATACAATTAATTATACAATTATATTAATAATAAATTTATATTAATAATACTTTAATATATATTATATATATTATATATTATATATATATATATACAGGGTGTCCATAACGTTCGTGTGCACTTTAATAAATTTATAACTTTATTTGTATTTGCGATAGAAATAATTTGTCAAAAGGATTAGAAAGAAGTAAATCTATATTTTTGAAGGTTTTATTGACATTTTATTTAAGTTTCCACATGTCCTCCATCATTAGAAATACAAAGGGTAATACGATTTTGCAGTTCACGGAAAACATTTGCCAACTGATTTACAGTAATGCCTGAAATCACATTAGTTATTTTAGCTATACTTAAAACTAGGTACATTAAACTTTATTAAATTTTTTACAGATTATTTCTATCGCAAATACAAATAAAGTTATAAATTTTTAAAGTGCACACGAATTTTATGGACACCCTCTATATATCCAACTGATTTACAGTAATGCCTGAAATCACATTAGTTATTTTAGCTATACTTAAAACTAGGTATATTAAACTTTATAACATTTTTTTACAGATTATTTCTATAGCAAATACAAATAAAGTTATAAATTTTTTAAAGTGCACACGAACTTTATGGACACTCAGTATATATATGTATATATATATATATATATATATATATTGTTATATTATTTATTGTTGTATTCTACTATTTCAATGAATCAGTCTTTTCACCTCGCAGCTTCGCACACATCTTTGTGCCCACAATGTCTGATCAAATACCGTCGCCATGTCTACATCATCATCATTATTATTATTATTAGATTCATTATGCTGTGACCAAACTCCAAGAACATGGAGAACAAATACAGATCACAACATGACTGTATAAATCAAAAAATTCTATGATTTCAATTTGTAAATTAGATAAAGTCGTGCATGTGAAGCAAAATAAACAAGAATCTACAAGAAACTTATCTGAGCGCTCTCGAAATTTGGGAAGTGTTCAAGTAACTGCTTTGTCTATGATTATTTGGAGACATTTCAAAAGAACAGCCAGAAAGTAATCTGTATATCACGAATGCACTAACGATGCGCGTATATTTCTCATTAAAACAAATATAGATTTATTTACTAAACAAAAACAAACAAATGTGATGCTACTGGTGATAATCGAAGTTTTCATGTCGAGATATAAACATGTAAACTATAAAACGAAAGAAATTGCTGGAAAAAAAGCTCTTCGGAGTCTCTGAACTCCAGCCTTGTACATTAAAGAACGTCGATATAAAAACGGAATTAATAAACTACCGATTTAATACTCTACTGACGTCAAGTTACGACTAAGCCAGTTCTACACTTAATATGAATACACGTTGTCTAATAAGCGATACAAATCCATAAAAAAAGTGAATTTTTCAAAGGAAGTGACTACTGTCAGGCCCACAGGAAGCAGCGACCATTGCTGTCTGAGAAAATCTTTTATGAACTGATTAATCTAATGATTAATCTTTCTACCAATAAATAGGCTTCCGCCTCAAGACGACAACTTCCTCTGTAAGGAAAAGTTTGACTTCCGCCACTTGCCCAATGGACACGTACCACTACCCGCGAACACAGCCGAGAGTTGGCATTGTCTGCAATGACGTAAGATTGGCCCATTTTTCCTCTTTAACTTTCAGCAATGTTTATAATGACTGCCTCGTGAAGAACATATTGACAAAGAGGATGGCCAAGTGATTGAATGGGTCCTTATTTTATTTATGACTTGTCAGTTTTGAAAAAAAAAATTATTTTCATATATATATATGTGTGTGTGTGTGTGGAGAGAGAGAGAGAGAGAGAGAGAGAGAGAGAGAGAGAGAGAGGGGGGTACCCATTATATTAGTGCATGAAATAATAAAAATCTTGGGTTAAAATAAATCCATTAATATTTTAGGAATATATATATATATATATATATATATATATATATATATATATATATATATATATATATATATATATATAATAAATAATTATATATATATATATATATATAATTATTTATTCGAAAGTTATAAATATGTTATAAAATCACTACAAAAATAGCCATTTTGTTTC
>OZ038489.1:17478005-17488005 GCA_964036315.1 Acanthosepion esculentum | reverse complement strand
TATATATATATATAAAATCAACCTTGATATTAGGTAAAAGAATAGAGGAAAACGCTCAGACATACAGCGCTTTCGGACAATTACTACATAATGTATGTCCAGAGAAGGAAAACAATTAGAAAATATTTAAAGAAAAAGTTATATTTATGGATCAAGTGTCTTCATTATCGGAGACGGATAAAGACAATGTGGACATTGTAATCAACCACTGTATTGTGACTGACAGTTCCAAGCCTCGAACGATATTCAGATCATATACGTAAGAACACGCATTTATATGTGAATATAAATATATATATATATAATGTAAAAGACAATAGGAAAACTGTTTTTTCTATTTTTACCTATTGTCTTTTACATTTAAAAATATTGTCTTTTTCTACATGTTAACAACTAAGAAATTTTTCAATATATACATATATATATATATATATATATATATATATATATATATATATATAATCATCTCATCAGGCGTTAGTAAATAACTGGTTGACAGACAATTTATTCACACAACCCCTTTTTACAAGAAAAGGAAGACAAGAAAAAGACTAAGAATGAAAGACACAAGATGGAGCCCGTTTTTAATTTGAGTGTTTCGAATGTCAAAATTGGATTTGATTCGTTCTCATTTCACATATATATATATATATATATATATATATATATATATAGGGAGAGAGAGAGAGCAACAGAGTGAGAGAGAGAGAGGTGTACGATAGAGAAGTGTTGATAACGAAATGCCTTTATATGACTCTTAGTACCAATTCTTTGGCTATGGATAGACCTAACTTAATTGACATTTTCAAGAATTAAATAATAGGACTCGTTTACTCATCGTTCTTTCGCTAACCATGCAGTTCGCGTTTTCCACATCAACGAATTTGCTTTACGTTTTGATTCTCATTCGAACCTTAAATAAATATTCTTCTTATTTCTTATCTGATTCTTGTTGTCCCAGGATAGCAATATCTTTTATACATGAGTTTCTGCTTTACGAATTGTAGTCATTCCGGGAAAGATACGCCATCATCTAAGGGCGTCGACTTTATGCATTACACAACAAATCCTATAATGACTGGTACGCAAGGGTCACGAGAGAAAGATAGAATAATTTAACAAGAAGATTATTCTTGACATTTTTCCTATGTAGAAAAAAAAGAAGTTTTTATCTCTTCACCTTTCGTGTTTTAACTGAATAGATCTTGGGTGGGGGTGGGGGGCTTAAATCTAAAATAATATTCTGAAGCAAATTTTTTCTATTAGTTAACCCATCATGGCGAGAACGATTTTTGGATCGCTTAGTTTTTCTGAAGCCAGAAAATTCTTTTAGAATGTAAGAATGTTTTTGAGATTATAATGATTTTGTGATACAATTTTTACTAATTAACCCATAGCTGGAGAGATAAGCAGTGGGTTCATTCGTTTCTCAAGGGTATTTGTGCATAAGTGAAAATAACGGACCCGGCTGGAATTAGAACTCGGTTCTCCGATTAACAATTTCGAGCCTTTTCCCCATTTGCACAATCCAAACTGGCAGCATCTAGTATTCACAAGCGGTACATCGTCCGGGTACTGACCATCGTTCGGTGATCTTATGAAAACCGGCATTTCGACGTGATATGGCCGCAAGCATTAAATTTAATGATTTAGATGGTTGCCTTCCGTAGCGCAACTTTCAGCAAGACAATTTGCAGACAAATTCTCCCGTAAAAGTAAAGTAATAATACTTCACCTAGTAAAGATCAAACTATGCTACCAAAACTATATCCCTAACTAGCATTCCACGACTATACCCATTATTAATATTGTTTTATTTCCTTTGATTTCTGGTGTGTACTCATTTTATTCCGGATCCCGACCAGAGACCTAAGGTCGGAAATGTCATCATGACATTTGAGACCTAAGGTCGGAAATGTCATCATGACATTTTCCACTGAGCAATTAAAAAAAAAATTACATTGATAAAGCCTTTCGTAAGGTGTGGGCTGTACTCGTGAGAACAATTTTTTGTATTTCTTTAAGACACGGGCTACCAGGAATCCCTTCAATGAGTCTATTGGAATCTTTTCCACTCAATCCGAGAGCTCCAACTACTACTACTACTATTATTATTATTTTATTTCCTTTGATTTCAGGTGTGTATACATTTCTTTCCAGATCCCGCTTAGAGGCAAAAGGTTAGAAATGGCATCATGATATTTTCCAGTGAGTAATTTTGAAAAAAATAACAAAAAAACAAAACAAAAAAACAACACATATTTTACATAGATAAAAGCCCTTCGTAAAGTGTGAGCTGTACTCGTGAGAACAATTTTTCGTATTTCTTTAAGGCATGGGCTACTAAGAATCCCTTCAACGAGTCTATTGGAATCTTTTCCAGTCAAACCGACGGCTCCAACTACAACAGGGACTGTTGATGTTCTTTTGTCCTACAGTTTTGAGATTTCGATTTCAAGGTCCTTGTATATTGATAGCATTTTGAAGATCTTCAAAGATAAATTGCAGTCTACAGGGACTGCCATGCCAGTAAAAAGGTAATTTTTTTTTTTTTTGCGGTCTCTAATCACGATGTCAGGGCGATTAGGTTTGATTGTTCTGTCTGTGTGTATTTTGAAATCCCATAAAATTGTTACAGGTCCTATCCCCGTAAACGGGTCTGGGTGGTGTTCATACCAATACCAATTATTATTATTATTATTATTATTATTATTATTATTATTATTATTATTATTATTATTATTATTTTATTTCCTTTGATTTCTGATATGTAGTCATTTCTTTCCGGGTCCCGCCCAGAGACCTAAGGTTAAAAATGGCATCATGACGTTTTCCACTGGAAAAAATATTTTACATAGATAAAGCCCTTCGTAAGGTGTGGGCTGTACACGTGAGAACAAATTTTTGTGTTTCATTAAGGCATGGGCTACCAAGAATCCTTTCAATGAGTCTACTGGAATCTTTTCCAAGCAATCCTAGGGCTCATATATGTCCCCATATGCCACATTTTTGAGATTTCGATTTCAATTATTATTATTATTATTATTATTATTATTATTATTATTATTATTATTATCAAATATCTCGACACACACAGCCGTACATTTCGTAAAGGCGGCAGTTAAGTTGTGACAATCAAACGATAAAGATTTGAACCGACTACATTTCTGTTCTATATTTTTAAAGTATAAAAAGACTTGCTTCCCCCCACCCACCCCCATAAAAAAACAGTCTGAGCGTTAAATGAGGATTGACGGTTCATTTCTAAGTCATTTTATAGATCGAAGTCTAACGAAACACGTAGGATTTAAATAATTAAAATCTATGACTGCTATCTGTTGCTTTTATCTGTTTGCAATAATTTAGATGAATAAAATACAATTTCTGTTTATTTAACAATTCCTTCCTGTTTATTGAACATTCCAAAAGCATTTCTTTGAGTTGTTTTCGATATTTCATCGGTTTTGTCAATATTTCCGAGATGAAGTATTATGGACATTATTTCCATTATTCGGACTGTTGTCCTCATCTTTGTCGCCATATTTATTGCAACGTTTCGGCCCTTCAGTATCTGTCTATATTTCCGAGATGAAGTATTATGTACACTATTTACATTATTCGGACTATTGTCCTCATCTTTATCGCCATAAATATTACAACGCTCCGGCCTTCTTCAGGTGGTTGGAATGTCGAACTGAACCCTTTATTTCGCTCACTGGTATAGACTATTCTAGTTCCTTGTGCCATGTTTAATGGATGTGAGTTATCTCCTGTTAATTCCCCTCTGAAATTTTTCCACTGCATTAACCAGGTATTGAACTCACACACTTTGGGTCCTTTCACTGGATCTAACCAACGCCTTAAGGCAGTGGAGAACTTGGAGAGGGGAATTAACAGGAGATAACTGAAATCTATTAAACATGGCACGTGGAACTAGAACAGTCTACCTCAGTGAGCGAAATAAAGGGTTCAGTTCGACATTCCAACCACCCGAATAAGGCCGAAACGTTGTAATAAATACGGCGACAAAGATGAGGACAATAGTCCGAATAATGTAAATAGTGTTCATCGGTTTTGTCGGCAGATGTAAAGCTCTGTGTTATTTCAAAGAGTCAAGAAAACACTTGGCCAACGGTGGTGCGACGTGATAACTTATTATGTCATTTCTAAACACGTCGAGCCCCAAATGTTTTGTTTCTTCCTCTGCATTTATTAATAAGAAGAGATGAAATTAATGCATGCAAGATTTCACAGCTCCAGCATTTCACCTTCATAGACAGCCAGCCTATGAACTTTTCAGCCCACCCTCGTATATAGGTTGTGCTAGCCATTTTATAGAAAATGAACACATACTATGTTGATCTTAGGTAAAACCCCCTATTCGTACTTCATTTTTTATGGGTATGATGCTAGTATATATGTATATATAATTAATATATTTAAGCATATAGATGTTTGCCAGGAAGTAATTGCTAGGCAGGAGTGAAATCGGCTGTTATTAATTTACGTATAAACACACGTCAACACGTATTTCGTTTTGTTATACAAGTTATTTGGATGCAATTAAATATAAAAATGAAAAAGCAATCGACTGCAGTTCTCACGCGAGACTCTCGCTCAGTCCACACCTACTTACAAACAAATATGTCTTGATACAAACAGGTGCTTTCCTATCTCACGAATTCCGCTTCGAAAAACAACTCTGAAATTTTAAGTCCAGTTCAGATTCGAGGAATTTGAAAAACGATCTCCTTTAAAGTGGAATACGAAACGAACGATAAAAATAATCTTTGTAAATTTAGAAACATTTATTTCTCTCTTTCCTTTCTATGTGCCGTGCCCTTTCAGGACGTAGGCGATCATGGCTCTCCACCTCCTTCTATCACTTGCAGCTTTCAACAAGTGCCTTCTCTCTGTCACCTCCCCTCCAGACCACGTTCTATCATCCACTTGCTTATATTTTTTGCTCCTGTATAATGAAACAAAAATATTCAACTGTTAAACAAAACTTGTTTCGTGTTATTTCTGTGAATCCTTTATTTGCTTGTTAATAAAAAGTATCGGGATGAACATCCATTAAGGTGATTTTATAAGCATAGCCGAAAAGGGCGAAAGTATGGGACAACCAGTAAAGATAGAACTCAACAGCAATTGTTCTAGCGAGAAAAGCTTGTTAACCATTACACCATGCCAAGATACCCAGAAAATCAATTAAATGTGTTGAGCCAATTTCTGCCATGTGCGGCAGCGGCTGTCTCGGATTTGGTTCTGATCTCTGATACAGGCGGACAGAATGATTATGAATTAAGCCTTGACTTTTTCTAATATGGAGAGCCTAATACCTGTACATTCCTCAATGCTGTAGTCTAATATTTCTTTCTTGTTGAAACCCTGTTTCCTTTTAATTAGCGAATTCCAACATGTCGGCACGGTATGAAAGTGTTCTTTTCGAACTGCAGAATAACTTTCATATTCAGAATTATTCTAGTATTTGAAATGCAAATTACAAATTCATTTCATATTTTAACTTTAGTTTATTTTGAAGTAATGTTACATTATTAGGCTTAAAAACATTCGAAAGGTCAAGACTTAAATTAGATTCAATTGATGAATGTAATCTCACCCAAGTGATAAGAATTTAAGCCTTGAATTTCTTTTAATATGGTTTGCCTTATACCTCTACGTTCCTCAATGTTGTAGTATAAAAATGACGCAATTCGGAATATTTTTTGTTCTTGTTTAATGAAACAAAAATATTCAACTGTTAAACAAAACTTGTTTCGTGTTATTTCTGTGAATCCTTTATTTGCTTGTTAATAAAAAGTATCGGGATGAACATCCATTCAGGTGATTTTATAAGCATAGCCGAAAAGGGCGAAAGTATGGGACAACCAGTAAAGATAGAACTCACTTTCTTTCTATGTGCTGTGTCTTTGTCAGGACGTAGACGATCATGGCTCTCGACCTCCCTCTATTCTTTGCAGCTTTCGACAAGTTCCTTCCCTTTGTCACCTCCCCACAAACCACTTTTCTGTCATCCACTTGCTTAAGCCCTCTAGGTATGTTTTGCGTTGTTTTCCCTTGTCTCTCTTTCCCTCTATTCGACACATGAGTATCAGATTCCCCAGGCCCTCCTTCCTCATTATGTGTCCCAGGAACTTCAGCTGCCTCTTCCTGATGTTAAGTATAAGCCTCCTCCTTGTGTCCATTTTCTCTCAGATCTCATCGTTGCTCACACGCTTGGTCCATGGTATCCTTAGCATCCTTCTGTAGAACCACATCTCCATCGCTTCGAGTCTCTGCTTCATCTTTGAGGAAATCGTCCAACATTCGCTGCCCTAAAGAAGGACCGGTGTCACGTAACAGCTCAGTTTTCTTTTCTTCATTACCAAAGAAATCCTCCTGTCAAATTATAAACTGGATTTTTCATTACTGCATCAAAATTTTGAATAAAATGTACTCCGAAAAACATCATTATTAATTAAGAGAGAAAGAATTGTAGCTTGAATCTGTTGAAATATGTAAAATGTTTAGAAACAGTATCTATATTTCTTTGTTGTTTATTAAATTAATTGTTTCGTAGGCTTAACTACATCAAAATTACCTTCATAGAGCCGTCCTGGGTATGACGATAAACTACATCCGCGTCCTGGGTAAGACGATAAAGTACGTCTGTGTCCTGGGTATGACGATAAACAACGTCTGCATTCTTGGTAAGACGATAAACTACGTCCAACAGCAAGACCTCTGATCAGGAGATTTTGAGGAGCGTGGAACCACCTCTTAATTCCTGGTGTTCCCAGGTCCACTCTGACCCGGGGTGGTAGCCATTGTTAGGGTTCAAACTATGGGCATATAGTTAATCTCCAAACTGGGATCAAAATACTATGAAAATGTAAAAAACAGTTTTTTTTTACGAGAAATACTTTGTAAAAAAAATATATTACCAGCAATACATTTTTGAAAGGAAAAAGATATTACCAGCAATACATTTTTGAAGAAAAAATATTAACGGCAATAAAAACTTTGTCGGCATTAAATAACCCATTGAGGTTGGTATGCTGTAAACCAAACCAAACCAAACCAAACCAAACCAAACCTCCATAGACTTCGAAGCCCAAATCCTTCCTATAAAAATCGTTTATAATAATAATTATTATTTTTATTATTCCACTGTTGTGTAACCGTAAAATACTGCAACTCTAAAAATGAGAAAGGAAACTGGAACGATGTGAATTGGTTTCATAAGCCTTTTACCCATTCAAATCAATAAATATTAATAGAAATACTTTTCTATATAAAATTGCACGGTGGATAGCGGCTCAGATTGAGGAATCGGAGATCTGAGTTCGAATTCCAGTCGAATCCATTCACTTACGTGCTAATACTCTTGGGAAAATTATAAATCGTCTTCTCTCCCCAGAAGTAAAATAGAAAGATGGACTGGGGCTTATAGCCTTGGGTGTCAACCGGTCTAGGAGAAAGTAACTCTGAATCCAAAAACTGTATATAGCCCTGGCATAGCACATGCTATACAGCTAAAGAAATGATCGTTGGCATTGGCGAGATGATCCCGACTACGGTCGAATGATAATGATGATGATGATGATGATGAAGAGTATACTCCGATCTTTTGTAGGTATCTCTGAAGATGATTCAACGGTATCTCCGAAATTCTCGATGATCGGAGACTTGCTGCTGATCTCTACTCGGACCAATCTCTAACAAATCGATGGCAGGGTGGAACTGGTTTGGTTTCTTTTGTTTTAAGGCATATCAACACCTCAATGGGTTATTTAATGCCGACAACATTTTTATTGCTGGTAATATTTTTTTTCAAAAATGTATTGCTGTTAATTCCCCTCAAGGACACATGGCACAGTGGGAAAAGGCGTTAGTTAGATCCAGTCAAAGGATTCAACGAGTGTGAGTTCAATACCCGGCTAAGGCAGTGGAGAACTTTCAGAGGGAAATTAACAGGAGATAACTGATAACTGACATGCATTAAACATGGCACGTGGAACTAGAACAGTCTACCCCAGTGAGCGAAATAAAGGGTTCGTTCGACATTCCAACCACCTGAAGAAGGCCGGAGCCTACAACGGCCAAAGCGTTGTAATAAATATGGCGACAAAGATAAGGACAATGGTCCGAATAATGTAAATAATTATTTTTTAAGATACAACCCCTTTCCGACATACGAAAAGTTGCAAGATTCTAGCTATCGGGACACGTTATACTGCGTACACTGTAGCGAACCATACATATTCCCGTTGCGTTCCTTCAGTACGTTCCAAGTTCTTCCAGCAAAACACTAGCTTGTAGAATCGACTCCCAAGTGGATGCTTCCCCAACCACTACAATCTTAACATGCTCAAATCTAAGGTTAACAGGTATCTTGCTCACATAAGGTCATAAAGTACCTCTTACGCTTAGAGATACCACAGAAGATTCCTTCAGTAACCCTCTATATCAAGTGGCTCTTTGGCCTTGTAAATTCGTAAAAGAATTGCTAAGAATTATTCGGCGTATTTTTGAGGAGGTTCTATGTGCATTCTTAGAAGTCTCAAGCAGATCATGGCATTAACATGCGCCAGGTCTAGTTATTCATCGGCTTTTTTTTTTAGTCAAGTGTGTGGTGCTGTTCATTCGAGACCCTGAAATACAGTCAGACATTTTTTCCTTGAAAAAAGGAAAAAAAAAAAAAAACGAAAGAAAGAAAGAAAAGAAAGAAAGAAAAGAAAGAAAGAAAGAAAGATGAAGAGAAAGTTTGTAATAAATCAAAAGATTAGGGTCGGGAGTTGGGGGGGCTGCTGATAGAAAGTCTTGAAATAATAAGAGTTAAAGGAAGAGAGTTGCTTATTTTTTCCTGATTTTTCTTTATTTTATCCTCTCCTCATCTTATTGTTTGCCCGCCTTTTTCTGTCCAATTTTCAAAGTTTTCCCGTCTTCCTCCTGCTTCTACTCCTCCTCCTTCTCCTCCTCCTCCTCCTTCTACTCCTCCTCCTCCTTCTACTCCTCCTCCTCCTCAGTTCATTCATTCACGGAACTCGTCATTCAATGAGAAGTCATTTGGCATATTTTAACTCGGGGATGCCTCCGTAGAACATATGTTGACTACCCAAACCCCGCAGCTCCTCATCAAACGCCTTTCCTGTCCTTATCAACATTCCCAGCATCCCGACTGCATTCCCTCACTTATACCGAAACCAACTTACTGTTTACGCTGGTGCAGACGAGTTGTTTCCGCGCCATTGAGAATCAGCCCGCTCATAAAGAACACTCACCAATCATCTCTTGCGTTCAACTTAGTTTTCCTTTCTTTTCTTCTTTATTTATCTTCTTTTCTGTTTCCTTTTTTTCTTTTCTTTCTCCCCTTACGTTTTTCTTCTTCTTTTTTTCCTTTTTATTTTTCTTCCTTTATTTTCTTGCTTTCCTTTCTACTTTCTTTTCTCTCTTATTTCCCTTCCTTTTTATTCTTCTTGTGTTTTCCGCCTTCCTTTTTTTTTTCACCTCATTATTTCCTTCCTTTCTGCCTATCCTTCCTTCCTCTTTTGCCAATTTTCTTTTTTCTTTTCTTTTTCTTTCTTCTTTTATTTCCTTTTGTGCTTCCTTTCTTTATTTTCTCGTTCTTTTCTGTTTTTTTCACCATTTTTTATATTATCAAAAAGACGATAAAAATTATCGATAACAATGTCTGTTTACTTTGATCTTTCTTAAGCAAAATAAAATTATTGGTGACCATTTTGAAAAAAGTCATTGATAATAAGGTCAATTCCCGCTGAGGATTTTTTAAAAATGTGCCAATTCCAAAGAAATCACTTTAATTAGTATTTGTTTTCTTGCAATGATTAGCAAGCCAGACAAACCATTTCTTCTGTTTGGTTTGGTTTATTTTGTTTTTACGGCATATCAACCTCAATGGGTTATTTAATGCCGACAAGATTTTTAGGATAGATTCATACGAATAGAATATGTATTCTTTGTAAGAAATCAGTTT
>OZ038489.1:17453005-17473005 GCA_964036315.1 Acanthosepion esculentum | reverse complement strand
ACACGCAAGGTGTATTCTCGATATGAGTCCAGTGAAAAATGTTTTGTGGTGAGGAAAGAGCGAAAGACATAGATCGTATAAACAGTTTGAAGCGGTACGTGCTTGTTGGCGTCAATATGGTGGCCACTTTACACTCTAAGACAACCACCCTTTCCTGCAATTCTGCCCACGTCTGCGATCTGTTTATTTGACTCAGATTTCTCCACAAGACCAGCAAGACGCAGAAAGAAATATTAAAAGCCAAGCAAAAAAAAGGTTCTTCCACAAACAGAAAAAAAAACTCTAGTAAATGAAAGAAGGAAGTGCATGTTGGCTCTGACGCATGCGTACTCCGATGCGTACTTCCATGCACTCGTTCAGACACGCATCCGGGCGTGAATACATGATGGTGCAGAGGAGGGCTTCATGATAAACGCGCGGCTAATAGAACTCAGTACGCCTACATCGCAGGAAAAGTGTAGGACGCCAAACAGAAAAGAGGCTATAAATAAACAAAAACAAACAACTTTCAAATTAAAAAGCACGCATGCAAATGTTAATCTCCTGATGAAAATATATTCATGAATCTTCAAGTAGATTTAAAGCGACATAGCAATCTATATAGACTTACAAGAAAGCTTCCATGGACTGTAAATTATATTTGATATCCTAAGACGCGCTTGTTTTGTAAACAATGCCTTTTCATCTTATAAGCAAAGTTGAATAATAATAAGCATTTTAAATACGAAAGATCTTTGGCGATTTGAGCACATTTACAGGGAATATATCTTATCAGAAAAGTGAGCTTTTCGTTCATTCGTCCGTTTTTTGTTTGTTTCTTTCTTTCTAAATACTGTTCTTTCTTTCTTTTTTTCTAACTACAGTTCTTTCTTTCTTTCTAAATACAGTTCTTTCTTTCTAAATACAGTTCTTTCTTTTTTTCCTTCTTTCTTTATTTAGAAATACAGTTCTTTCTTTCCTTCTTTCTTTCTTCCTAAATACAGTTCTTTCTTTCTAAATACAGTTCTTTCTTTCTTTCTAAATATAGTTCGTTCTTTTTTTCCTTCTTTCTTTATTTCGAAATACAGTTCTTTCTTTCCTTCTTTCTTTATTTTGAAATACAGTTCTTTCTTTCCTTCTTTCTTTCCTTCTTTCTTTCTTCTTTTCTTTCTTTCTAAATACAGTTCTTTCTTTCTTTCGATATACAGTTCGTTCTTTCTTTCTAAATACAGTTCTTTCTTTATTAATTTATTTCTAAATACAGTTCTTTATTTCTTTCAAAATACAGTTCTTTATTTCTAAATACAGTTCTTTCTTTCTTTTCTTCTTTCTTCCCTTCTTTCTTTCTTTCTTTTTTTCTTTCTAAATACAGGTCTTTCTATATTTATTTCTTCTTTCATTCTTTCTTTCTTTCTTTCTTTCTTTCATTCTAGGGTGCCTCAATAATGAGCTGGCCGCATTGATTTTTTCTATATTTGAGACCATTTCCTTGGTTTCCGACCTGAATCAAAAACCATATAACAACAAAAACTGACATATGAAGACGCAAAACATTAAAAAAAAATAACTGACATGGCGCATGCAAAATCGATATTTGAAAAACAATGAAATTGATATATGAAAAATATCTACGAAAATATTGGCTTTTGAAAGAAAATAATCATAGATTGGAGAATTTATATTGAAACTTATACGGAAACCCAGGAAGATGAGTAAAATTAAACAGAAAAATTCTTACTGGGGAACTTCCGATAGTTAATAAACAAACTACACCCAATATATATATATATATATATATATATATATATATATATATATATATATATATATATATATATATATATATATATATATATAACAATAAAGTCCAAAATTCTACATATAACCACAAAATAATATCATAAGATTTATATTCGTGTTTGATTTTATAAAACTTCTTCCCTTTCAGACAAATACCTTCTACTCCCCCCTGGACACCTGTCTAGTGCCTTTCGTCTGAACTCAGTCAACACCGGGGCTGATTAGACCGACGGCCGATATCTTAGTCTGCCGAAATAGGCTCTCCCCCATATGGGGTGATTTGGGATTTTGTTTATTAATTATTGGTTCTATAAAAGTAATAAATACATTGAGCTCATTTTGTGGATCAGTTTTAATAATTTATATTACCAGGATCCACCAACGAATTTGTTACCTGTACTATATATATATATATATATATATATATATACCCAAGTTTAGGATTGGTATATACGGAGTGAATTCCAATAACCAACAATTACTATTCTTTAAAGAGTGCTCAATACAGAGTAGAGCAGATATAATTATTTATTTGAATATTACAACGTAAATATGTTATAAAATCACGACAAAAGTAGCCATTTTGTTTCAACACTTCTGGTGTCTTATCAAGTGAAGATGTAGAATATAGAATAAATGTTTTTTTTTTTTAAACCATTTATTCTATATTCTACATCTTCACTTGATAAGACACCAGAAGTGTTGAAACAAAATGGCTATTTTTGTCGTGATTTTATAACATATTTATGTTGTAATATTCAAATAAATAATTATATATATATATATATATATATATATATATATATATATATATACGGAGAGCCGAGTTCGAATTCCAGTCGCTATAACACCTTTGGGAAAGGTGTGCATCCTCTTCTTCTCCCTCCAGCTATGGGTAAATAGCAGGGTAGACTGGGTTCTATAGCCTTGGATGGCAATTGGTCTAGGAGAAGGACAACTCTGAATTCAAAACATGCGGAGGGTCGTTTGGGGACCCTGTGGCACGTAGTGCACCAAGTCTTCAAAAAGTGTAGATGGTTCTGTACAAAACCTTCACCACTATAATAATCAAATCTCATGTGCTGGTGTCAGGCTGTCAGCTTCCTAGGAACTGATCTGCTTGACCCTCATACGTCGAATTCGACGGGAGAGTCGAGTATATATATATATATATATATATATATATATATATATATATATATATATATATATATGTGTGTGTGTGTGTGTGTGTGTGTGTGTGTGTGTGTGTGTGTGTGTGTGTGTGTAGTGTATGTGTGTGTGTGTGGATGGATTTTTTTATTTATTAATCCGATAGATTTTACTTATTTTTAGTGGATACTCGTATTTGAATAGACGCTTCATTTATTTATTTAGCAGTACAATTATTTAATTTCGTCTACCGGCCTGAATATTAAAGAGGTCTTAGAGAAAAATATGCACTCTCCGGAAAAGAAAAGAAAAAAAGATCAAGTGACGAAAAACCATTGCACATCGACTTTTGGAGGAAGTCTCACATCTTCCCTTCATACTGAGGAAATTTACTACCAAATACGGTTAACGATATGTAAATGGCGCCAATCATTCACCTGTAAAACGCGGTGTGGAATATCCACTGATAAACTGGTAGTTATTAGACATTTAAAATAATTTAATAATGCCGAAAACTTTTAATCTGTACTGCATATATATATATATATATATATATATATATATATATTACAATGAATCATTCATACAGAAAACAGATATAGAAGTTAATGATAAAATGGCGAGAATACATCTTCGCAAACAATTTACTAAGAGACATTAACCCCGAACCTGTAAATGAATGTTATGTTATTTAAAACAACAAATATTTTCTTACTTGATGATATCTGGAGGAACAGATGAAAGCTCGTAAATATATAAAAAAAAACTTATTCAACTGAAATTTATAAACAGGGATCATAACATTTGAAACACCATCACTTGATAAGATACCAGAAGTGTTGAAACAAAATGGCTATTTTTGTAGTGATTTTATAACATATTTATGCTATAATTTTCAAATAAATAATTATACTGGGTGCCCATAGAGTTCGTGTGCACTTTAAAAGATTTATAACTTTATTTGTATTTGCGATAGAAATAATCTGCAAAAAATGTTATAAAGTTTAATGTACCTAGTTTTAAGTATAGCTAAAATAACTAATGTGATTTCAGGCATTACTGTAAATCAGTTGGCAAATGTTTTCCGTGAACTGCAAAATCGTATTACCCTTTGTATTGCTAATGATGGAGGACATGTGGAAACTTAAATAAGATTTCAATAAAACCTTAAAAAATATAGATTTACTTCTTTCTAATCCTTTTTGCAAATTATTTCTATCGCAAATACAAATAAAGTCATAAATGTTTTGAATCTGCACACGAACTTTATGGACACCCTATATATATATATATATATATATATATATATATATGTGTGTGTGTGTGCGTGCGTGTGTGTGTGTGTTCAAATATATTGAAAAATAGGAAAGAATTGTTAGGTTAATAATCCGAAGTTCTTTTTTTTTGTTTTTATTTATAAAACACTGCGCGATACACAAGTGGAGCCTATATTATAATTTTTTTTAAAAATTATGATTGCATCGCTATATAGGAATTGCCATGTTTCAAAAACAGAAGCTAAAAGCATCCAATTCAATTTTAGAAATTAAATTAAAATTAAAGCACCTAGTTCTGTTTCATTCTCAAGTGAGAGCAAGATTTAAAGTCAGCCAATCTATCAGTGATCTCAACTCACAATCTTTACTCTTGCTCCATATGCGGCCTCATTTGTAAATGACTAGTGGGTCTTAAGTCCCACTCAAGATTATCGCACAAAATTTCATAACTGAATCAATTATGTTGTCAGATCATCATACGTCGAAACTGACGGGAGAGTTCATTATATATATATATATATATATATATATATATATATATATATATATATATATGTGTGTGAAGAAATATAGTCTTAAAGTGTGCTATATTTATGGTATAAAGTGCTTAATATCAGAGATAGAGCGTGTGTAAATATAAAAGTGAACATAGAAGTCAACACTTAGAGGCGAGAGTCTGTTTCATGTTAGATGCAATCGTCAGGCCATGAGTGCTGTTATTTTTCTCAGCTATTTATATATACGGGTCAGTGGTGCATTGTGGGTAGTCTATTTTGGCGGTTATTTTACCAGTAGTCGTTTATTTGCTTATTTATTTATTTGGGTCAAATTATTTTGCTTGTTTTTATTTATTTTTATTTTTTATCTTATATATTTATTTTTTATTTTTATTTTGATCGGTGTTTTTATTAACGTAGTAAAAATTTGTTTATATAGCTTATTTAATAGTTTTGTTTTTGTTTGGGAAGATAATTAAAGCTATTATATATATATATATATATATATATATATATATATATATATATATATATATATATATGTTAAAGCTATATATATATATATATATATATATATATATATATATATATATATATATATACATATATATATATATATATATATATATATATATATATATATATATATATATATATATATTCTCTTTTCTCTTCCTGCTCATTAGTAATGTTTCTGTTCTTATCCTTACAAATCCTGTAATCCTTTGTGTCTTAGTGGGTTTACTGCGTTTTATGGGATGATACTGACTAAAAAATTCTTTACTTAGATTTCTCAAATGCGCAAGCATAATACGCACTGTTTACTCACAGATAAAAAAAGTGGCGTCTATTTCGAATAGGCAGTGTCCACGATAATAACGTAGGAAGTAATAAAAAAAATATCGAATTAATGATAAAATCAATTAATTCTTTAGAAATTGCCTTTTACGTTTCAAATACCATATACATGGACACAGTATCTTGACCCTGCTTTGGATAATTGAAAATATTTTATTAAACATACATACAACAAACTATTTCTTATTTAACAGTTAAAATAATTAATCCTTGAAAATGGCTAAATGTATAGCCGAGAGCGATCGGATAAAAGGAACTTTCGGACAGTTTTTATATAATTTATCACCCGAAAAAAAAAATTATTAGACTGCATGAGAAATTGTATAAAAAACTAAATAAAAGTACCTTGTCTGTCGTATTCAATGAAATATGCATGAAAGAAGGATTGCTGCCTAAATATACAAATATATCTATCTATCTATCTCTCTCTCTCTCTCTCTCTATATATATATATATATATATATATATATATATATATGTATGTATGTATGTATGTATGTATGTATGTATGTATATATATTATTTTACTATGAAAGTCAGAGTTTTCCCAAGATAATTGAGATTAATGATCCTTTCTTGGCGAAATCTCACGGATATACTAATATTTATATCACCAATAAATCCTGTTCAGTTCTCTTTATGATATCTATCCTATATATGTCAATATTTATTATGCAAACTGTACATAATAAAATCTTTATATGTAAAAATTTGATTGGTGGGGGGGGGGGTGCAAAACATTTCTTTCCCATCATTCCGTTTTGCATGAAGTGGTTTTCATTATTTATTACTTAAAAAAGAAATTGCATTCACACGCTCATGAAGACAGTCACACACACACACACACACAGACACACACACACACACACATATATATATATATATATATATATTCCTCGCGTTTTATATATATATATATATATATATATATATATATATATATATATATATATATATATATATATATATATATATATACATATATACGTTATTTTATTATGAAAGTGATTGTTTTCCCAAGATAATTGTTATTAATTATCCGTTATTGGCAAAATCTCACACTCATGTAAACTGTTACACACACTCATTTTTTTTAAGCGTTTCACCCCAAACAAGGCGGGAAGCCACTAGCACGCAAGGGGTTACAGAGAGATGGAGTGAGAGCAAATAGGAGTGATAGAGGAAAGGATGAAGAGAAGGGTAGGGGATAGATCAGGGCATCTGAAGACGTCGATTGACATTACATTTGAATAGTTGGAGATTATAGCTATCAGGGAAACAGGAAGAGGGGAGGGAGTTCCACAGGGGAGAAGTGCGAGACATGAAGCTATTGGAGTAGAAGAGACGGCTACATTTAACAGTTTCGACAGGGAAAGGGTGAGAGCGAGATGCCAGCCTAGTTGAATGCTTAAATTCATGAAGTCTGGGAACCAGTGAAAGCAGCTCATCTGAGCAGTTACTGGGAAAGTATTTGTAAAAAAGACAGAGGGAGGCGTCGACACGTCTTTGAGAAAGCGACTGCTGACGAGATGCCAGATCAGTGCCAATTACATTGCATATCCGTCTCTGGACTTTATCAAGAACCTTGAGACAAACAGAAGGGGCTCCAGACCATATATGGCAGCAATACTCCATGCAAGGGCGAATGGTTGATTTGTAGATTTGAAGGATCGACTCCGGCGAGAAAAATTTCCTGGTCCGGCACAGGGAGCCAACTTTCCTTGCGGTGGACGAAACTATTGACTCAATGTTCCATCTCAGGTCAGCAGACAAAGTGAGACTGAGTAGAGGAGCAAAGGGGAGCACTCGAGAAGTTGAGCGTCAGACATTCTAATGGGGGGGGCAGGAATGGTTCTCTGTGGTGAGTAATAGAAAGCAGTTTTGATTTTGAGGCGTTAAAGTTAACCAGCCAATTCCTGCCCCAGTTCACAACCGATTGGAGGCCCTTTTCGAGACGAATATATACACATATATATATATATATATATATATATATGTGTATATATATATATATATATATATATATGGTATTTTATTATGAAAATCAAGGTTTCCCAAGGAAATTGGTATTAATCATCCGTTGTTAGCGAAATCTCCCGGATATACTAACGTTTATATCACCAATAAATCTTGTTAGGTTCACTTTATAATATGTATCCTAAATATGTCAAATGTTATTATGCAAACAAACTGTACATAATAAAATCTTTTTTTTAAAATAAATCTCCAAAAGATACAAGCCAGAGAAACAGTGTACCATTAACATAATATCTTAAATTAATTATTATTTTACTATTTTACATATTAACCCTTTGAGCCCTGCGTTCCTGAACAATTTGTACCCTTCTGCCTGAAATTCAGAGTCAAAATTCGCAAATTATTGGTATATAATGTTTCTCGGTAGATATAAAAATAGTTCCAAAAAATATAAGCATTATACTTAGCAGGGAGAGAGTATGATTGCATGCCTTCACTTTATCGCCAGAATTCTTTCTTTGTGTCCCAGTCTAATCAAATGAGACGACCAATAGCAAAACACAACGCAAGTGTTTACCCACCGTTCAACCGGTGGCTAGGCACTGAGTCATTTTTCTCTAGCACCGGTAAGGCGATGGTCAGGGCTCAAAGTCGACATACTAATCCTACGCAAATAACTGGCCAGGTGAGCTTAAGAGAGACAGACACACGACAAAAATCACACTGTCGTCATTCATCGCCAGTTCTTTTCTTGCGGCTTTCTTCGCTTTTGTGTGACGGTCCCTGTTTCATACAAAGTCTTTTGTTCTCTCGCAAATCAGTCATTAGCATCATTCTCACAATGATCCTGAATCATCAAGAACAGAATTTCCAATGTATGACACCAACATAATAATAATAATAATAATAATAATAATAATAATAATAATAATAATAATAAAATAAACTCTTAACCCTTTCAGCCCTGCGTTCCTGAACAATTTGAACCCTTCTGCCTGAGCTTCTGAGTCAAAATTATCAAATCATTGCTATGTAAATGTTTCACGGTAGATATAAAAATAGCTACAAGTGTTTATCACCCATTCAACCGTCATTTTTCTCTACCACTGTTCAACCGGCGGCTGGGCATAAGGACATTCTTCTCTTCCACCGTTCAACCGGCGGCTGGGCATTAAGACATTTTTCTCAATCACCGTTCAACCGGTGTCTGGGCATTACGCCATTCGTCTCTACCATCGTTCAACCGGCGGCTGGGCATTAAAATATTTTTCTCTTCCACCGTTCAACCGGTGACTGGGCATTAAGTCAATTTTTCTCTTCCACTGTTGAATCGGCGGCTGGGCATTACGTCATTTTTTCTCTACTATCGTTCATCTGGTGGTTCGGCATTAAGTCATTTTTTCTCTACAACCGTTCAACCGGCAGCTGGGCATTAAGTCATTTCCCTCTACCACCGTTTAACCGGCAGCTGGGCATTAAGTCATTTTCCTCTACCACCGTTTAACCGGCGGCTGAGCATTAAGTCATTTTCCTCTACCACCATTTAACCGGCAGCTGGGCATTAAGTCATTTTCCTCTACCACCGTTTAACCGGCAGCTGGGCATTAAGTCATTTTCCTCTACCACCGTTTAACCGGCGGCTGGGCATTAAGGCATTTAGGCATTTTTCTCTTTTACCGGTAAAGTGGTGGTCAGGGCTCAAATGATTAATATGGTCTCCTTGACATTCTTTAACATTGAAACTTTCAATCGTTGAATTTATTTTTTCTACTATTTTTAGCTGGAGCAGTTTTTATTTCTTCCCAGAAAACCACTTTGCTTCAATGTTGTTTCCCATTCTGATATACACGTCTTTTTAAAAACACATCACAAGTTTTCTCTTGGATTAATATCTACAGCGACTGTATCTTGTCCTATTCATTGAGTGTCTTTGAAACTTTTTTGGCGCAAGATGGAGCATAGTAAAATTTGTGGAAGAAGTGTGCACCGTCTTATACGAATATAATCTTGATACCGTGACAACTCAAAAGAGATACGGATTCTCCAAGAAGTTACAATAATTCTCTGCATATATTTTGTTATTGTGATATTATAAGTTTAATGACCATCCGCCTTTGCATGGAGTATTGCTTCCATATATGGTCTGGAACCCCTGCTGTTTGCCTCAGGGTTCTTGATAAGATCCAGAGACGGATATGCAATTTAATTGGCCCTGATCTGTCATCTCGTCTGCAGTCGCTCTCTCACAGACGCGATGTTGCCGCGCTCTGTCTTTTTTACAAATACTTTCACGGTAATTGCTCCGAGGAGCTGCTTTCGCTGGTTCCCAGGCCTCATGAATTTAAACGTCCTACGAGGCTGAAATCCCGTCCCACCCCTTCACTGTTAGAAACTGTTAGATGTAGACGTCTCTTCTACTCCAATAGCTTCATGTCTCGCACATCTCGCCTGTGGAACTCCCTTCCTTATTCCTGTTTCCAATCTCCAACTATTTAAGTGTAACGTCAATCGACATCTCCAGTTGCCTTGATCTATCCACTTCCCTTCCCCACATCCTTTCATCTTTCATTCCTATCTGCTCTCGCTCCAAATCTTCTGTAACCCCCTTGCCTTGATCGATCCACTATCTTTCTCCACATCCTCTCCTTTACCACTCCTATCTGCTCTTCCTCCAAACCTTCTGTAACCCCTTGCGTGCTAGTGGCCTCCAGCCTTGCTTGGGGTGATAAGCTTAAAAAAAAATCTACAACATTGCTCCAACAACATTTCACTGTCGAAGCAGTTACAGATAACCGCCTCTTCTACTCCAACAGCTTCTTCTCACGCACTTCCCAGCAGTGGAACTTCCTTCCTCTTACTAAGACGGATATGTAATGTGTTCGGTCCTGACTTGGGGTCTTGACTCCAGTGACTTTCTCACCGACGTAATTGAGTTTCCCTCTGTCTTTTCTATAAATATTTTCATGACACCTGCTCGGACAAGCTATTTTCACTGGTACCCCTACTGCATGAATTTAAGCGCGCTACTAGGATGTCATCTCGGTCCCACTGTTTTACTGTCGAAACAAATGTAATCGTCTCTTCTACTCCAAAATCTTCTTCTCGCGCACTTCCCGACAGTGGAACTCCCTTCCTCATACTTGCTTCCCTGATAGCTATAATCTTCAGATATTCAAATGTAATGTCAATCGGCATCTTTGGTCGCCTTGATCTCGGTCCTTCTCTTGCGTGCCTGTGGCAGTCCCGCCTTGCTTGGGGTGAAATGCTTAAAATAAACAATTATTTCTTCGTTTGCTTTCCATGATGAACCAAGCCTCTTGCCCGAGCCGCTAAAAACATGTAATCTAACTGTACATTCAACACTAAAAATTACATCACGTCGTTTTTGTCCAACTTACACGTTTCTCTCTCTGATATTTAATAAAAACTCATAATTGTCTGACTTTTATGTTTTAGTCAATTTTCGTAACATTATCGTATTTTTTTTTCTGTTTACATTTCTAAAACTAGGTTCTTCAAATATTTTATTGCCAGTCAAATCACCTTTTTCTTTTATAGCCCGTTTAATGTTTATCGAAGGTCTCCTTTGTTGTGTGTTCTCTTGTCAATATTTTCAACACATTTTTTTTATTGTTATGTGATTTCTGTTCAACATTCGTCAATTCTGAAAGTTATATTTTTAACATTTAGTAACTTTAAAATAGTTTGTTTCTCTTCATTTTCAAACTAATGTCCTCGAGAAAGACATGAATCCGTCTGTTCTATCTCCATCTATACCGTTGTGAAAATTAATTGAAACAACCGCTTTAGTCTCCTTTCTTTCACCATACGGTCAGTTTTAAACCCACAGGGTGTAATCGATTTCTATTTGTTCCTCAGATCAGGTCATTTGCAGTGGTGTGCATTAATATGAATCTATTTTCGGAGTGTATGGTGAAATTTGTTTGGCCTTGAAAAATATTGCGTCAGATTTTCATCACGTCCAGACACTATTGTCTCAACTGTCGATTATTTGTCCTACGGCCATTGTCTGCGATGGACGTTACTCCAAGAAAGATATGAAAATTCTAATACTGCACGAACACACTGGCAAACCTTACTAGTGAGCAAATCAAAGTACTATCGACTAGCTTGGAAACTCTCCTGATTTAAATGCTATCGAGAATCTGTGGTTAGTCTGCAAGGGACGACATAGTGGAATGGACATACGAAGTACTAATATGTGCATTGGGTCATGTTTCATTGGAAAACATGAAAAAGAAGTAAATAATAAAGGAATTATTCGTTTTGTTTCAATTAATTTGCACAAGGGTGTATGTGTTAAATAACAGGATGAACTTGAACCAGCACCTTGAGGACATATGGCCCAGTGGATAAATGCGTTGGTTGTAACCAGTGACTAGACCCTTAAGAGTTGTGAGTTCAATACCCGGCTTCAGCAGTGGTGAACGAAAAACTTGAAAAGTTGAGTTAAAGGGAAATAACCGAGACACCCGGAAGAGGCATGGCACGTGGAACTAGAACAATCTACCCAGGTAGACGAAATAAAGGGTTCTGTTAGAAATTCTAATTACATGACGAAGGCCGGGGCGTACAACGTCAGAAACGTTGTGAATATAGTAAGGATAACAGTTCGAGTAATATAAATAATGTAAGCCATCATAATACCTCATCTCAGAGATATAGACATACACACACAAACACACATGCACACACACACACGCACATATATATATATATATGTTTTTGCATATATAAGTGTGTGTCTGTGTGTGTTCTGTTTTTCAGTAGTTTTTTTTTAATTTGAGGGTTAACTTGCTTGAAGTGTAACCGCTTCAAATTTTCCAGACCCCGATTGGCCACAAAAGAAAATTAGCTATGAAAAACTTTTGTTTCCACTCTTAATGCATATTTGTCTTAGTGGAGGCAGTGTTGGTGGTTTTTATTGTATATAATGGATGTACTTCTAATTTTTATTTTTTTATATTTGTCAAAATTCAGCATATGTTTGACACGTGAAGCCTCTACAAAATAAATCTTTAGATAGAAAGCTCATGATTCGTTTCAAAGTGGTGTTGATCAGGCGGCACCAATCCCAAGGGGTAGAGGCGAGATTTTATAAAAGAAACGCAAGAGTACAAACACTTATGCACTATCAAAATGAACTCATAAAATATTCTCTCGCTTTCTAAAGAAAATAAAGCTTCAACACGATATTTTGTCGCGTAGTAAGCGACGAACGACTGTTTATGTACCAATCTCTGAGGGCTATTATGATGATTTTATCCTTCATTGTGAGTGCCAGCGTCAAGTTCTGACACGTTCATCTACACTGACGGAAAATAAAACAGCCAAGATGGACGATATCATGCTCAGAGACATCTCCAAAAATCGCTTGACGAGGAAATGGAACTAATGTCTTTAATTTAATAACAAAATTAAATTCGAAGCTTTTAACTTCCATTTTTGAAACATGGTTATTACTGTGTAGCGAAAAAAAAATCATATTTTAAATCAGTTAATTTATAATATATATATATATATATATATATATATATATATATATATATATATATATATATATATATAATATCCGTTGATAATGAGTAGGGATAATCCCAAGGAGGATATGAATCCCAAAAATGGATCTCAATGTAAGAAACAGAGCAATATAATAATAATAATAACCATTGAGATGATCTTTAAA
The DNA here is from genome assembly GCA_964036315.1 of Acanthosepion esculentum. Classification (NCBI taxonomy): domain Eukaryota; kingdom Metazoa; phylum Mollusca; class Cephalopoda; order Sepiida; family Sepiidae; genus Acanthosepion; species Acanthosepion esculentum. The sequence continues at coordinate 17,459,758 of OZ038489.1, read as the reverse complement.
AATCCATTCGGTTATAAATTATTTTATGAATATATACAAATATCTCATCAGACCGAAGTTTTTTCATTTTTTTATATTTAAATTTTTTATTAAAAATCTTTTTCTTTCTTCCTCTTTTAATATAAACATTTTTTCCTTTCCTTTTTCCTTTTTTTCTTTCTCTCCCTCTTCCATTTGTCTGAAGAAACTGACTCCATTTATTAAAAAAGAAACTTCGATCTGAAGAGATGAATATTTGTATATATTCATGAAATAAATTATCACCAAATGAATTTTTAAGGGTCGTCCTAATTACATATATATATATATATATATATATATATATATATATATATATATATATTGTAATTATTTTCTATTTTAAAAATATGGTTCAATCGCTACACAGGAATTACCAGGTTTCAAAGCAGAAGCTAAAATTTTAAAATTAATTATAAAATTAAATTTAAAATCCATAGCCCGTTTCTTTCGATTTTTAGAATAACCTTATTCCAAAAATCACTTCAGAAAGAAACGGGCTATGGATTTTAAATTTAATTTTATAATTAATTTTAAAATTTTAGTTTCTGCTTTGAAACATGGTAATTCCTGTGTAGCGATTGAACCTTATTTTTAAAAATAGAAAATAATTATAATATTATGCTTTACGGTTTTGTATCGAGCACTGTTTTTTTAAAAAATAAAAATAATAATTGTTAATCTTACTGTTCTTTCTTATATATATATATATATATATATATATATATATATATATATATATATATATAATTATTTATTTGAATATTACAACATAAATATGTTATAAAATCACGACAAAAGTAGCCATTTTGTTTCAACACTTCTTGTGTCTTGTCAAGTGATGATACGTGATTTTATAACATATTTATGTTGTAATATTCAAATAAATAATTATATCTGCTCTACTCTGTATTGAGCACTCTTTAAAGAATATTGATTGTTGGTTATTGGATTTCATTCCGTATATACCAATCCTAAACTTGTATATATATATATATATATATATACATACATACATACATATATATATATATATATATATATATATATATATATATATATATACATATATATATATATATATATATATATATATATATATATATATATATACTCGACTCTCCCGGCGAAGTCGACAAATGAGGGTCAAGCAGATCAGTTCCTAGGAAAGTGACATTCTGACGTAAGCAGATGAGATTTGATTATAGTGGTGAAGGTTTTGTGCAGAACCATCCACACTTTTTGAAGGGCCGAAAACAGTGACATGGTGCACTACGCGCCACAGTGTCCCCAAACGACCCTCGGCAGGTTTTGAATTCAGAGTTGTCCTTCACCTAGACGATTTGCCATCCAAGGCTATAGAACCCAGTCTGTCCTGCTATTTACCCATAGCTGGGGGGAGAAGAAGAGGATTCACACCTTTCCCAAGGGTATTAGCACGTAAGTGAATGTAATGGATTCGACTGGAATTCAAACTCGGCCCTCATTACTCCACCCTGCCTCATATATATATATATATATATATATATATATATATATATATATATATATAGATAGATAGATAGATAGATAGATAGATAGATAATTTACATATATTTTTAATTTATATGGATACATGAATGAGTTCTGAAAAGCTTTTAGATCAATCCACTTCCCAAAATCCTTAGCAAACACCAGGTTTGTTTACAAAATGGATTTCTTGGAGTTTAGCCGAGAACCTTTCAGCTATCCATCGTACAATCGCCAGATTTTGGAAACATTCTATAAACATATCTATGGATGCATGGCTGTTGATGTGTTGGTGTTTGTATGTAATGTTAAAGTTTGCTATATTTTTCACTTATGGGTCAAGATATATGAGCCAAATAACTCAACGATGACAAGCAAAGAAAACGAACGCTTGGTTGGCAATAATCTGAGTGAAAAACCCGTTCAAATAGGCCGGGAAAAAGAAAAAGACAGCCAGAGAGCGTATCCCTGAAACTGGGGAAAAGAATCAGGAATGGCCAAATGAAAACGGAAGGAAAGAAAAGCAAAATAAATTTATCATATTGAATAGCCAATTCTCTAGTAAAGGATAAATCATAGATTAAATCCGAAACTTAACGGATAAGCAGGTGGGAACATTGGTTTTATTCGTATCAGTTTCCTTAGTAGCAGTGGTCATAAATCCAGTTTTGCTGTTGTGCTCTATTAAGATAGATTAATTTGGGTCGTCTGACTTTATCCAATTCTGCTACTAAGATTAAAGAGAAACATGTCAAGCTTTTCAAATGTAAGAAAATATATATTGACTTACTGACGATTCAACCAAGAGTTTTAATTTCATTTTAAGAAAATAAAATAGTTTAAATGAAAGAACTGGTGAGATATATCTAGAAATATCTACGTATGGGCTTGATTTGATAACCACGATTATGAAAATTCATTTTTCCCAAAGATGAGCTTATACGAATGAAAAGAAATCGGGTCATAAATTCTAAAATTTGCTGTGTTCTTCGTCAGTTTTCATAGGCTTGGTGTTTGCATTTCAACACCAGTTGTTAAAACAATCTTATTTTTCTCCTTTTTTACTGCAATCCGTTAAAATGGTGGGAGATTTTAGAATAAATCTCCCAAGGTAATTATGGTTGTAGAAGAGGAAATATTGCTGGGTTATATTTGAATCTAAGAAATCTTTTTAAATGTCGAAGCCTTTAAAAATGAATGTTTCCTGATTTCACAATTGAACGTCGCGTTTTAACTTTCCGCGACGACTGTGGGATAACGAACATCATCCAGTCTCAGCTCGTCTGTCGTGAGATTTCTTTCTAAGCCGAGCGAAATGAGAGCCACAAAAAAGGATTCGATTTCATCGCCAACCAATTGATATTGAACCAAACTTTCTTGATGATCTTCATCGAATACAGCATTGCAAAGGTGCTCTGTTAAACTTTTGAAGTTTCTTAAAGTGGCGTTTATTTGGTGGAGAAACCAGTTGAATATTTTCGAGAAGGTCCATTGAGTTATAGTTGATGGTTGAACTAGAAAGATCGGATTTTAATACAGGTCTTCAAGACGTGATAACTCTCTTCACTTGAAGAAGCGGCACAAGATATTTTTTCTGTCACATTAGGTTGTGGATTCCGGGAATGGAATCCTGCACAAATAAATAAACAACGCCAGTAATTGAGATAGAAAAATAAGTGCATTAAACGTAAGAATACAGACTTGAAGTGAAGATTTGTAGTCCAGGAATGCGGGTTAGTAGAAAGTATATGTACAAGTCTCTGTAAGTGAAGCCGTAATTATCTCTCTCTCTCTCTCTCTCTCTCTCTCTCTGGACTCTCGTATAACTCTCTGTGAACACCCTGTGTACTGTCTCCGTATCTCTCACCCTGACTCAACGTATCTACACCTTCAGGTATTCTCTCTGTAAGTATAAGTATTCTTTGGACGAGTCTATCTTGTGTAAAAGGGTTTGCCCCACAACACATTATTTCTCTTGATTTGATAAAATCTAGCGATTAATGATAGTCATTGCTGGAGAGTATAAACTCTCGTCTATTATTTCCTTGTCTTGCAACGGGTAAAACCGAGATATAATTAATCTAAAAACAAGTCAATTCTCAGGTTTTCATTTGCAGTCTTACGTATTTACATCTCTCTCGCACTTCTCACTTGTGGACCTCTCTTCCGTCTTCTTGCTTCCCTCTTGTCATGGGTCCTTACCTATAGCTACAGAATGAACTTTTTTAACACTATGTATACTACGCCTCTCAAAAGAGAGAGAGAGAGACGAATCGAGTCGAGCCGATAGTATTTCACTCCAAACCAGCCTGACAGTCATACTAACACCTTCCACATCTTGTATTATTATTTCCTATATTATATCTTCGTTATTTCTACTCTTGTGTTCGTGTTGTTCTTCCTTGGTCGGAACCTGGACCATAACAGATAGATAGATAGATAGATAGATAGATAGATAGATAGATAGATAGATAGATAGATAGGAACAGGCTGAGATAGATAGATAGATAGATAGATAGATAGATAGATAGATAGATAGATAGATAGATAGGAACAGACTGAGATAGATAGATAGATAGATAGATAGATAGATAGATAGATAGATAGATAGGAACAGACTGAGATAGATAGGAATAGACTATGATAGATAGATAGATAGATAGATAGGAACAGACTGAGATAGATAGATAGATAGATAGATAGATAGATAGATAGATAGATAGATAGATAGTGTTATGGGTCCTTACCTATAACTACAGAATGAACTCTTCCTAACACTATGTATACTACGCCGCTCAAGAGAGAGGGACGAATCGAGTCGAGCCGATAGTAGTTCACTCCAAACCAGACTGACAGTCATACTAACACCTTCAACATCTTGTATTATTATTCCGTGTAATATATCTTCGTTATTTCTACTCTTGTGTTCGTGTTGTTCTTCCTTGGTCCTAACCTGGACCATAACACCTGTCAACCTTGATCTTCAGAAATTTAAATTCAATGTCAACTGTTAACTTAATTCTTGCTCTTTTATTGTCCTCTGTCCTTAAGAGTAGTTTTTGTCATATTCTACTGTCTTCTTGACTCTAGTTCTTTTAATATTTATAGCATTTTTTCTCGTATCCTCTCACACTAACCCGCCCCCCCCCCTTGCGTCTTAGTGGCTTTATTACCTTGCTTGGGGTGTTTTCTGATGCCAACGAATACTTGTTGTCACCTTCGTAATGCTCGTTGTAGTAGAGACTTTGTAATCGCAGATACAACTATAGTAACGCCGTCGAACAATACTGGTGTCAGACGCCTTCGAATATCACTCGCATTAATAGTACTTGCTCGATAATACTCGCTCGAATAGTAATCCGTATAGTGATCCGAATAGAGAAATAGTATAGTGAATAGAATAGCGGTTCGTATATTAATAGAGGATAGAGTAGAAATAGCGATCCGAATAGCAATAGAGGATAGACTAGAAATGACAATTGTTAGTCGTCGAATAATTCCTACGTAAATGCGTTTCCTCTATGGTAACGTGGTCGACTTAATTCAATAATGGGATCGTCTGTGTTTTCTCACTGGCGATCAATGTTCAAACCCAAGCGTCGGCAGCGACACTTTATTCCTATATAACAGGGGTGAAATAATTAAAGTTAAAGAAAAAATTTTGTTAAAGAAAACAATTTTTCGGAGCTGACAAAAGTAAAGAATTTTTAACTTTTAAGTTGCGTTTTTTTTTTCAAAAGAAAAAAATGGCGAATGATTGTAAACATTTACGCCATCTTTGTGTGTATAAACAGGAAGAGGGTGTGAATAATCAATGAATAAAGGTTATTGGAGAATAGTCGAAAAGACAAAACTTCATTTTTGTTGTTATTACCGCTTTTCTCTGGCAGGAATAAGGAGTGCCAGAGAAACGCGGTAATAACAACAAAAATTACAATATGAGCTCTGTTAAAAAAACATGCAATGATACCAGCAAAAACTGCAATATGTTAAAAAATGGTTGCTGAAGACATTAGGCTTATAGTACCCAGAAATTCATACAGAGATGTCCTACGTAGATGCGTTTCCTCTATGGCAGTAGAGAACTCTCAGGAGATAACTGACATCCATTAGACATGGAACTAGAACAGTCTACCGCAGTGAGCGAAGTAAAGGGTTCAGTTCAACATTCCAACCAGCTGAAAAAGGCCGGAGCGTACAACGGCCGAAACGTTGTGATAGACATGGCGACAAAGATGAGGACAATAGTCTGAATAATGTAAATAGTGTATATAATACCTCATCTCAGATACTGAAGAAGGCCGGAGTGTACAACGGCGGAAACGTTGTGATAGACATGGCGACAAAGATGAGGACAATAGTCTGAATAATGTAAATAGTGTACATAATACCTCATCTCAGATACTGAAGAAGGCCGGAGCGTACAACGGCCGAAACGTTGTGATAAACATGGCGCCAAAGATGAGGACAATAGTCTGAATAATGTAAATAGTGTACATAATACCTCATCTCAGATACTGAAGAAGGCCGGAGCGTACAACGGCCGAAACGTTGTGATAAACATGGCGAAAAAGATGAGGACATCAGCCCGAATAATATAAATTGTGATTACAAAACTTGTGTGCAAATTTTATTTCTCTTTAGTAGAAAAATGACGAGGCTTTGATGTTTAGCAAGTTCTGCATGAAACCCAAATATGACGTAGAAAAGTTTATACTGAAAGAATTTTTTTTCTTTTTTTTATTTGAAGCCAATGTAATGCTGAAGTAAAATATATTTCCTGTCCTAGCAATAAACATGGGTAGGTAACCGATCTAATTTGACCAAAGGCTACTTTCAATTCTTATAGTTTGCCCCAGGCATTGAGATCAAACAAGGTAAAGTTGTGACAGAAACTTTAGTCTGTTTGTCGGGGTAACTCGTGAGGTAACTAGCAGATTCACAGGGTAAATAGATTCACGTGTAACCGTTTCACAGGTGGGATTTAATGGAGTTCAAAGGAAAGATGCTTACAAATGAGGATATCAATTTGACAACGATCAAATCGAAGTTCATTCGTTTAGAAACGATAAATCCACCGCCAGATGTCTGCCTCGTTTTGAAGGCAATTGCAAATGGTCGCTTCTGACATCGAATGTGGCAAAGAAAAAGAAAAAACATGAATGACAGAGACTTGAATTGTAAACCAAACCGAAATGAAATAAAAAGTCAATTTTATTTTACTTT
>OZ038489.1:17380505-17448005 GCA_964036315.1 Acanthosepion esculentum | reverse complement strand
TACTTATTAATATAAAAAAATAAAAAAAAATATATGAACGAAAAATATACAAAAAAAAAGATAATGAATAAATGATATGAATAAATAAAATAATAAAATAAAAAAGCAATAACATTATTCACATTATTCGGACTATTGTCCTCATCTTTGTCGCCATATATATTATAATGTGTCGGCCTTTCAGTATCTGTCTATATTTCTGAGATGAGGTATTATGTACACTATTTACATTATTCGGACTATTGGCCGTATCTTTGTCGCCATATTTATTACAAAGTTTCGGCCGTTCAGTATCTGTCTATATTTCTGAGATGAGGTATTATGTACACTATTTACATTATTCGGACTATTGGCCTCATCTTTGTCACCATATTTATTACAACGTTTCGGCCGTTCAGTATCTGTCTATATTTCTGAGTTGACGTATTATGTACACTATTTACATTATCCGGACTATTGGCCTCATCTTTGTCGCCATATTTATTACAACGTTTCGGCCGTTCAGTATCTGTCTATATTTCTGAGATGAGGTATTATGTACACTATTTACATTATTCGGACTATTGTCCTCATCTTTGTCACCATATTTATTACAACGTTTCGGCCGTTCAGTATCTGTCTATATTTCCGAGATGAGGTATTATGTACACTATTTACATTATCCGGACTATTGGCCTCATCTTTGTCACCATATTTATTACAACGTTTCGGCCGTTCAGTGTCTCTCTATATTTCTGAGATGAGGTATTATGTACACTATTTACATTATACGGACTATTGGCCGCATCTTTGTCGCCATATTTATTACAACGTTTCGGCCGTTCAGTATCTGTCTATATTTCTGAGATGAGGTATTATGTACACTATTTACATTATTCGGACTATTGTCCTCATCTTTGTTGCCATATTTATTACAACGTTTCGGCCGTTCAGTATCTGTCTATATTTCTGAGATGACGTATTATGTACACTATTTACATTATCCGGACTATTGGCCTCATCTTTGTCGACATATTTATTACAATGTTTCGGCCGTTCATTATCTGTCTATATTTCTGAGATGACGTATTATGTACACTATTTACATTATTCGGACTAATGGCCTCATCTTTGTCGTCATATTTATTACAACGTTTCGGCCTTTCAGTATCTGTCTATATTTCCGAGATGAGGTATTATGTACACTATTTACATTATTCGGACTATTGGCCTCATCTTTGTTGCCATATTTATTACAACGTTTCGGCCGTTCAGTATCTGTCTATATTTCTGAGATGAGGTATTATGTACACTATTTACATTATTCGGACTATTGGCCTCATCTTTGTCGCCATATTTATTACAACGTTTCGGCCTTTCAGTATCTGTCTATATTTCCGAGATGAGGTATTATGTACACTATTTACATTATTCGGACTATTGGCCTCATCTTTGTTGCCATATTTATTACAACGTTTCGGCCGTTCAGTATCTGTCTATATTTCTGAGATGAGGTATTATGTACACTATTTACATTATTCGGACTATTGACCTCATCTTTGTCGCCATATTTATTACAACGTTTCGGCCGTTCAGTATCTGTCTATATTTCTGAGATGACGTATTATGTACACTATTTACATTATCCGGACTATTGGCCTCATCTTTGTCGCCATATTTATTACAACGTTTCGGCCGTTCATTATCTGTCTATATTTCTGCGATGAGGTATTATGTACACTATTTACATTATTCGGACTATTGGCCTCATCTTTGTCGCCATATTTATTACAACGTTTCGGCCTTTCAGTATCTGTCTATATTTCCGAGATGAGGCATTATGTACACTATTTACATTATTCGGACTATTGTCCTCATCTTTGTCACCATATTTATTACAACGTTTCGGCCGTTCAGTATCTGTCTATATTTCTGAGATGAGGTATTATGTACACTATTTACATTATTCGGTCTATTGTCCTCATCTTTGTCACCATATTTATTACAACGTTTCGGCAGTTCAGTATCTGTCTATATTTCTGAGATGAGGTATTATGTACACTATTTACATTATTCGGAATATTGGCCGCATCTTTGTCACCATATTTATTACAACGTTTCGGCCGTTCAGTATCTGTCTATATTTCTGAGATGAGGTATTATGTACACTATTTACATTATTCGGACTATTGGCCTCATCTTTTTCGCTATATTTATTACAAACTTTCGGCCGTTCAGTATCTGTCTATATTTCTGAGATGAGGTATTATGTACACTATTTACATTATTTGGACTATTGTCCTCATCTTTGTCACCATATTTATTACAACGTTTCGGCCGTTCAGTATCTGTCTATATTTCTGAGATGTGGTATTATGTACACTATTTACATTATTCGGACTATTGGCCTCATCTTTGTCGCCATATTTATTACAACGTTTCGGCCTTTCAGTATCTGTTTATATTTCCGAGATGAGGTATTACGTACACTATTTACATTATTCGGACTATTGGCCTCATCTTTGTCACTCTATTGATTACAACGTTTCGGCCGTTCAGTATCTGTCTATATTTCTGCGATGAGGTATTATGTACACTATTTACATTATTCGGACTATTGTCCTCATCTTTGTCACCATATTTATTCCAACGTTTCGGCCGTTCAGTATCTGTCTATATTTCTGAGATGAGGTATTATGTACACTATTTACATTATTCGGACTATTGGCCTCATCTCTGTCGCCATATTTATTACGTTTCGGCCGTTCAGTATCTGTCTATATTTCTGAGATGAGGTATTATGTACACTATTTATATTATTCGGACTATTGGCCTCATCTTTTTCGCCATATTTATTACAACGTTTCGGCCGTTCAGTATCTGTCTATATTTCTGAGATGAGGTATTATGTACACTATTTATATTATTCGGACTATTGTCCTCATCTTTATAATAAAATGGGCAAAAATAATTTTTTATTCATAATAAAACGAGCAGAAATAATTTTTATTTATAATAAAATGAGCAAAAATAAATTTCTATATATAATAAAATGAGCAAAAATAATTTTTATTTATAATAAAATGGGCAAAAATATTTTTTATTCATAATAAAACGAGCAAAAATAGATTTTATTTATAATAAAATGAGCAAAATTAACTTTTTATTTATAATAAAATGAGCAAAAATACATTTTTATTCATAATAAAATGAGCAAAAATAATTTTTTATTCATAATAAAACGAGCAAAAATACATTTTTATTTATAATAAAATGAGCAAAAATAATTTTTTATTCATAATAAAACGAGCAAAAATACATTTTTATTTATAATAAAATGAGCAAAAATAATTTTTTATTCATAATAAAACGAGCAAAAATAATTTTATTTATAATAAAATGAGCAAAAATAATTTTTTATTCATAATAAAACGAGCAAAAACACATTTTATTTATAATAAAATGAGCAAAGATAATTTTTCATTCATAATAAAACGAGCAAAAATAATTTTTATTTATAATAAAACGAGCAAAAATAATTTTTATTTATAATAAAATGAGCAAAAATAATTTTTTATTTATAATAAAATGAGCAAAATTAAATTTTTATTTATCATAAAATGAGCAAAAATAATTTTTTATTCATAATAAAAACAGCAAAAATACATTTTTATTCATAATAAAAACAGCAAAAATCCATTTTTATTTATAATAAAATGAGGAAAAATAATTTTTTATTCATAATAAAACGAGCAAAAATAATTTTTATTTATAATAAAATGAGCAAAAACAATTTTTATTTATAATAAAATGAGCAAAAATTTATTTTTTATTCATAATAAAACGAGCAAAAATACATTTTTATTTATAATAAAATGAGCAAAAATAATTTTTTATTCATAATAAAACGAGCAAAAATACATTTTTATTTATAATAAAATGAGCAAAAATAATTTTTTATTCATAATAAAACGAGCAAAAATACATTTTTATTTATAATAAAATTCGGAAAATAATTTTTTATTCATAATAAAACGAGCAAAAATACATTTTTATTCATAATAAAACGAGCAAAAATACATTTTTATTTATAATAAAATGAGCAAAAATAATTTTTTATTGATAATAAAACGAGCAAAAATAATTTTTATTTATAATAAAATGAGCAAAAATAATTTTTTATTCATAATAAAACGAGCAAAAACACATTTTATTTATAATAAAATGAGCAAAAATAATTTTTCATTCATAATAAAACGAGCAAAAATAATTTTTATTTATAATAAAACGAGCAAAAATAATTTTTATTTATAATAAAATGAGCAAAAATAATTTTTTATTTATAATAAAATGAGCAAAATTAAATTTTTATTTATCATAAAATGAGCAAAAATATTTTTTTATTCATAATAAAAACAGCAAAAATACATTTTTATTCATAATAAAAACAGCAAAAATACATTTTTATTTATAATAAAATGAGGAAAAATAATTTTTTATTCATAATAAAACGAGCAAAAATAATTTTTATTTATAATAAAATGAGCAAAAACAATTTTTATTTATAATAAAACGAGCAAAAATACATTTTTATTTATAATAAAATGAGCAAAAATAATTTTTTATTCATAATAAAACGAGCAAAAATACATTTTTATTTATAATAAAATGAGCAAAAATAATTTTTTATTCATAATAAAACGAGCAAAAATACATTTTTATTTATAATAAAATTAGGAAAATAATTTTTTATTCATAATAAAACGAGCAAAAATACATTTTTATTCATAATAAAATGAGCAAAAATAAATTTTTATTTATAATAAAATGAGCAATAATTTTTTTTTTGCAAAATGACAGTAAAAAATATAAATACATTTTTATAGGAAAATTACAAACAGTATATTTTATAATCTACAAAACTATGCATCTTAAATACATATCTTTACTCTGAAGGTATAAAATTATGTACAAAATATTTAGATCTCGGCATGAAATAGAAAAATAAAAATGTATTTTTGCTGTGGTTATTATTATTTAATATTAAATAATAATAACATTATTTTAATACGCATTATAAATCATGGAGTTAAATACTATTATTAACAAAACCAAGCAAAATATCTCGTTAGTTATAGATTTACTTTCATTATATTTACAGTAATTGCGTGTCTGAGATAGATAGATAGATAGATAGATAGATAGATAGATAGATAGATAGATAGATAGATAGATAGATAGATTGATTGAATGAAATAAAGAAAGATATAGTGTAAGATAGATAGATAGATAGATAGATAGATAGACTGAAATAAAGTGAGATAGATAGATAGATAGTAAGAAAGAAAGAAAGAAAGAATGAATGAAAGAAAGAAAGAAATAGTGTAAGATAGATAGATAGATAGATAGATAGATAGATACACTGAAATAAAGTGAGATAGATAGATAGATAGATAGATATATAGTAAGAAAGAAAGAAAGAATGGAAGAAAGAAAGAAAGAAAGAAAGAAAGAAAGAAATAGTGTAAGATAGATAGATAGATAGATAGATAGATATATAGACTGAAATAAAGTGAGATAGATAGATAGATAGATAGATAGATAGATAGAAAGAAAGAAAGATAGAAAGAAATAGTGTAAGATAGATAGATAGATAGATAGATACACTTAAATAAAGTGAGATAGATAGATAGATAGATAGATAGATAGATAGATAGATAGATAGATAGATATATAGTAAGAAAGAAAGAAAGAATGAAAGAAAGAAAGAAAGAAAGTAAGAAATAGTGTAAGATAGATAGATAGATAGACTGAAATAAAGTGAGATAGATAGATAGATAGATAGATAGATAGATAGATAGATAGAAAGAAAGAAAGATAGAAAGAAATAGTGTAAGATAGATAGATAGATAGATAGATAGATAGATAGATAGATAGATAGATAGATAGATAGATAGATTGAAATGGACTGCGATAGATAGATAGATTCTAAACAGAGCATTTACTTAAATATTTATATCTATAAAAAAAAGAATGGATAAACATAAAAATGTCTTAAAACAATTGTCGGACTTTGTCCATTTCATAATGTGTGACATCATTTGTTTACATTGGGATACACATTGAGCAGACATGAATGTACGTGAGAAATTCATGGAAGATTGAAGTTTAAAGGCAGTAAATTCGACCTTGCTAACCGAACGCTCCTCTGTGGCCAAATCGGTTAAAGGCACGTCACGCTATATGACGGTTCCGTATAGGATACAGGTTCGAATCCTGTCGGAGGACGAATATTTGCTATGAAAATTCAGGCCGGTAAATGTTATTAATACTGTTTATTATAAAACAGAGCGTTTACTTAAATACTTGTATCTATAAAAAGAATGTATAAGCATAAAAATGTCTTAAAATAATTGTCGGATTTTATCCATTTCATAATGTATAGATAGATAGATACATACATACAGCTATATATATATATATAGAGAGAGAGGGAGAAAAAGCGAGAGGGAAAGGCAGACAGACAGACAGACAGATAGGTAAAAGATTATGGCAGATATGTATTCTGTAGCCATGTTGGGATGCATGCATTTTGTGTACATATTGATGGCCACTGTCCTGAAGTTTGCTTTACATTTTTTCTACCTCATTATTTGATTCTGTTTCTCTCTGTAACTTCTCATTAACCCCTTTTCCTCCACCTCTGATTTTCTCTTCTTCCTCCTCCGATTGTCTCCTCCTCCTCCTCCTCCTCCTCCTCCTCCTCCTCCTCCTCCTCTAATTGTATTTCTCTAATTCTCCTGTGATTGACTCACTTTCCTCCTCGACCGTCTTTCACTTTCTGTGCTTCCATTTCATGTTTCCTGAAAAAAGTAAATAAAAACAAGGAGATAAAAAAGAAAATCTGCGGAAGAAATTATGGAAACGAGGCGGAAATTACAAGAGGCGCTTCTCTGGAATTAGTTCCTTAGTGATCCGTGGCCGCTTGCAGCTTTTACCTTTCGAACATTGTCAAAAGGAATGCTATTGTGACCGTACTTGACAGCTGAGGACACGGTCCACTTCCTCAAGCATTCTCACTTTTGTCCAGCTGAATATTTTTCCTTTTGGCTTTTCTTACTACATTTCTTCTTTCTTTCTTTCTTTCTTTCTTTGTTTTTCTTTCTTACTTTCTTTCCTTCTTTTTTCTTTCTTTTTCTTTCTTACTTTCTTTCCTTCTTTTTTCTTTCTTTTTCTTTCTTACTTTCTTTCCTTCTTTTTTTCTTTCTTTCTTGCTTTCTTTCTTTCTTTCTTTCTTTCTTTCTTTCTTGCTTGCTTGTTTACTTGCTTGCTTTCTTTCTGTTTTTCTTTCTTTCTTTCTGTCTTTCTTGCTTTCTTTCTTTTTCTTTTTTCTTTCTTTCTATCTTTCCTTAATTTTTTCTTTCTTTCTTGTTGGCTCTCTTTCTTTCTTTCCTTCTTTCTTTCTTTCTTTCTTTCTTTCTTTCTTGCTTGCTTGTTTGCTTGCTTGTTTGCTTTCTTTCTGTTTTTCTTTCTTGCTTTCTTACTTTCTTTCTTTTTTCTTTCTGTCTTTCTTGCTTTCTTTCTTTCCTTTTCTTTCCTTCTTTTTTCTTTCTTTCTTGCTTTCTTTCTTTCTATCTTTCTTTCTTTCTTTCCTTCTTTCTTGCTTGCTTTCTTCCTTTCTTTCTTTCTTTCTAACATTCTTGCTTTCTTTCTATCTTTCTTTCTTTCTTGCTTGCTTTCTTTCTGTATTTCTTTCTTGCTTTCTTTCTTTCTTTTTTCTTTCTTTCTGTCTTTCCTACTTTCTTTCTTTTTCTTTCTTTCTTTCCATCTTTCCTTCTTTTTTCTTTCTTTCTTGCTTGCTTTCTTCCTTTCTTTCTTTCTTTCTAGCAGTCTTGCTTTCTTTCTTTCTTTCTTTCTTTCTTGCTTTCTTTATTTCTTTCTTTCTTCCTTTCTTTCTTTCTTTCTTGCTGTCTTTCTTCATTTATTTCTTTCTTTCTTTCTTTTCTTTCTTTCTTGCTTACTTGCTTTCTTTTCACTTGTTACCCTGTCTTTCTTTTGCCCTCTTTTTTCCTTCTCTTTTCACTCCGTCTTTCTTTCCCCCGCATTCATTCTTTCTTTTTCTCTCATCTCTTCCGCTTTGTTTTGTCCACTTTCATTCTTTTCTTTCTGTCTTTCGCTTCTCTCTGTCCCTCATCGATTATGCTTGTATTACTGGAAATTACCAAACTATCTACCCCTAATAGAAAGGCTTGACCCTAACTGGCCTCAATCACATGTTCTCTTTTTTGTGAAAACCATGAAGCAACTTCAACCAATTGAAGTGGGTCAGTTTTGGCCAATCCCGTCCGAGGACTTCGTCTCTGCAGTGAAGTCGAGCGGATGAATTCGCATTCTGCAAAATAAAGATAGACAGCAAAAATGATGATTTGTAATAAGATAGTGAGGTAGGTTTTGGAAAACAGATGTCACCCATGATATGGAAAATGCTTTTCGTATCGATTAAATCTAAAATTGCCCATACATAAAAAAAATTATATTTTCACATGCATTCGCGCACTCATAAGTATATATCATCAATCATGTGCCACACCCCTTCAAAAAGTAGGTGACCATGGCTCTCCACAATTTCTTGCCCCTTCGTTTTACTTCTACGCAAGGTTTGATTTTAAATATTTATGTTTTATAATACACATCTGCGTGTGTGCGTCGATGTGTGTTAAAAATATATGTTATGAATATACCTATAGTAATATAAATTATTTTTATTGAAATTTTTATAGTGATATAAAAAAGGTCTATGAACTTATTAAGCATTAGCTGACTTTTTATTTAAAAATTTTACTGTATAATGCGTCATCTACATGATTAATATTCACCAATAAATTACAGTTCTGTTCGATAAAAGTGACTCACCTGATTTTTTTTACTAAATGTTCTCTTCTCCGATGAGACGAAAGTCCAGCTAAATTCAAAGGACAAGCGATCTAAAATCCGAAAAAGAAGATTCGAAAGCTCTTTGAATTTAGCAGTAAGTACTGTCAAGCATCCGCTCAGTATAATGTTCTGGGGATGCTTTTCTTTTCATGGAACTGGTTTCTTAAAACCTATTGAAAAGACCCTCAGGAGCGAGCCGTACAAGAGAATTTTAGAGACTTGTCTGCTCCCTTCTGCTGAAAGGGTGCAAATCGATCTCACCAAGCTCATTTTGATGCAGGATAATGCTCCCTGTCACAAATCAAAATTGATGAAGGAATACTTTGATGAGAAGCAGGTGAGTGTTATGACATTGCCGCCCCAATCTCCTGACCTCAACCCCATAGAAAACTTATGGAGCATTATAAAGTACAGGCTCTCGAGAAAGCAGTTGAGCAACAAAGAGGATTTGATTGTGAATTTCATATCCGAATGGAATTGAATGCTTGGAGATGAGATTTGCCAGAACCTAATCAAGTCAATGCCAAAAAGGGTTGAAAAGGTTATTCAAAATAAAGGAGAACCCATAAATTATTAAATATTTCGAACTATATTACCTATTATAAATAAATTATACCTCTATTATTCTTTATTTAAAGCTGTTCAGTTATGTTTCTATTGATTACTAGTTGCAGGAAATAAGTGAGTCACTTTTTTGCACAGAGTTTTTCCCTAAATCTCATTTATATCCAAAATTATAATTATTAATAGAATACCTTAGGGTTAGTAAACTTTTTTACTAGGTGGTCGGGAAGGGGTCTTTATATTAGTAAGATTAAAAAACAATTGGCGAAAAAAATTTTAAGTAAAAAAAATCAGGTGAGTCACTTTTATTGAACAGAACTGCATATCCAAAATTACAATTATCAATAGAATACCTTTGGGTGAGTAAACCTTTTTACTCGGTGGTCGGGAAGGGGTCTTTATATTAGTAAGATTAAAAATTAGTTTGACCCCCAAAACAAGGAGATTAGGGTGTAATATAAATATTTGTTGTTTGAAATAAATGCTTTTTGCATCATGGGGCTGTTGATGTATCTATGGAAGCGTCCATTTACAATTACTCCATCGTATCTCTTCCGATATTAAACTGCTCAAAATTAGAGACAGCTGTGTGCGCCATAGAAAACTTTCTTTCTACGTTGTATTTACATTAAACGAAGTCGAGTTGTATATGATAGAAATTAGAACGTTTTATACACACAAATACACACGCGCACGCACACACACATACACACACACACGCACCCCCTTTCCTCCCTCTCT
Source organism: Acanthosepion esculentum (assembly GCA_964036315.1). Taxonomy (NCBI): domain Eukaryota; kingdom Metazoa; phylum Mollusca; class Cephalopoda; order Sepiida; family Sepiidae; genus Acanthosepion; species Acanthosepion esculentum. Next base: position 17,437,787 of record OZ038489.1, on the reverse strand, counting down.
CTCATCTTCTCTTTTCTTGTATACATAAGGTTAGTAATGCAAAGCAGACGGAAAATTTTCACATATACATCGGCTGGATTTTAAGTTTAGATCATATCGTTTTTTTTTTTATTGTGCGTAGTATCACCACAAATGTATCCACACGTTTCTGGTGTCTGTTTTTTTTTATTTTAATTTTAGGTCAGCGAATCGGTAGTGCATTATGCATCGAAAAATAATTCATATTTATCTGTATCTCACTCATTTAAACCGTTATTTAACTCCTCTCTTTAAAACTTCTCTCTGTTAAATTTTAATCCCCACCTTCACCTTTAGGCCTTCCTGTTCTTCTTTCTTCTGTTACACCCTCTCTCTAGAGCTTTTATACATTTCCCTCTCATACTTGTTTCCCACTCCTACATATACACTCTCACTAAAATTTTATTTTTTTATACCCGGAGTTATATTTTCCGATTTCTTTTTGAATTTGTAGGTCTGATAAATTGGATCGTGATTACGATTTCAATGTAATAAATTATAACCATGGAATATTAGTGTTTAAGCCTTTTATATTATATTATATATATATATATATATATATATATATATATATATATATATATATATATATATATATATATATTGGGAGAAAATGTATGACAAAGTGGAAAAAAAGTTTTCGTGTTACGCGTTTCGCCCTTTACGACTTTATAGGACTTTCTGTAAGTATTATATTTCGCAGTTACATCGGTTTAAATAGATATCCAAGATTTAAAACATTGAAATTAATGTCTACCGGCCTAGAGATCGAAAGTAGTAATAAAAAAAGTACTTCCCTGCATGAATTTCACTGACTGTCTGGCTGCTTTTCTGTCTGTATGTCTGTCTGTCTGTCTATCTATATATCTATCTATCTATCTATCTTGTACATGTATATGTATTATTTATATAAATTCTATATGTATATACATGTACTCACACACATGCACACGTGTAAAAAATCACACACACACATATAAATATGTGTACATATATATATATATGTGTGTGTGTGTGTGTGTGTGTGTAAGTTTGTGTGCGTTTCTGTGTGTGAGGGGAAGTAAAATATTTTTAGACCTGATGTTTTTCTCGCCTGAGTCCATCCTTCATATCTACAAATCTGCCATTCGTCCATGCATGGAATCCTGTTGCCATATACGGTCTGTTGCCCCCGCTGTTCATCTCGAGGTCCCCGACAAAAATCCAGAGACGGATATGCAATGTGATAGGTCCTGATCTGGCATCTCGTCTACAGTCACTTTCTCGTAGACGTTCTGTAGCTTCCATCTGTCTATTCCACAAATATTTTTTTATGGCCACTGCTACTTTCACTGGTAACCCATTCATCTCTCTCGCTCTTCTCCATTTTCACTTTTTCAGTCTTTTTCTATATATTAATTGCATGCATGCAATTTACACATATAACTTGCGACTCGATTTTTTTGTTTCTATTTTAGTTTTCCCCCATCATTCACACAGGCAGGAATATAAACTTTTTTCTCTTGTATTTGACACCCACTTTTAGAAATGTGTTTGAAAACAGAAGTAACTGAGGAAATAATTTTAAACATTGTTCAACTAGAAACCTGTTGTATATTTCGGTGTTTTGGTTCGCATTATCTTCGGGACTTTTGTTGCGAGTTTTCTAATAATAAGGCAGAATAATAGAAACGGAAAAGAATTAAGCGAAAACAAAGGCAAACTATTTTTTAATGGCAAAACCATAAAATAAAAAGCAGGATTTGTCGATAGAACAAAATTAATACCTAAAATATTTAAAAACGTAACCAATAATTTGCCAATAGGAAGCGTTAGACATAAATTGAAAAACAAATCTGAGAATACAGGATTGATTTATGGCGGTTGAAGTGTATTGACCAATCATATTACAACTAAAATAATAATTGACTACTGATAAAATGGCAGTTGACTAATTACTAATAAAATAATAACTAAAAGTATTTTCCAGAAAGAGGTTCCTCTTTATCTTTTCAGAGTTAAGATTAGGGTTGGGGCAATGATTCCCAACGGGAGGCGCATGCCCCACTTGTGGGTCATGGTAATATTTTGATTGGACATGCGTAGGATGTGCACCCTTCGGCTTACTATACCAACAGAATAAGGTGCAATTTGAGAATGAGTTATTAACAGTGAATTGTTTTCTAGTGAGCTCAATTTTCATTCTGCATTATTATTTCATGACTAAAATAATCAAAGTATATTACAGAATAAGCTTTCATACAAATATTTTATATTTCTGCCTTTCAGTTCTCTATTATATGTTTTGAAACTATATATATTTAACTGCCATTTTGTTTTGTTTTGTTTTTTAATTTCTCTCTTTCATGGACGCCATGGTCTTTAGAGGCTTGTTTAGAGACCAAGTTAATGGCTTTTAAGCTTCCTTCACGTGAATTGCAGTAAAATTCTGAATATATAAGAATTATATATTACAGGAGGAGGGACACCAGAATTTAAAAAATACCAGTGTGGGGTATGGCCCCAAATGGGTTAGGCCTAGCTTGTTTTATTGTTTAACCACTGGCGATTGTGGTACGAGAATTTGAGATCTTGTACCCACATACAGACACATGTATATACACATTTAACAGCAATGATGCGTACATATATTTAAATAAATAGGTTTGTCTGTATGTGTGTGTCCGCGCGTGCCCGCGTGTGTGTGTGTGATCAAAGTCCATACACAAGAATGTTTTATTCTTCAGTTAACTTTTCTTTTTACATACAAATGAACAGATGTCTGTATCAAATGAATATCCGTATTAACCAAATGTTTGTCATCAAGCACTTTCAATCGTGATCCAACTAGGCTAATATCGAGGTCAATGAAAAATATAGGCATTAGTAATTTTTAAAAATGTTTTCAAATTCTTGAAGCCCTTATAATGAAAGCAAGAAACCCAAAGCTAATTTTGAGTAACTTCTATTTTGGAAGTTTGATTTCAATGTTTTTATAACCCGGTAAAGAATGTTGCTTGTATATTATTTAAAGCAGTGTTCGGCAACCTACGGCACGCGTGCTACACGTGGCTCGCCAGGCAGTTTCCAATGGCACGCAGCCGCAAATGACATCACGAAGTCCGAACTAATAACTACTAAAACGCAAAGAAGATATTTAGCTGTTTCGATTTTAATATATACTAAAGTATATATACTATATATTGCTATATAAAATTTTTGTGATGTCATCGAACAGCCGTTGATATTTTTGGGATGTCAACGAATACTCGTTGCCACTTTCGTAATGCTCGTTGTAGTAGAGACTTTGTAATCGCAGATACAACTTATAGTATGCTGTTGAACAAATATCACTCGCATTAATAGTACTTGCTCGATAATACTCTCTCGAATAGTAATCCGTATTGCGATCCGAATAGAGAAATAGTATAGTGAATAGAGTAGAGAATAGCGATCCGAATAGTAATAGAGGATAGACTAGAAATGCCGATCAATTAGACGTCACGCGACTTCCTACTTTTGCGTTTTCTCTATGGTCACGTGGTCTACTTAATTCAATAACGGGATCGCCTTTGTTTGTTCTCTGGCGATCTATGTTCGAACTCACATGTCGGTAGCGACACTTTATTCCTGTATAGGAAAAAATATATTGTAGAACAGGTATATTGACATTGACTTGTATAAAAATACGTATGCTGTTGGCACACTGAATGATTATAAAACCCTAAGTCGGCACATAGCAAAAGGTTGCCGACCCCCGGGTTAAATCATTCTGTACTGAGAAGTACTTTATAAGTAAAAGACAAACCGTGAGGAAGAAAGAATCTGATTTTTTCTTTCTCTCTTTGAACCTTTTTTTCTATTGTTCACTCAATACAATTAGCATAGCTAGTGGGTGGAGTGAGTGAAAGTGGGTTAAACCAGGGGTCAGCAACCTGTGGCACGCCAAACAATTTCAAATAACATGCAGCCGCAAATGACATCACGAGGTCTGAACCAATAACTACTACAACGCAAAGAAGATATTTAGCTGTTTCAATTTTAATATATAATAAAGTATATGATATGTTTAACGTTCTTTTTATAGATACAAGTATTTAAGCACAATGCTCTGTTTTATAAGAAACAGTATTAAATACCATTTACCGGCCTGAATGTCCAAGAAATTTTCATAAACGTATCATAAATGTCTTTAAATAAATTGTCGGACTTTGTCCAATTCAAAAATATGATAAAGTATGTATACTATATATTACTATATAGAATATATTGTAGATCAGGTATATTGACCTTGACGTATGTTGTTGGCACACTGAATGATTTTAAAACCCTAAGTCGGCACAGAGTGAACAAAAGGTTACCGACCCTGTTTTTTTTTTACATTCAGTATTGTCCGTTAGGAGGCTTGCTGCAGTAATGGATAGCGGCTCGAAGGAATCGGAGAGCCGAGTTCGAATTCCAGTCGAATCCATTACATTCATTTACGTGCTAATACGAATCATCTTCTTCTTCCCACCCCCACCAGCTATGGGTAAATAGCAGGACAGATCGGGTTCTATAGCCTTGGATGGCGACTGGTCTACCTCAGAAAGAAATGGCAGCCTACCGCGGGAAAAAAATCTGCCTCGTCAGTCATGCATCGAATGTCACGTATCGCGTATCGCCTAAGCGTTTATCGCGCATAGTACATAACTTACTAATTGTCCACCAAGTATAAAATAGGTTTATGTATTCTGCAACTTCTGCAGAATTAGGCAAACATTTGTTTTCCTAAGGTCAGCAATCCTTGAATAGCGAATTGGTTAAAAGTTTGAAAAACTAATAAAACATTTTACTTTTCAAAACTAGTGAGAGAAAGAACCCTTGAGGTCAATTTATAGCAATATTTCAAAACTGACCGACATTCCAATGCATGAACTTTCTGTAAAGTACAAAATGGGGCATTTTGGATATTATCTAAATTATGATTTCCATTACGACAAAATTTTGGGAACATCAAGCATTTACTTGCATCTTTTTGCTGAAACCAGTTGTTTCTAATGTTATTTTAGTATATGAATTGAATCGAATATGGAGAAAAGAGGCCTAGATTTTATAATTGGATGTGGATAAACAGCTGAAAGTTTTGCAGGACTACAGATGAAAGATATAACTTTCTTATTTATTGCATTATTATCTGTTATGACTGGGATTTAAAAGTATTTCATTTTTTATCGTTTTCCTTGAACTCGATAATGTTCAGACTTATAGGGCGTTCTTTTATACAAAGACAAACCCGACTAACTAAAAGTTAAACAAAATATTCCTCGTTTCGTGAATGACATTTGCCAATAGAGAAGTTATAGATGCGTGGGCATTTATTTATACGTGTGTGTGTTTGGGCGCGTGGCCGAGTGATTCAAACGTTCGCTTTCTGACCTGGGTTCGAATCTTAGTATGATTGGTTTGTTATCGGTCTGGGGGGAGACAATCCCAGCGTGCGGCACCTTTGGGAAATGCCTGAAAATCATACCACACATTGAGTAGACGGAACACTTAGGGAGCGTCGATAGCTGTGCTAGCACGAAGTCACAATTCATCGTCACCGAGGGTTTGAGTGGCGTTGTTCAGATTGTTCATCATGCTAGATAACACGCTCTCTCTCTCAGAAACTGTAACTAAGGTTTGCTCAGCATAGTTGCGATATAAACTACAGGTGGGCTCTATGGGTGTTGAACAAACACAAATATGCCTGAGAGAGTGCTTGCAATAGGGATTGGCTAGTCGAAGGGTATCCTCGAATAAGACTGGTCAGCCATTATTATTATTTCCTTTGTTTTCTGGTGTGTACACATTTCGTTCCGGGTCCCGCCCAGAGACCTAAATTTAGAAATGGCATCATGACATTTTCCACTGACACACACACACACACACACACACACACACACACACACACACACACACACACATACACACACACACACACACACACAAAGGGAAAATATTTTACATAGACAAAGATCTTCGTAAGGTGTGGTCTGTACTCGTGAGAACAATTTTTTTTATTTCTTTAAGGCATGGACTTCCAGGAATCCCTTCATTTAATCTACTGGAATCTTTTCCAACAAATCCGAGGGCTCCAAATACAACGGGGATTGTTGATGTTCCCATGTGCCACATTTTTGAGATTTCAATTTCATTATTATTATTATTATTATTATTTGTTTAAATTACTATTATTATTATTATTTTAAATTATTAATATTATTATTTGTTTAAATTATTATTATTATTATCATTTGTTTAAATGACTATTATTATTATTATTTGTTTAAATTATTATTATCATTATTATTATTATCATTTTATTATTATTATTGTTATTATTATTATTTGTTTAAATAAAGAAAAATTGATTCCCACCTGCTTTCATACAAACATCAATGAAAATAAAATCAAAATTCGCTTATTTCGGTATCACGCCACCTGGTGAGAATCATTATCTCAAATGAAGATAACTCTTATCAAACTAGTGGCGTCACTCAACTGGTTGATCAATTAGTCGTCAGATTACGGATAAAGGACTGCCAAAGTGAATTAGCGTCGTTGGGTGTTGCACGATACTTGAATTGTGACCCCCCCCCCTCCTCATGATTGAGGAAGCATGATCTTTTCACGAACGTTGTGTAGTTCCGCACGATTTCGTCTACCGAGGAGCCATCATATCTATCAGGAATATTTAGACGAGGATGATGACCTTTGGACGTTGCCGCCTTACTATGTGGGAAGAAGGGTAGAGGGGGCGTTTCTGACTGCAGAACTAGCGGCTGGCGTTCGAATTAAAGGGGACTTTGGTCAATGACACTGTTATGGCGTTGCTGGGAATGGAATGCCTTAATGGAGAAAATGTCAGCGACTAGCATCCTATAAACTGTGGGATTTTCTTACCTCCGCTCCTGGGTTATTTATGGCTAAATAGCGAGCACAAATATTGCCAAACTTCGCCCGTCTTAATAATTCAGGTAATAATTAGGAATCAAGCGAAAGCTGTCAAAAATGCTATTTTATGTATTGTCAATAACTGGACAAAATTAATTAATGGTAAAAGTGTTCATCTTTAAAAGTCTTCAACAATATCAACAGGTTCGTTTGATTTATTTTGTCAGAGACTCTCATTTTCCTGAAAGGAAAATTTTTTTTTAGGGGAGCGAGAGTTGATTTGTTAAACAATGGATGCTCCATCAAATAAATATTGTATATCAATCAACAAAATTATAAAAGCAATGCGTAGGACGTCTGATTGTATGTTTGAATGTATACAAGTTTACAATTGTCACAGTAACACCTTTGTAAAATTGTAAAATAATCATTCATTTTCTTTATTTTTACGTCTAAATTAGTTACTTCACTTTGCCATCTTTATTACTTTCTTATTCTCAGCATTTTCTTTGTATTTTTCTTTACTGTCATTTTTTCGGCTGCTTCTTACTCGCCCATTCCCCTTTTCATTCTTCTTTTCAATACATTTATTTTTGGCAGCTCCTTCTTCTACGTTCGTTCCCATATGTATTCTTCCTTTCACTCACTTTTTCATCGGCAGCTTCTTCTTCCACTTTCCTTCCCTTATGTATTTTTCTTGTCATTCTTTTATTCTTCGTCGGATTATTCTTCCACTTTCCTTCCCCTATGTATTCTTCGTTTCATTCCCTTTTTCTTGGACGTCCACCCCCTATATATTCTTCGTTTCATTCCCTTTTTCTTCGGCAGCTACTTCTTCCACTTTCCTTTTCATGTATATTCTTTTCATTCCCCTTTTCTTCCGTTGTACATCTTCCTCGTTGCTTCTCCTTTGCATTATTTTTTTTCATTCCCCTTTTCTTCATCAGCTTCCTCTTCCACGTTCCTTTCCCTATAAATTCTTAGTTTCCTTCCCTTTTTTCTTCGGCAGCTTCCTCTTCCTCGTTCCTTCACTTTTACATTCTTTTTTCTTTCCCTTTTTCTTCGGCAGCTTTTTTTCCTCGTTACTTCCCCTTTGTATTCTTGTTTTCAATCTCTTTTCCCCTAGCTGCTTCTAAGATTCATTTTTTTTTGTCATTGCTATAAACTGATTTATTCAAAAGGTTATCCTCATTTTGTTCGTTACAGTCATTACGTTTCAGCTTCATATAATTTTGAGCCTAACGTATTAATGTCTCCAGGCGTGTAGTCCTTTCTTCTCTCGTTTACTTTGACGGGTGAGGTAGCCCGTATTTGTTAAATTCTCTTATTTCAACTTTTGATAATGTTATATATGTGACTTTCGTTCCACTGATGTAGAGTATAGGAATTTTCCTTGGCCCAACCAGAGCTTGATATCACTCTCCTACGCTTAGATCTACTTCGCTACTACGCTCTGTTACACGATGGAAATTCGTGTCCTTTGCGCCAGTCGAATGAGCAGAAGGAACATTTGAAGCGCAAATCAATTCAGAAGAAATAACTACCACCAAATATTCCCTAGAATGAACACGAACAATCAAAGTAAGCATTCGGTTAAAAATTCTCAGAATGCTACCGAATACAAAAGTGAGCAGAAGAGCACCGGAGAGTAGAAAAGGCAAATCGTTGTTACATTAACAACTAAGGTGATGTGACCTGCTAGAATAAATCAGTTTATCATTGTTTACTATTCCATTTGTAAGGCTCAAACATGCAATATTATTACTTTCTTTATGCCTATTGCAACTGAAAGCGATACGCGAAGCCCTTGAACCATTGCTAAACTGTGCCATGCAAATCAAACAGAATCAGTCCACAGCAATTTTAGACATCTATAGACGAAGTCATTGTTCTTCAGTTTTTACAAACCAACAATTTATTCATACAAAACGATTTATTATCCAAGAAAAAAAATTGAATTTCTCTCTCTTTGCAGGTAAGTTTTGGTGTTGAGGAAGGCGTTTATTAAATGGAGTAAGGTAAACTTCTTTTATTTTCTTTCGTCCATCAATGGACGCCAGTTTTGTTTTTGTTTTTTGTTTTTTATTGTCCTGCTTTTTTATTGTTCTTATCGTTTCTTTGGTGTTTTTGTTTATCCTTTTAAGATTGTTATTGATAAAATTTCTGAATTTAATTTAACGACAAAAAAATGAAATTTGTGGAAAACTTTCTCTTGATATTCTGCATAAAATTTCAACTCTTATTATGGTATATATATATATATATATATATATATATATATATATATATATATATATATATATATATATATATATGTATAGTCTTAAAGTGTGCTATATTTATGGGATAAAGTGCTCAATATCAGAGATAGAGCGCGTGTAAATATAAACGTGAACATAGAAGTCAACACTTAGAGGCGACAGTCTGTTTCATGCTAGTTGCCTGACGATTGCATCTAGCATGAAACAGACTGTCGCCTCTAAGTGTTGACTTCTATGTTCACTTTTATATTTATATATATATATATATATATATATATATATATATATATATATATAGGTATGGCTAAATAAATTACAAAAAAAATGATAAAATTATTCTTAAATTTAAATGGAAAACATTATTTTAATATTCTGCATAAAATTTCAACTCATACTATGAATTTATTATTATATATATATATATATATATATATATATATATATATATATATATATATATATATATATATAGGCATGTCTGATTAAATAAATTACAGACATTATGTCTGCTTATTTTTAGCATAATCCGTTCATACTCACGGATAAACTTCCGTGTATTGCAATCAAATGATGCAAGAAATGCGCTATAATTGTCAAAATCGCTTTTATTTCCCAAGTAATTTCCATCTCCTTCTGATATCATCATCAGGTGTGCAAGTAGTAAAACAAAACTGTTTGTTGCTATTCATTACTGAATTTTATTTCTTTTTGCGTTTAAATGCAACGGTTGACAGTTATGCTTTAGAATGTGAAAAAATTATCCACTCATGGAATTTATGTTTGAATGTCATGGTCAAGCTAGCATCAAATCGTGAAAATCTGTTCTTTTTATAGGAATTTTAGAATACTATTACAGAATTCGTAGCTGACTATATTCAGTGGCTGCTTCAATTTTTTAACGTAGATTGCTTCGAGGATCTGTAGTTTTAATTTGCTATTTTCTTCTTTTTTTGTTAAGATACGCTTCATATAAAGGGAAACTTTTCTTGCCATTACTTACCTGTTATGTCAAACTGTTCGTTGAGAATGTGGGTCTTTCCGCGTGGTGGACCTAAAATGGAAAAAAAGACGCGCATGCTGCCTATTCTTTTTTTGTATAGTCTTGGCTGAGGAGGAAGTGACGTAAGTCGTTAATGATTTGTCGCTGAGGAGGAAGTGACGTAAGTCGTTAATAATTGGTCGCTGAGGAGGAAGTGACGTAAGTCGTTAATGACTGGTCGCTTGTAATTTCAAAATCAGCAATGGCAGTTACTTAATGTGTCTATTTATTGCGTGCTTGGCAGATTTTTTGCTTCAGGATCGCGTGCCGGAACAAGTACTGTTTCGGTAGGATCTCTTGGGCGAACAAGTATGATGTTGCAAGACCCGAAACTTCTCATGACCCCAAGTCATAACATCACTGACGAGGCGATCCTGTGCACTCTTTGGAGTGTTTTCATAACAAATTGGTGCAGGATAGTTGTGCTATTCTTCTATACTGAGAAAGCGGACAGGAATGTTGGAGTAAATGTCACGCAGTTAATTTTCTGCCTAAATACACACACACATATATATATTATGAAATGGACAAAGTCCGACAATTATTTTTAAGACATTTTTTATGTTTATATATTCTACAAAGATTTAAGTAAATGCTCTGTTTATAATAAACAGTATTAATCACATTTACCGGCCTGAATGTCCGAGAAATATTCATAGAAAATATTCGTCCTCTGAACCTGTTTCCTATACGGATCTGTCATATAGCCTGACATGCTTTTACCGATTGAGCCACAGAGGATCGTTCGGTTAGCAAGGTCGATTTTACTGCTTTTAAACTACAATCTTCCATGATTCTCTCACGTACATTCATATCTGCTCAATGCGTATCCAAATGTAAACAAATGACGTCACACATTATGAAATGGACAAAGTCCGACAATTACTTTCCAGATGTCTCAGTTATTTCTTTCTAACGCAACTCTCCAAGTTTTGGTTTACCAATGCAGTAGCCTGGTATTAAACTCGTATGTCTTTGGGTCTAGTCACTGGATCTAACCAATGCCTTTATCCACTGAGCCATGTGTCCTTGAGGCACGTGGAACTAGAACAATCTACCCCCATGGACAAAATAAAGGGTTTGATTCGAGATTCCATTCACCCGAAGAAGGCTACTGACAAAAATTAAAAAGCTCTCTTCATTCTTGATGGCACATTATTTAAAAAGTAAAGAAAGAAAAAGCCCATCACCCTCCTCCAAAAAAAAGACAAAAAAACAAAAAACAAATGAAGTTTAAATCATTTCTGAAGTTATTCAACAATTTGGTAAACGTTTAGGTTTTAGACATTTAAACATTTTTGTATACCATTCAAAGCAAATCCTGTTTTTTGTTGCTCAGAATAACTTCTGACCCTTTACAGACCCCTTTTGTCGTTTTTCTGCCATACAATCACAAAAAAAAACTTTTAAATAAGTTACATTTCTTTTGGATTTTAATATATCTTATTATGAGTGTTAAATTCTCTATGCCCTCTCTTCTCATTATGTGTCCCAGAAATATGAAACCAAACAAAGAACATATACCCAGTCAAATAGGAAGCATGTACTGGATCTAACCAACGAAATAAAGGATTCGGTTAGAAATTCCAATTATTTGAAGAAGGCCGGAGCGTACAACGGCCGAAACGTTGTGAATATGGCAGTGAAGATGAGGATAACAGTCCGAATAATGTAATTAATGCAAGTAATCATAATACCTCATCTCAGATATATAGAGGCCGGGACGTTGTGAATATGACGATGAAGATGAGGATAACAGTCGGAATAATGTAAATAATGCAAATGATCATAATATCTCATCTCAGAGATATAGAGGCCGAAACATTGTGAATATGGCGATGAAGATGAGGATAACAGTCCGAATAATGCAAATAATGCAAGTAATCATAATACCTCATCTCAGAGATATAGAGGCCGAAACGTTGTGAATATCGCATTGAATATGAAGACAATAGTCCGAATAATGTAAATAATTCAAGTAGTCATAATACCTCATCTCAGAGATATAGAGGCCGAAACGTTGTGAATATGGCAATGAAGATGAGGATAACAGTCCGAATAATGTAAATAAGGCAAGTAATCATAATACCTCATCTCAGAGATATAGAGGCCGAAACGTTGTGAATATGGCAATGAAGATGAGGATAACAGTTCGAATAATGTAAATAATGCCGAGTTTCAGTGGCTGAGAAATAGTTGAAGATATACAACGAGCTAGATAGATACTCATGCATATTTGTCTGCAAAGACAATAGATTCTTTTCACTTGGTAATCGCTTAATCTGATTAAACCTTCTCTTTTATCCGCTAAGCGGAAGGCAATCGAACGGCGAATATTTCCAGTCGAACATTTTCGCCCGGTCTGAAGAAATAATTGCAAATTGTAAAATCAATATTCAGTTCCTTACTCGCTTCATATTTTCTTAATCTGACTACGGCAACAAATATTTTATAGTCTTAGATGTTAGCTTGTTTTCTGGATAACAATAGCAAGAATTAGCAAAAGACTTAAGCGTATAAGGAGACCATTCGTTGCTTTCTGCTCCCTTTCCTCTTCGTTGGATTTCAATTTGAAAGAATAAAAGTGTTTTTAATGCTCTAATCAATTTGTCAAAACTGTTTTCTAGAAAAACCAAGAAAGGAAAAAGCATAGTCCGATGACTCCAGAAATGTCTTTGTCCAAAGGACTCTAGGAACTAGTCATGTTACCTGACCTGTAACAAAATATACAGGTAAAAGCGCCGCCCATGAAGACGATGGTCTATGTTCTTTGAATACATGTCTATAATGATCCCCATAGTGCTGTTTATATAGGGTGTTTCATTAAGACGGATTAAAGCCAGCAGTAAATAAATCAGTGTTATTGGTGAAAAATTATTTATTTCTCTGTTGGATCATGTTATTATCAGTGGTAACTTGCTTGCTTTCAAAATCAACTTCCAAAATACTCTTTTTTTTAACCTGGGTTCGACTACCGAGTTATGATACCAGTGATAAATACACAACTACCTCAGCCACTAAGCAGACTCTAAATTTACACTTACTTTGTAGAGGAGATATGTTATCGACACTAACTGCTCAAGTTTCCATTGCCGAAACTTGTTGAGTGAAAATATAACTCCAGAATTGATAAGTCAAACGGTGAAATGGCATTATTTTTTATCGCTTCTGACTCATTAAAGTTTTCATTTGGTTCTTCGTCTAAGAACCAAAATTGTGACTGGCATTCTTTTCTCGTTTTTGTGGTCACTTCTTATTGAGAAGCAATTTTCACCTAATTGCAGTAAGCGTTACGCATGCGTCGAACTGCTCTTCCTAGTGTCAGTAAATATTCACAAAGATTTGCTGAAGTTTTACTGAATAATTTTTTTTTTTATTTTATTTTCAATTATTTTTTTGTATTTTTTATCTTTTCCTGTGCGATCAACTTTGGACAATTGTATAATTCTTGTTTATTAGGCATGTGCAAATGTTTCCATCAGTATTTATGAAAAACAGCTCAATTTGATTAAACCTTTGCTTTTTACCTGCTAAGCGAAAGGCAATCGGAAGGCGACTAGTCACTGCGCTGAAGGCCAATAAGATGCAAACGAACCAAAAATACAGGTGAAAATTGGCGCCTATATTTCCGACTGTATTATCATTTTTATTTTACCTTATTTTTTGGGGCTTGCAGAAATTCAATCGTTCTGATTGAAATCGAAGTTTTCTTCATCTTGGCAAAATATACAACAGAAAACTCATTGACTAGAGTTTTCTATGTTATGCTATTTATTCTCTAATTCTGGATCTAAGTAGCAATAATAAAGAGAATTTTAATCGATAAGAACATAAAGTTGATACAATTCAGCCCAAAGTTATTAATGCTATGCACCCTCTTCCGACCTGGCGAATCCTGCAGAACTTTGACCACTTCGAAGAGTGGCGTTTTCGTTTGAAAAATGAACTGCCAAAATGTTTATAATCTTTAGACTTGTACTGAAAATCACTTGGGCCTGAAGTCGTAGCAAGAGAGAGACAATGGAAAATATGGAATGGCTAAGTGCCGGGATGGTATATGAAGTCTCACACTAGAAATGGAATTCTCTTCTGAGAACGGAGAGGAGAAGATGATTGTGGACGGGAAAGGAAGGGCGAAATCTGCGCACCTCTCCGCTATGAAGGAGAGAAACACATTAGCAGAAAGGTGTGATTCTCAAATAGGCGAATCTTCCAAAATACTTTGAAGGAAACAGCAAAAGCCACTTAAGTTAAGATGTTTGTGAAATTCTATTAAGGCCAATAAACAGACAAAGAAATGACTTAATTATACAAGGGGAGGGAAGATAAAGAGGAGGGCAGTCGATCAAGATGTAGAATGAGAATGAAATGATAGTAAACAAAAAGAATGAATGAATGAATGCAAGAAGGAAAGATGGGAAAATTGCAAACAAACGCTGAGGAAATGAATGAAAGAAGGAAGGAAGCAAGAGAAGGAATCAGTAAATCTTTCCTCATATTCTATTTTTGAAATGGTATACGTTTTTTCCAAATATACAAATGTTATTTAAATACATCGTCGCATTTGGTACCAGCTATGTCAGTTAGTGCGTTCTTCAAATGACAGACTGAATAAATTTTGTTAACCTTTGCAACTTAAGGTGACAAAAGCTGCCCGCCTTAAAACAGTTTCACCTTTAAAATGTTTGGTTTATCACCAACTTAAGAAAGAATAAGAGGAGACATAGTGGAGTAATGGAAACTTTATACCTCTTAATTGCTGGTGTTCCCAGGTCCACCCTGACCCGGGGTGGTAGCACCTGTTGGGGTCCCAGCTATGGGAAAATAGTGAACTTCCAGGTCATTTCCAGCACATTGAAACAATGATATTGCCAGCTATACGTTTTTGAAACAATGATGTTGCCAGCTATACGTTTTTGAAACAATGATGTTGCCAGCTATACGTTTTTGAAACAATGATGTTTCCAGCTATACGTTTTTGAAACAATGATGTTGCCAGCTATACGTTTTTGAAACAATGATGTTTCCAGCTATACGTTTTTGAAACAATGATGTTGCCAGCTATACGTTTTTGAAACAATGATGTTTCCAGCTATACGTTTTTGAAACAATGATGTTGCCAGCTATACGTTTTTGAAACAATGATGTTGCCAGCTATACGTTTTTGAAACAATGATGTTGCCAGCTATACGTTTTTGATATATTTAGTAAATACTGGATCTGGCATTAAATAACCCATGGTGGTTGATATGCCATAAAACCCCAAACGACCAACACACACACACACACACACACACACACACACACACACACACACACACACACACACACACATAAATATCGTTAATACTATTTATTATAAAAAGAGCATTTACTTAAATATTTGTGTCAATATAAATAACGTATAATAATAAATATATTAAAATAACTATCGGACTTAACCCATTTCATAATATATATATATATATATATATATATATATATATATATATATATATATATATATATATATATATATAGTGGTACTCGTCTGGAAAAACGTTAGGTGTTTTGGCTTGTAATTGGACAAACCAATGGAAAAATAAGGGATAAAAAAGAAAGAACTAAGAACATGTAATTGAGGCGAAAACAATCGTCCAGAATCCAAGCTCAGAGTCCAAAGGAAAAAAACTTCAAAACGAGTAAAGCAAAAGTAACTAAGTGCTCAATACACTAAGTAGAATAAATCTAACTATGAACCTAAAGAGCCAGGTAAACCTACCTAGGTTTCATCTACACGGATCGTAAGGATATATATATATATATATATATATATATATATTAAGACATTTTTATGTTTAACATTCTTTTTATAGATACAAATATTTAAATAAAATGCTCTGTTTATATTATAATAAATAGTATTAAATAACATTTACCGGCCGGAATGTTCGAGAAATTTTCATACAAAATATTCGTCCTCCGACAGGATTCGAACATGTATCCTATACGGAACCGTCATATGGCCTGACGTGCCTTTTAACCGATTCGGCCACAGAGGATCGTTCGGTTGGCAAGGTCGACTTTACTGCTTATAAACTTCAATCTTCCATGAATCCTTCACGTACATTCATATCTGTTCATGGCGTATCAACTGTAAACAAATGACGTCACACACACACATATATATATATATATATATATATATATATATATATATATATACACGCGTGTGTACGTACGTGCGTGCGTGTGTGTGTGTGTGTGTGTGTGTGCGCGTGTGTGTGTATACAAATTCTAATGACTTCTCTTACGACTTCAGGATTCGCTGTACTCCGTTCTGTTCGTCAGGGTGAAATAAATCTATTTAATTCATTGATTAGTATAATACATTACTTAAATAACGCCACATACACCAAATAATTTTCAAACCTGCTTCATTCTAAAAGTTATAACGTGACATAACTAAGAATGTATAAACATAAAAATGTCTTTTATATATATATATATATATATATATATATATATATATATATATATATCCGATGCAATGAGAACGAAAGTAATATATAAATTCTAACGTTCACAGCATTAATCCAAAAGAGTGCTCGATACCGATAGTAGAGCGATGATTATTTATTATAATTTTATCATATAGACAAAAGCAGTTTACTCACTACTGCTTGCCCACAAGCAGAATTGTTCATAACCATTTTTGGTTCTCACCCGTTGAGGTGCAAATGGAATGCTCCGAAACCAAGTTGCATCTTTGTAGTGACTAAACTGTTTTTGTCTATAATGATAAAGTTATAATAAATAATATATATATATATATATATATATATATATATATATATATATATATATATATATATATATATATATATATGCGGGTGTGTGTGTGTGTGTGTGTGTGTACGTATGTATGTATAGAGAGGATGCAGAAATAGGTATACAGTAAGTATTTTACTATTATTGCATGTTATTATTGATATGTTTGTATAATCAATACAGTGCGTACTTTTTTATCCTCCTCCTCCTCCTCTCTCTATCTATCTATATATATATATATATATATATATTTATATATACATATATCATACATACATACATACATACAGATAGATAGATAGATAGATATGAACAAACAGATAGACAGATAGTAACATCTGAGATAGATAGATAGATAGATAGATCAACGTGCTTATATCAGTAAGTTTATTCATATCTATCTATCTATCTATCTATCTATCTGTTTGTTATCTATCTATCTATCTATTCCAGCCTGTTCATATCTATCTATCTATCTATCTATCTATCTATCTATCTATCTATCTATCTGTCTGTCCCAGCCTGTTAATATCTATCTATCTATCTATCTATCTATCTATATATATATATATATATATATATATATATATATATATATATATATATATATATATATATATATTGATGTCTGTATGAACTTACCTGTAAGCGTAACTTTTTCATTCTATCAATTTCTCTTAGCATTTCTCTTTGTACGCCTCTGTTTTTTCACTTGTATGACACCACCCCATAATAAACATATAAACTGAACCTCTAGGAAGATTTGAAATGTCATGTTTTCCAGCAGGAAGGGATTTCAGTCTCTGAGTTTCCGTAATATTTGGAAATCTTCATTTCTACACTCGACGAAAGATTTCAAACGTAATCATCTACATTCGCCACATGCTCCATAACCTTTAACCCAAAATGGAGAGACTAAAGTGCAAAGTTGACAGTCACCGATCCCTGTAAAGGATGGCTTTGTGTGCATCAGATCAAAAGAAAACTTTCACACAAAAAAGAACAAAAGCGAGAAAGACTTAAAGAAGGAAATCTCATTAAAAAAAAAAATCTTGGAAAATTCTTTTATTATCCGAACAAGCTGGACGAATAAATAAAAAAACAACAACAACAACAACAAAAAAAAATGCACTAGTCTTTCAGCTAGTCTGATTTGGAAATCGACTTTCGAATTCTTATTTGTTACGAACACCACCTACTGAGGCAGATGGAGAATAAATCTGTCAACACGAGACCGGAAGTGTAAAATTATCGATATTTCCTATATTTAGCATAGTTTGGCACAAGGCTAAACCAGTGGAAGATGGAGTGAAAATGTAATGCACTATACTAGTAAATGCTCAGCCATACAAGTACACTATCATCCGACTGAAAAAAAAAACAAAAAAAACAGCAAGATTATTGACTTTATAAATGTCCGTGCCTATTCGTTTCCCTTCGACATATTCCGTGATGATTTATGTCTTCCGTTTGATCGTGACAGAAACTCCAAGTAAACTAAAATACGCAGTATTAATTTATTCCGATGAAAAAAAACAAACAACACTTTCTTCACTATTTACATTATTCGAACTATTGTCCTCATCTTTGTCACCATATTTATTACTACGTTTCGGCCGTTGTACGCTTCGGCCTTCTTCAGGTGGTTGGAATGTCGAACTGAACCCTTTATTTCGCTCAATGGGGTAGACTGTTCTAGTTCCACGTGCCATGTTTTAATGGATGTCAGTTATAAGTTATCTCCTGTTAATTTTCTTCTGAAAGTTCTCCGCTGCCTTAACCGGTACAGTGGATAAAGGCGTTAGTTAGATCCAGTGACAGGACCCAAAGAGTGTGAGTTCAATTCAATACTCGCTTATTATCTCCGACTGAAGACCAACATACAGTATTTACTACTGTATTTTTTGTGAATGGGGACATATCCCATTATCGTCCGTTGGTATGCTACAACAATAATAAAACATGACACTACGCTAAACAATTTATTATCGGTATTTTTAATGAGATATATAATACAAGAAAATCACATAACATATTGCTCATATATATATAAATATAAATATATCCTGAAAATGGTATCAACATTAGTCGATTAATACCAATTTTACTGTGAAAACTTCGACTAGCATGGTAAAATTTGACATTGAATGATCTTGTGGACAAAAATTGCTTAATTGATTAATTTCGATGATGGCGCATAAAGATTATTTACGATTTTAGATTCAAAACCTCTAGTCTGGTTGAATTACGCCCAACATTATGTTAGATTTCGTCTTCTTTGACGGTGCCGAAATTGTCGTTGTCATACTTTGTCGCAGATCTTATTCCAAAATATGATTTTATGGTGTTTGATTCAAGTCACCATTTAATCTTTAGGCGTTATATATTTATAAGAATAATTGCAATTTCTTTGGGTTGTTTTTCTTTACGAAGGGATGTTAAATATTTCCTACTCCATCAACTTTCCAAAATCTAGCAAAATAACCCAACAGCAGACACTTTTTGGGTAAATATTTTCTTGGGTAAACTGAAATTTTTCAACACTTCCACGTCTATGAAATATAGAGAATGATTTTATTTTCCATGTACTGAATTGGCTTCACTCACTGTTGTGGATACTGAGAATGGAATCCTGCACAAATAAATAAACAACGCCAGTAATTGAGATAGAAAAATAAGTGTATTAAACGTAAGAATACAGACTTGAAGTGAAGATTAGTAGTCCAGGAATGCGGGTTAGTAGAAAGTATATGTATAAGTCTCTGTAAGTGAAGCCGTAATTATCTCTCTCTCTCTCTCTCTCTCTCTCTCTCTCTCTCTCTCTCTCTCTCTCTCTCTCTCTCTCTCTCTCTCTCTCTGGA
Source organism: Acanthosepion esculentum (assembly GCA_964036315.1). NCBI lineage: Eukaryota > Metazoa > Mollusca > Cephalopoda > Sepiida > Sepiidae > Acanthosepion > Acanthosepion esculentum. Next base: position 17,417,901 of record OZ038489.1, on the reverse strand, counting down.
CTCTCGTATAACTCTCGGTGAACACCCTGTGTACTGTCTCCGTATCTCTCACCCTGACTCAACGTATCTCAACCCGCAGGTATTCTCTCTGTCAGTATAAGTATACTTTGGACGAGTCCATCTTGTGTAAAAGGGGAAGAGCCCCACAACACACAGTATCTTAGGCTTGAAGAAAAATAATTGCTCTTCTTGTGTGAAATTCAAAAATCTTCATGTCGCAAAAAAAAAAATTAAAAAAAATAGAATCTATAACGAGAGAACATATTTAACAAATTTTAATTATTTTTTAAATTACAATTGTAAGATGAATAAAAAATACAGTAGTAAATACTGTATGTTGGTCTCCAGACGGAGATAATAACCGTGTATTGAACTCACACTCTTTGGGTCCTGTCACTGGATCTAACTAACGCCTTTATCCACTTGAGGACACATGGCATAATGAATAAATAACCGGTTAAGGCAGCGGAGAACTTTCAGAAGAAAATTAACAGGAGATAACTGATAACTGACATCCATCAAACATGGCACGTGGAACTAGAACAGTCTACCCCAGGGAACGAAATAAAGGGTTCAGTTCGACATCCCAACCACCTGAAGAAGGCCGAAACGTAGTAATTGAAAGTCAAAATCTAATACATATGTCAGTCGGCACTTCCAAAAATCATCTCAACTATGCGTTTGTCTTAAAATATTTAAATATAAATTTTGTTTACTCCTGGATTGATCTCCCACTTCTACTGACGACATTACAATGGAATTACCTGAAATCAATACGATCGATTAATTCCTTCTTCTTCTTCTTCTTCTTCTTCTTCTTCTTCTTCTTCTTCTTCTTCTTCTTCTAAATCGTTGGAATATGAACAGAAATAAAAGCTCTTGGACAACAGATGTCAGTTTGCCTTTAGACATAACGTTCGCCGTTAAGATGCAAATAACATCGAAAGAAATTCACGAAGATGGATACAATTATCGATATATAAATATATCTGCTTAGCGAAGAATAACATTGCATTTTTTCCCACTAGTTTTCATCATAGCATTGTGTGGACTTTCGGTTTTTGCCTGTCTACATAAGCGAATACGATTAAATTTTTCAATAAGAAATCAATATTAATAGGAAATAAAGAAAAGTTTTTGAGGTAAATTCTTAAATAATATTCAGTTAGCCTGGTCAGGGAACAAATTTATAATCTTGAAAATAATGTTATGTTCGAATCTCTTCCCGCGAACGCTAACTCATAAAAGACTATATATATATATATATATATATATATATATATATATATATATATATATATATATATATATATATATATATATATATATAGTTTTTTATGAATTCTCTGATAGTCATAACTGGGTTTTCCTGCTTGTGTGGCATGGTGCAGAGTCCTGTTGCCATACATAGGACAGAACTACCTCCTCATGGCATTTGATGTAGGCCTCCGTTTTGAGTCTGAGGCTCTCACCAACAAATTCTGGAATTTTTTTTTTTTTGAGAACGATCAGGGTGAGATTTCCGAGATAGATAGATAGATAGATAGATAGATAGATAGATAGATAGAATGCTGGGTCATTTATATATATATATATATATATATATATATATATATATATATATATATATATATATGTGTGTGTGTGTGTGTGTGTGTGTGTGTATATGTACATATATATATAGGGTGCGGTGTATAAATTGTCGCCAAAATTACGCAAAACTGAAAATAACACTGATATCTCATTTTTAACAGATATATTTACCAAAATTAAACAAAAAATATCTTGAAACACTAAAGAGTAAATGTATTCAATAAAATCTCCATTGGCCTCACCGCTTCCTCGAGACGACTTCGGAACCTCCTTCAACTCTTCTGGACGGTCTCCTTGTTTAATTTGGTGAATCCTTGCCATAATCCTTGCCTTCAGTTCATCTTTAGTGTTACAAGGAGTTTTGCTGGTCTCTCGCTCAAATGTGACCCACACATAATAGTCAAATGATTGCAGTCGGGGGTGTTAAGTGACCAGATGTAAGGGGTGATGTGGTCGCAGAAATTATCTGATAGCCATGATGGGTTTTCCTGCTTGTGTGGCATGGTGCAGAGTCCTGTTGCCATACATAGGGCAGAACTACCTCCTCATGGCATTTGATGTAGGCCTCCGTTTTGAGTCTGAGGCTCTAACCAACAAATTCGGGAGTTTTTTTTCATTATTAGAACGATCTGAGTAAGATTTCCGAGCTGGCATACCTTCGTAATCCTTATTAGACTCTTCCAACTCTTTCCGAATCCTCCGCACTGTCCTCAGATTGACACCAAAACACTCTGAAAAGATCGTATTGGAGCTTTCGGCTATAGTGCGTATGTAAATATAAAAGTTGACTCTGATGTCAACACCAAGCGATGAAAGTATGTGTCATGCTTGAACGCAATCTTTAGGCCACGTGTATTGTGTTTTAGATCGACTATTTATATATGCTGCCCAATGATGCATTATGGCTAGTAAGGTATATTATCCAAAGAGTTATTTGGTAGGCGGTAACGGTTATGATTCAAATTATGCTGGAGGCTATTGAGTAGAAATAATTATGAATCCAAATGCGGTTATTTGTAGCTTGATGTTGACTTATATATATATATATATATATATATATATATATATATATATATATATATATATATATATGTATACATATATATATATATATATATATATATATATATATATATATATATAGATAATATTAGTGGTTAATGTACAGATACATATGCAATCATATAGCTAAAATATATAAATATATATACATACATACACATACATATATATATGTATAAAAAATAATTCCAAAAGGATAGAATCCAGGTAGAACTCAATGTCCAGGACAGAGTAAGGATATAATAAAATATAAAATATAATAATATATATATATATATATATATATATATATATATATATATATATATATATATATATATATATATATATATATATATATATATATGTATGTATATGTATGTATGTATGTATATATATAATAGTATTTTGGCTATTAACTTTGATTTAAAAAACAAATTTTAAAGCAGCTACTTTTGTGCTTGTAAAATCAGGTGTCGAAATTCCAACGCGGATATTTGCAGAAATCCGCACCCCTCCGTCCAGCCGAGAGGCAACAATACAGCTGTGTATTGACGAGGGAGTTTTTTTCGTCACGCCTAAGACTTTCGGCAGCTGAAAAAGAGGGAAAACAAACCAGATGAAAAAAAGCAACGAACCTGCTTCTATTTCAAAAGGAAACGTTTCAATAAAATATCTTTTGGGTGGACTTCAAGTAAGGCTAAAAGAAATCAAACAGACTTTTATTTCGTGTCGCGCCCTGATGCTAACCAAAAGAGTTTAATCAATTACCACCATGTTTGCTGAGGATGAATTTATTTCTACAGCTGTTCTCTCACGAACCCAATTGCCACCCAATACGCGTTCGTAACTTGAAATCTACCAACATTCATCTATAATCTAAAATTCAAGGTGGCTTTATATGTTTATCGGTCACGCAACCTGATCCACTCTCTTTTTAGTAATGAAATATTCAGATATTATGGCAACAAAAGGGATTACACAACGCTAACAAACAAACATCTCATGAGTAAATAGCAGAGATCGAGCAGCTTGTGTATTGAAATTTTTGTTTTGAATTATATTTAATAGTTCTGAAAATAGATTTATCGGGTAATTTGCAGTTTAAGCCCCGCGCACCAATTGTAATTGAAATTTCCATTTCGGTGTAAATTTACATGCATATTTCGAAAATAACACTAAAAGTTTGCGGTAATCTACCGTTTCAGAGTTATCGACAATAAAAGTTCGGACTCATTTCCGTCTGGTCCGGCCGCCATTACACGCGTTGCTTAAATACGTTTGCCTCGAGTAATCATCCGCGGAAGCTTACTTAGTTAACGGCCCTTTTACTAATCTTGTCTCAGTTATTGCGAAAATCCAAAAGGTCTTTAAACACTTTTGAAAGTGAAGATTTTTATTGTTCTTTTTTTAATTTGTTTAAGTTATTTAGAAAAATAATGACAAGTGTTGTTTTTTAGAGTGAAGTTGTAATAATAATGAATTTTTGTTTAAATAATAAAACAAATTTTAAAAGGTAGACTTTCCGTAATTGTCATTGCTATTTTGTTTATAATCATGCTTAAACAATATTACTTAAAGTTGTTTATGTTATGATAAAGTCCTTTCTAGATTTTTTGTAAATAATCATGCTTAAATATTATTACCTAAAGTTGTTTATGTTATGATAAAGTCCTTTCTAGATTTTTTTTCTCCCCTTTTTTTACCTTAGAATAAACTTTATTTTCTAAAGGAAAATTATTTAAAGTTTTACATTTATTGCTATGTTAAAGTAATGTATGTTTCAGTTTATAAATTCTTCAAATCAATGCTTTGGTTATTTATTTGGTTATTTATTCTATATTAATTTATAAAAATAAAGACTAAACAAGGAAACAATATTATTATAAAAACGTTTTATTCTGTCAAATTATGATACTGACAATTGAAATCATGTTTTTTAAAACCCCAAATTTTAAAAAAATGTTGAACCTTAAAATTGTTCGTATTAATTCCTTTTTAGCATTTCTTTTTTATTTTGAAAATAATGATGCTCTTTTTAAATTTCGCGCAAAGGTTGTGCATTGCGTGCGCAATAATCAAGACAAGTAAAGCCTCGGCGGATGACTACTCGGGCAAACGTATGTAAACAACGCCAGGAATGGCTGCCGTGCTGTAGCCTAGACGTGAATGAGTCCGAAATTTTATTGTCGATAACTCCAAAACGCTAAATTTCCGGAAATGTTTTACTGTAAATTTCGAAATATGCATGTAAATTTTACACCAAAATGGAAATTTTCAGGAAATATTAATCACAATTGGTGTGCGATTTACCCGATTTTTCTTCCACTCAATAATAGACTTGATTCTAAATGAAAAATCCTAGATTACTCCTACAGAATGTATAACCAACAAAAATGATTGAAATTGTTCTCACTGTTTTTAACTGTACAGTCCAACTAGTTATTAAATATTGGCTCCGTCGTATTTCTTAATCGATGCCAGTATCTTGGTTAACTGCTATTTCGTTTGTGTAGAGAATACTTGAACAAAATCAAATCATTATTAAAACTATTGTCCTCATCTTCGTCGCCATATTTATTACAACGTTTTATTCTGTCAAATTATGATACTGACAATTGAAATCATGTTTTTTAAAACCCCAAATTTAAAAAAAAAAATGTTGAACCTTAAAATTGGCCGTTGTACGCTCCGGCCTTCTTCAGGTGGTTGGAACGTCGAACTGAACCCTTTATTTCGCTCACTGCCATGTTTAATGGATGTCGGTTATCTCCTGTTAATTTGGCCGGCTATTAAACTCACACTCTTTGGATCCTGTCACTAACTAACGCCTTTATCCACTGCGCCATGTGTGCTTGTGGACATCTGTGTGTGAATTTCTGGGTATTATAAACCTAATGTCTTAAGCCATATTTTTTTACCAGTGCTCATATTGCAATGTTTTTGCTGTTATCATTGCAAAATCAAATCAGCTGATTGTCTCGTGTTTCAAACAATAATGACTGCGATGTGTTAACCAAGCCAGTCATCTTTAAATAAACAAAGAACAAATGATAAATAGATTAAAATTCCGTTTTTATTTGAATGATTATTCGATAAACTCTACTGACACAGAATTTTATTTGATATTACAATTACATTAGAAAAGAAAAGAAAAAACAAGCTTGGATTTGTACCTTAGAATAAACTTTATTTTCTAAAGGAAAATTATTTAAAGTTTTACATTTGTTGCTATCTTAAAGTAATGTATGTTTCAGTTTTTAAATTCTTCAAATCAATGCTTTGGTTATTTATTTGGTTATTTATTCTATATTAATTTATAAAAATAAAGACTAAACAAGGAAACAATATTATTATAAAAACATTTTATTCTGTCAAATTATGATACTGACAATTGAAATTGACAATAATTTTTCATATTGGACAAAAAAAAGCAAACCAGATACATCTTTAAAGAAAAAACAATAGACTAAAAATCAGGTTTTATTTGAATGATTATTCTATAAAGTCTACTGACACAGAATTTTATTTTATATTACAATTACATTAGAAAAGAAAAAAAAACAAGCTTTCATTTGTTTTTTCATTTTTTTTAGTGTACGTTTCATTACTGAATTTAAAGACTGTAAAATTCCTTCGCCTTATTTTGATTGTGTAAAATTAGTATCTGTCTATTTTCTAAGATGAGGTATTATGTACAGTATTTACATTATTCGGACTATTGTCCTCATCTTTGTCGCCATATTTATTACAACGTTTCGGTCTTTCAGCATCTGTCTATATTTCTGAGATTAGGTATTATGTACACTATTTACATTATTGGGACTATTGTCCTCATCTTGGTCCCCATATTTATCACAACGTTTCGGCCCTTCAATATCTGTCTATATTTCTGAGATGAGGTATTATGTACACTATTTACATATTTATAAAAATCGATTATTTCCACTATCGATGGGAGTTGGTAAATATAACTATATATAACTTCGCACTAACTTGGAGCATGTGCATATAAATTTTGGTGCAAATCCGTCGAAAATTGCGGCCGTGCATTCGTTACACACACACATCCTGCCTTTTATAGATAGAGATTATATTATAAAAATTTCCTTATATCGAAAATTTTATTGAAAAATACTGAGTTTAAATTTCATCCGTAGAATTCAATAAATCTTTTAACGGTAGAGGCCACATTATTACTTTTTTCAATGTATTGTGAGTTATAAAGTCATGAAATTAATTTAACCATCATGTTTTAATGCTTTTCGCAAATAATATAAAAGAAAATAATCTCTCTATATAAAACAGATGATGTTTGTGTGTGTGTCTGTTTGTCTGTGTGATACCTTTTCATTCGAGATCCATAGTATTTCGACCAAACTTGGTATATACATTGTACAATGAGATAGGTTCCTACCGTAAAAAAATCGATAATTTCTAAAAAAAAATCAATAATCGATAAAGCCGATCAAAAATTGATAAATAAATTTTTTCCTCAGATTTCGTTTAAACTCGGTATGTAGGTTACTAATACATGACGAGATCAACGATACCTCATTTTTATTTCTACGCCACGAAAAACCGCGAAAAACGATTAATCGATTTCAACACAAATCGATTTCAACACAAATTTTAAACTAAAAATCTCCCTCAATTTTCAATCAATCTAATACAAACTTCAATTGTAGCCAACAATGCGTTGATTGTTTAACAGTCATTTAACTTGATAATTGACTCAACCCATATAGTGAAAACCCGCGTAAATAGCGAAAAATGGTGATTTTTACTTGTTCTTATTTTTCAACCAATTTTCATCAAACTTAACAATTGTTTTATAAATGTATCCTCTTTTACATCCCTGGTAGCACACTGAAAAATTGAATTTCAAAAACTCCAAAATAATTGTGGCCTGTAGTGGGTCTTCATGTTGCCTGTTTTATCCCTTCATGTCCCCGGCTAACTTCGATTGAATAAATACAGACTACTTCCGTTATATCAGTAACTGCATTAATTCAAAATGTTTCTTAATGAAAGTATTTTAAAGTAATTGAAGAAGATAGATTCTGTTTCGTCTAAACATGATGCTGTTTTTGCTCCATTCTAATTGAACGCTTTTTCTGATCGACCAGCCGGCTATGACTGCTTGTATTAATAAAGAAAACATAATAATTGTTGTTGATTTTTTAGTATTTATATATAAAATGTAATTAATATTTATTTTATTTATGTTTGGAATTAATTTATGTATTATATATTTTAAATAATAGAAGGTAATCATGATATTGTTTTTCTCCATTCTAATAGAACGCTTTTTCTGATCAACCAGACGAATATGGCTGCTAGTGATAAATAAATGACTCACACTACTATTTTTGTTTGGTATAAATGTTTCCCTTTTTATAGCACGTATCTATGCATCTGATAAATTCTCATCTTTTGATAATTTCCTTTGCATTTTGGGACAGCACAACCATACGGCCTTTTTTTGGTAAATTATTTCAGTGAAAATATTTAAAAAAACAAATAAAAAATCAAGCCGAGTCAAGAAAACAGTAAAAACAAATGAAAGCATTTCTCCGAATTTATACTACATATAGTGACGTCAACAAATAATCCCCGTCCATCGAACAAGCCTCGCGGGTGTTAACACTACACCAATAGTCGGGAGATAATCAGGAGTGGTGACTATAATATTAAAATATTTTTACAATAACTATATCAGAAAAATTCAGGTAAAGAATGGTGTATTTTCTAATTTGCGAGTTCGTAAGTTGAATCACAAATGTATGCATACAGGTGTTCGACAAAATAATTGGAACAGGTGCAAATTCCACTCCTATATTTCAAAGACCTATTATATTAAGAACTTTAACTAAAACTTCCTAATTGCAGGTTATATCTATTGTAAATACGTTTATTTATCTAATTTACTGTCTTTGTCTTATTTATTTTTAGAATTTAGTCAAATTTAAGCTAAATGCGTGACCTCTCCAAGTTTGAAAAAGTGCAAATTGTTGAAGCTCGCATGTCAGGAGCCTCGATCACTTAGGTTGCTGAACTGTTTGGTTTTTCAAGAGCTACCATATCAAGAACTATGACGCAATTCGAGAAACAGGACAAAACCTCTAGCAACCGTAGCAATTCGGGCCGAACTTGCAAACTTACTGACAAGGACTGATGTGCATTGAAACACAATGTGGCAAAAAATCATCAGACTACTGCGGCCAAAGTGACTGCTGAGTTGAATAATAATCTGAATAGTCCAGTTTCTACTAAAACTGTTCGTCGTGAGCTCCATAAAGCTGCATATCATGGAAAAGCCATTGTAAGGAAACCTCTTCTCTCCATTCGCAACATTCAAATGTGGTTGAAGTGGTGCAGAGATCACAATGCCTGGCCTGCAGACCAATGGAAGCAAGTCATATTCTCAGACGGGTCCAGTTTTTCTCTTTTCCCAACTTCAGGGCGAGTTTATGTGTGGAGGCAGCCCAAAGAAGCTTACAACCCTGACTGCCTTCTTCCAACTTTGAAGTATGGAGGTGGATTAGTGATAATTTGGGCCGCCATATCATAGAAATGTCTCGGCCCAATAGTTGACCTGCATGGTAGAATCAACAGCGAAGATTACCTGAACATTTTGGGTGATCATGTTCATCCAATGCCCCAGACTTTATTCCCTGATGGTGACTGCAACTTCCAAGACGATAATGCTCCAATATATACCGCTCGACTGGTTAAGAATTGGTATGAAGAGCATGAAAGTTAGCTAGAACATATGGAGTGGCCTCCCCAATCACCAAACATCAATATTATTAAACATTTGTGGTGCATTTTGGAGAAACAGGTTAGGAGCCGCTATCCTCCACCGTCGTGTCTTAAAGAGCTGGAGAAGGTGTTAATGAAAGAATGGCTGAAAATTCCTCTGGATGAAGTCAGGAAGCTGTATGATTCCATTCCTAGACGTATTAAAGCTGTATGTGAGGCTAAAGGAGGACCAACTCCATATTAAATACATCTTATTTGAATTTAACAAGTGTTTCAATTATTTTGTCCAACCCCTATATATATATATATATATATATATATATATAGTGTGTGTGTGTAAGCCGGATATAAGAGACCCGGATATAAGATAAACTCGGATATAAGAGAAACTCGGATATAAGAGAGATTCACTCTGGTCCCAAATTAGAGACATACTTACCTAAACAGAATAGACAAAACCCGGATATAAGAGAAACCCGGATATAAGAGACTTCTTCTCCGGTCCCGACAACTCTCTTATATCCGGGTTACACTGTATATATATATATGTACATATATATATGTGTGTGTGTGTGTGTGTGTGTGTGTGTGTGTGTGTGTGTTTGTATTGAATTTAGTGCCAAACCTGTTAGGCATGTCGTTTTTCTAGTGTACAGATATATTTGTGGTGGCTAAACGTTTACGACCACCCAGATATTTTGTGTGTCGGATTTCCCTTTGTGACTATAATCGTATTTGACATGTCGTTTTCCTTGTAATGATCTTTTCTATTGAACAAAGTCAATAGAGAGAAGAGCAAATGCAAACGGATGTTCAGTGGGAAAGCAAGAAGATCAAGATAACATTTGTCTATCAACTAAGCCTAGAATGGCGCCTGTTCATTCTAACTTGGCAAACCCAACTCAAATTCCAAATTTAATATTCTTTCTACCATATTGCAAGAGAGAAGAATGCCGTAATCCCTCGACGCTTGCCAAAACAAGAATTTAATAATTTCAGTTTTCTAAAACATCTCGAAACGGATACCATTTCTACTCTTAAAAATACTTTTGTTTCCTGAAACAGGTTACTTAGTTAAAGCATAAAAGTGCAGGCAAATTAAATCACTTTGACAAAATAACGAAACGTGTATAAATCAGGAGTTGCTTCCAAAGAGGCGGGGCAATTTAAAGTTTGATCATTAACCCTAAACCGCGAAAATTAAGTAAACTGAAAGGAAGAAGCTGGCAAGGAAAATTACATTCTTGTAATTGTGAGTCATTTATCTGGACCTGTCTAGTTCTGAGTCATTTATCTGGACTTGTCTAGTTCTGAGTCATTTATCTGGACCTGTCTAGTTCTGAGTCATTAATCTGGACCTGTCTAGTTCTGAGTCATTTATCTGGACCTGTCTGAGTTCTGTCTAGTTCTGAGTCATTTATCTGGATCTGTCTGAGTTCTGATTAGTTCTGAGTCATTTATCTAGATGTGACTGAGTTCTGTCTAGTTCTGAGTCATTTATCTGGACCTGTCTAGTTCTGAGTCATTTATATGGACCTGTTTGAGTTCTGTGTAGTTCTGAGTCATTTATCTGGACCTGTCTGAGTTCTGTCTAGTTCTGAGTCATTTATCTAGACCTGTCTGAGTTCTGAGTCATTTATCTGGACCTGTCTGAGTTCTGTCTAGTTCTGAGTCATTTATCTGGACCTGTCTACTTCTGTCTAGTTCTAAGTCATTTATCTGGACCTGTCTAGTTTTGTCTAGTTCTGAGTCATTTATCTGGACCTGTCTGAGTTCTGTCTAGTTCTGAGTCATTTATCTGGACCAGTCTAGTTCTGTCTAGTTCTGAGTCATTTATCTGGACCTGTCTAGTTCTGTGTAGTTCTGAGTCATTTATCTGGACCTGTCTGAGTTCTGTCTAGTTCTGAGTCATTTATCTAGACCTGTCTGAGTTCTGAGTCATTTATCTGGACCTGTCTAGTTCTGTCTAGTTCTGAGTCATTTATCTGGACCTGTCACCAGATTAAAGAATGGATAGAGGATATTACAGACCAAAAAGTAACTTTTTGCCTTTATTTTAGTACACGCCTGAAACAAACCCAAAGAAAAGTTTGACATCTGAATTTCTGAAAAATCATACTGACAATTCTTGGAACATTGAAAAAGGCCATTCTGTGCAGAGAATTACGTGTTCATTTTTTTTTACAGTCTTGGGAGACTTTTGCTTTGTCATTTGCCGCAAAAGCAATTTATTTTATCACCTAAATTTTTGTTTAAAGTCATTACTAATGTACTATCTATGCAAAGAAACAAAATTGTATTGAGATCCGAGTTCATAATTCTTCGTGGACCCGAGACGATTTTTTCTTTATGCTAAAACCTATCAGTCTTGTTGTTGTTGTTATCCTACCGGGATTCGGCATTGGCTGTCACAATCTTAACAACATACGATACGCGGATGACACGGTACTGATAGTAAACACGGAAAAGGATTTACAAAAACGCCTACAGAAGGTAACGAAAAGGAGAGAGAAGAAGGAACTAAGCATAAACTACAAAACAGAGTGCATGGTCATCATAAAAGGATAAGCCCGAAATGCGATTTGCAGGTCGAGGACACTAAAATCAAGCAGCTACAGAAGTTTAAATATCTGGGAAGTGCATTGACGGACGACAGTAAGTGCGAGTCTGAGATCTGAAGACGGATTAGGATGGGCAAAGACGCATTCCAAAAGCTGGGCAGAGTATTACGAGACAGGAGGGTTTCTTTGGTAACAAAGAAAAGAGTACTGAACTGCTACGTGACATCTGTCCTCTTTTACGGCAGCGAATGCTGGGCGTTCTCCTCAAAGATGAAGACGAGACTCGAGGCAACGGAGGTATGGTTCTACAGAAGGATGCTGAGGATATCACGGACCGAACATATTGGGATGGCCAAAGATACATTCCAAAAGCTAGACAGAATATTACAAGACAAGGGGATTTCTTTGGTAACAAAGAAAAGAGTACTGAACTGCTACGTGACATCTGTCCTCTTTTACGGCAGCGAATGCTGGGCGTTCTCCTCAAAGATGAAGACGAGACTCGAGGCAACGGAGGTATGGTTCTACAGAAGGATGCTGAGGATATCATGGACCGAATGTATTGGGATAGCCAAAGATACATTCCAAAAGCTAGACAGAATATTACAAGACAAGGGGATTTCTTTGGTAACAAAGAAAAGAGTACTGAACTGCTACGTGACATCTGTCCTCTTTTACGGCAGCGAATGCTGGGCGTTCTCCTCAAAGATGAAGACGAGACTCGAGGCAACGGAGGTATGGTTCTACAGAAGGATGCTGAGGATATCATGGACCGAATGTATTGGGATAGCCAAAGACGTATTACGAGACAGGAGGATTTCTTTGGTAACAAAGAAAAGAGTACTGAGCTGTTACGTGACATCTGTGCTCTTTTACGGCAGCGAATGCTGGGCGTTCTCCTCAAAGATGAAGACGAGACTCGAGGCAACGGAGGTATGGTTCTACAGAAGGATGCTGAGGATATCACGGACCGAACATGTTGGGATGGCCAAAGATACATTCCAAAAGCTAGACAGAATATTACAAGACAAGGGGATTTCTTTGGTAACAAAGAAAAGAGTACTGAACTGCTACGTGACATCTGTCCTCTTTTACGGCAGCGAATGCTGGGCGTTCTCCTCAAAGATGAAGACGAGACTCGAGGCAACGGAGGTATGGTTCTACAGAAGGATGCTGAGGATATCACGGACCGAATGTATTGGGATAGCCAAAGACGTATTACGAGACAGGAGGATTTCTTTGGTAACAAAGAAAAGAGTACTGAGCTGTTACGTGACATCTGTGCTCTTTTACGGCAGCGAATGCTGGGCGTTCTCCTCAAAGATGAAGACGAGACTCGAGGCAACGGAGGTATGGTTCTACAGAAGGATTCTGAGGATATCACGGACCGAACATATTGGCATGGCCAAAGATACATTCCAAAAGCTAGACAGAATATTACAAGACAAGGGGATTTCTTTGGTAACAAAGAAAAGAGTACTGAACTGCTACGTGACATCTGTCCTCTTTTACGGCAGCGAATGCTGGGCGTTCTCCTCAAAGATGAAGACGAGACTCGAGGCAACGGAGGTATGGTTCTACAGAAGGATGCTGAGGATATCATGGACCGAATGTATTGGGATAGCCAAAGATACATTCCAAAAGCTAGACAGAATATTACAAGACAAGGGGATTTCTTTGGTAACAAAGAAAAGAGTACTGAACTGCTACGTGACATCTGTCCTCTTTTACGGCAGCGAATGCTGGGCGTTCTCCTCAAAGATGAAGACGAGACTCGAGGCAACGGAGGTATGGTTCTACAGAAGGATGCTGAGGATATCATGGACCGAATGTATTGGGATAGCCAAAGACGTATTACGAGACAGGAGGATTTCTTTGGTAACAAAGAAAAGAGTACTGAGCTGTTACGTGACATCTGTGCTCTTTTACGGCAGCGAATGCTGGGCGTTCTCCTCAAAGATGAAGACGAGACTCGAGGCAACGGAGGTATGGTTCTACAGAAGGATGCTGAGGATATCACGGACCGAACATATTGGGATGGCCAAAGATACATTCCAAAAGCTAGACAGAATATTACAAGACAAGGGGATTTCTTTGGTAACAAAGAAAAGAGTACTGAACTGCTACGTGACATCTGTCCTCTTTTACGGCAGCGAATGCTGGGCGTTCTCCTCAAAGATGAAGACGAGACTCGAGGCAACGGAGGTATGGTTCTACAGAAGGATGCTGAGGATATCACGGACCGAATGTATTGGGATAGCCAAAGACGTATTACGAGACAGGAGGATTTCTTTGGTAACAAAGAAAAGAGTACTGAGCTGTTACGTGACATCTGTGCTCTTTTACGGCAGCGAATGCTGGGCGTTCTCCTCAAAGATGAAGACGAGACTCGAGGCAACGGAGGTATGGTTCTACAGAAGGATGCTGAGGATATCACGGACCGAACATATTGGGATGGCCAAAGATACATTCCAAAAGCTAGACAGAATATTACAAGACAAGGGGATTTCTTTGGTAACAAAGAAAAGAGTACTGAACTGCTACGTGACATCTGTCCTCTTTTACGGCAGCGAATGCTGGGCGTTCTCCTCAAAGATGAAGACGAGACTCGAGGCAACGGAGGTATGGTTCTACAGAAGGATGCTGAGGATATCATGGACCGAATGTATTGGGATAGCCAAAGATACATTCCAAAAGCTAGACAGAATATTACAAGACAAGGGGATTTCTTTGGTAACAAAGAAAAGAGTACTGAACTGCTACGTGACATCTGTCCTCTTTTACGGCAGCGAATGCTGGGCGTTCTCCTCAAAGATGAAGACGAGACTCGAGGCAACGGAGGTATGGTTCTACAGAAGGATGCTGAGGATATCATGGACCGAATGTATTGGGATAGCCAAAGACGTATTACGAGACAGGAGGATTTCTTTGGTAACAAAGAAAAGAGTACTGAGCTGTTACGTGACATCTGTGCTCTTTTACGGCAGCGAATGCTGGGCGTTCTCCTCAAAGATGAAGACGAGACTCGAGGCAACGGAGGTATGGTTCTACAGAAGGATGCTGAGGATATCACGGACCGAACATATTGGGATGGCCAAAGATACATTCCAAAAGCTAGACAGAATATTACAAGACAAGGGGATTTCTTTGGTAACAAAGAAAAGAGTACTGAACTGCTACGTGACATCTGTCCTCTTTTACGGCAGCGAATGCTGGGCGTTCTCCTCAAAGATGAAGACGAGACTCGAGGCAACGGAGGTATGGTTCTACAGAAGGATGCTGAGGATATCACGGACCGAATGTATTGGGATAGCCAAAGACGTATTACGAGACAGGAGGATTTCTTTGGTAACAAAGAAAAGAGTACTGAGCTGTTACGTGACATCTGTGCTCTTTTACGGCAGCGAATGCTGGGCGTTCTCCTCAAAGATGAAGACGAGACTCGAGGCAACGGAGGTATGGTTCTACAGAAGGATGCTGAGGATATCACGGACCGAACATATTGGGATGGCCAAAGATACATTCCAAAAGCTAGACAGAATATTACAAGACAAGGGGATTTCTTTGGTAACAAAGAAAAGAGTACTGAACTGCTACGTGACATCTGTCCTCTTTTACGGCAGCGAATGCTGGGCGTTCTCCTCAAAGATGAAGACGAGACTCGAGGCAACGGAGGTATGGTTCTACAGAAGGATGCTGAGGATATCACGGACCGAATGTATTGGGATAGCCAAAGACGTATTACGAGACAGGAGGATTTCTTTGGTAACAAAGAAAAGAGTACTGAGCTGTTACGTGACATCTGTGCTCTTTTACGGCAGCGAATGCTGGGCGTTCTCCTCAAAGATGAAGACGAGACTCGAGGCAACGGAGGTATGGTTCTACAGAAGGATGCTGAGGATATCACGGACCGAACATATTGGGATGGCCAAAGATACATTCCAAAAGCTAGACAGAATATTACAAGACAAGGGGATTTCTTTGGTAACAAAGAAAAGAGTACTGAACTGCTACGTGACATCTGTCCTCTTTTACGGCAGCGAATGCTGGGCGTTCTCCTCAAAGATGAAGACGAGACTCGAGGCAACGGAGGTATGGTTCTACAGAAGGATGCTGAGGATATCATGGACCGAATGTATTGGGATAGCCAAAGACGTATTACGAGACAGGAGGATTTCTTTGGTAACAAAGAAAAGAGTACTGAGCTGTTACGTGACATCTGTGCTCTTTTACGGCAGCGAATGCTGGGCGTTCTCCTCAAAGATGAAGACGAGACTCGAGGCAACGGAGGTATGGTTCTACAGAAGGATGCTGAGGATATCACGGACCGAACATATTGGGATGGCCAAAGATACATTCCAAAAGCTAGACAGAATATTACAAGACAAGGGGATTTCTTTGGTAACAAAGAAAAGAGTACTGAACTGCTACGTGACATCTGTCCTCTTTTACGGCAGCGAATGCTGGGCGTTCTCCTCAAAGATGAAGACGAGACTCGAGGCAACGGAGGTATGGTTCTACAGAAGGATGCTGAGGATATCACGGACCGAATGTATTGGGATAGCCAAAGACGTATTACGAGACAGGAGGATTTCTTTGGTAACAAAGAAAAGAGTACTGAGCTGTTACGTGACATCTGTGCTCTTTTACGGCAGCGAATGCTGGGCGTTCTCCTCAAAGATGAAGACGAGACTCGAGGCAACGGAGGTATGGTTCTACAGAAGGATGCTGAGGATATCATGGACCGAATGTATTGGGATAGCCAAAGATACATTCCAAAAGCTAGACAGAATATTACAAGACAAGGGGATTTCTTTGGTAACAAAGAAAAGAGTACTGAACTGCTACGTGACATCTGTCCTCTTTTACGGCAGCGAATGCTGGGCGTTCTCCTCAAAGATGAAGACGAGACTCGAGGCAACGGAGGTATGGTTCTACAGAAGGATGCTGAGGATATCATGGACCGAATGTATTGGGATAGCCAAAGACGTATTACGAGACAGGAGGATTTCTTTGGTAACAAAGAAAAGAGTACTGAGCTGTTACGTGACATCTGTGCTCTTTTACGGCAGCGAATGCTGGGCGTTCTCCTCAAAGATGAAGACGAGACTCGAGGCAACGGAGGTATGGTTCTACAGAAGGATGCTGAGGATATCACGGACCGAACATATTGGGATGGCCAAAGATACATTCCAAAAGCTAGACAGAATATTACAAGACAAGGGGATTTCTTTGGTAACAAAGAAAAGAGTACTGAACTGCTACGTGACATCTGTCCTCTTTTACGGCAGCGAATGCTGGGCGTTCTCCTCAAAGATGAAGACGAGACTCGAGGCAACGGAGGTATGGTTCTACAGAAGGATGCTGAGGATATCATGGACCGAATGTATTGGGATAGCCAAAGATACATTCCAAAAGCTAGACAGAATATTACAAGACAAGGGGATTTCTTTGGTAACAAAGAAAAGAGTACTGAACTGCTACGTGACATCTGTCCTCTTTTACGGCAGCGAATGCTGGGCGTTCTCCTCAAAGATGAAGACGAGACTCGAGGCAACGGAGGTATGGTTCTACAGAAGGATGCTGAGGATATCACGGACCGAACATATTGGGATGGCCAAAGATACATTCCAAAAGCTAGACAGAATATTACAAGACAAGGGGATTTCTTTGGTAACAAAGAAAAGAGTACTGAACTGCTACGTGACATCTGTCCTCTTTTACGGCAGCGAATGCTGGGCGTTCTCCTCAAAGATGAAGACGAGACTCGAGGCAACGGAGGTATGGTTCTACAGAAGGATGCTGAGGATATCATGGACCGAATGTATTGGGATAGCCAAAGATACATTCCAAAAGCTAGACAGAATATTACAAGACAAGGGGATTTCTTTGGTAACAAAGAAAAGAGTACTGAACTGCTACGTGACATCTGTCCTCTTTTACGGCAGCGAATGCTGGGCGTTCTCCTCAAAGATGAAGACGAGACTCGAGGCAACGGAGGTATGGTTCTACAGAAGGATGCTGAGGATATCACGGACCGAATGTATTGGGATAGCCAAAGACGTATTACGAGACAGGAGGATTTCTTTGGTAACAAAGAAAAGAGTACTGAGCTGTTACGTGACATCTGTGCTCTTTTACGGCAGCGAATGCTGGGCGTTCTCCTCAAAGATGAAGACGAGACTCGAGGCAACGGAGGTATGGTTCTACAGAAGGATGCTGAGGATATCACGGACCGAACATATTGGGATGGCCAAAGATACATTCCAAAAGCTAGACAGAATATTACAAGACAAGGGGATTTCTTTGGTAACAAAGAAAAGAGTACTGAACTGCTACGTGACATCTGTCCTCTTTTACGGCAGCGAATGCTGGGCGTTCTCCTCAAAGATGAAGACGAGACTCGAGGCAACGGAGGTATGGTTCTACAGAAGGATGCTGAGGATATCATGGACCGAATGTATTGGGATAGCCAAAGACGTATTACGAGACAGGAGGATTTCTTTGGTAACAAAGAAAAGAGTACTGAGCTGTTACGTGACATCTGTGCTCTTTTACGGCAGCGAATGCTGGGCGTTCTCCTCAAAGATGAAGACGAGACTCGAGGCAACGGAGGTATGGTTCTACAGAAGGATGCTGAGGATATCACGGACCGAACATATTGGGATGGCCAAAGATACATTCCAAAAGCTAGACAGAATATTACAAGACAAGGGGATTTCTTTGGTAACAAAGAAAAGAGTACTGAACTGCTACGTGACATCTGTCCTCTTTTACGGCAGCGAATGCTGGGCGTTCTCCTCAAAGATGAAGACGAGACTCGAGGCAACGGAGGTATGGTTCTACAGAAGGATGCTGAGGATATCACGGACCGAATGTATTGGGATAGCCAAAGACGTATTACGAGACAGGAGGATTTCTTTGGTAACAAAGAAAAGAGTACTGAGCTGTTACGTGACATCTGTGCTCTTTTACGGCAGCGAATGCTGGGCGTTCTCCTCAAAGATGAAGACGAGACTCGAGGCAACGGAGGTATGGTTCTACAGAAGGATGCTGAGGATATCACGGACCGAACATATTGGGATGGCCAAAGATACATTCCAAAAGCTAGACAGAATATTACAAGACAAGGGGATTTCTTTGGTAACAAAGAAAAGAGTACTGAACTGCTACGTGACATCTGTCCTCTTTTACGGCAGCGAATGCTGGGCGTTCTCCTCAAAGATGAAGACGAGACTCGAGGCAACGGAGGTATGGTTCTACAGAAGGATGCTGAGGATATCACGGACCGAACATATTGGGATGGCCAAAGATACATTCCAAAAGCTAGACAGAATATTACAAGACAAGGGGATTTCTTTGGTAACAAAGAAAAGAGTACTGAACTGCTACGTGACATCTGTCCTCTTTTACGGCAGCGAATGCTGGGCGTTCTCCTCAAAGATGAAGACGAGACTCGAGGCAACGGAGGTATGGTTCTACAGAAGGATGCTGAGGATATCATGGACCGAATGTATTGGGATAGCCAAAGATACATTCCAAAAGCTAGACAGAATATTACAAGACAAGGGGATTTCTTTGGTAACAAAGAAAAGAGTACTGAACTGCTACGTGACATCTGTCCTCTTTTACGGCAGCGAATGCTGGGCGTTCTCCTCAAAGATGAAGACGAGACTCGAGGCAACGGAGGTATGGTTCTACAGAAGGATGCTGAGGATATCACGGACCGAATGTATTGGGATAGCCAAAGACGTATTACGAGACAGGAGGATTTCTTTGGTAACAAAGAAAAGAGTACTGAGCTGTTACGTGACATCTGTGCTCTTTTACGGCAGCGAATGCTGGGCGTTCTCCTCAAAGATGAAGACGAGACTCGAGGCAACGGAGGTATGGTTCTACAGAAGGATGCTGAGGATATCACGGACCGAACATATTGGGATGGCCAAAGATACATTCCAAAAGCTAGACAGAATATTACAAGACAAGGGGATTTCTTTGGTAACAAAGAAAAGAGTACTGAACTGCTACGTGACATCTGTCCTCTTTTACGGCAGCGAATGCTGGGCGTTCTCCTCAAAGATGAAGACGAGACTCGAGGCAACGGAGGTATGGTTCTACAGAAGGATGCTGAGGATATCATGGACCGAATGTATTGGGATAGCCAAAGACGTATTACGAGACAGGAGGATTTCTTTGGTAACAAAGAAAAGAGTACTGAGCTGTTACGTGACATCTGTGCTCTTTTACGGCAGCGAATGCTGGGCGTTCTCCTCAAAGATGAAGACGAGACTCGAGGCAACGGAGGTATGGTTCTACAGAAGGATGCTGAGGATATCACGGACCGAACATATTGGGATGGCCAAAGATACATTCCAAAAGCTAGACAGAATATTACAAGACAAGGGGATTTCTTTGGTAACAAAGAAAAGAGTACTGAACTGCTACGTGACATCTGTCCTCTTTTACGGCAGCGAATGCTGGGCGTTCTCCTCAAAGATGAAGACGAGACTCGAGGCAACGGAGGTATGGTTCTACAGAAGGATGCTGAGGATATCACGGACCGAATGTATTGGGATAGCCAAAGACGTATTACGAGACAGGAGGATTTCTTTGGTAACAAAGAAAAGAGTACTGAGCTGTTACGTGACATCTGTGCTCTTTTACGGCAGCGAATGCTGGGCGTTCTCCTCAAAGATGAAGACGAGACTCGAGGCAACGGAGGTATGGTTCTACAGAAGGATGCTGAGGATATCACGGACCGAACATATTGGGATGGCCAAAGATACATTCCAAAAGCTAGACAGAATATTACAAGACAAGGGGATTTCTTTGGTAACAAAGAAAAGAGTACTGAACTGCTACGTGACATCTGTCCTCTTTTACGGCAGCGAATGCTGGGCGTTCTCCTCAAAGATGAAGACGAGACTCGAGGCAACGGAGGTATGGTTCTACAGAAGGATGCTGAGGATATCATGGACCGAATGTATTGGGATAGCCAAAGACGTATTACGAGACAGGAGGATTTCTTTGGTAACAAAGAAAAGAGTACTGAGCTGTTACGCGACATCTGTGCTCCTTTAAAGCAACGAATGTTGGACGGTCTCCTCAAAGATGAAGAAGAGACTCGAGGTGACGGAGATGTGGTTCTACAGAAGGATGCTGAGGATATCATGGACCGAACGTGAGAGCAACGATGAGGTTTTGGAGAGGATGCAAACAAGGAGGAAGCTTATACTTAACATCAGGAAGAGGCAGCTGAAATTTCAGGGACACGTAATGAGAAAGGAGGGTTTGGAGATTCTGATACTCACAGGGCAAATAGAGGGGAACAGAGACAAGGGAAAGCAACGCATGACATACCTGGCGGGCTTAAGTAAGTGGATAACAGAATGTGGTCTGGGGGAGGTGGCAGAGAGACGAGCTACAAGGGATAGGAAGAAGTGGAGAGCCCTGATCGCCTACATCCTGAAGGAACACGCCACATAAAAAGATGTTTTGTTTTAAACTTTAATATTTATAAAAAAAAGATATTTAAGCAAAACTGTTTTTTTTTTTACACTTTTTAATAAACGCTTACTCGTTCTTTATCAAAATAGCAAGAAAGAAACATTGCCTAGTTTTTGGAGTGTCAATATTAGAATTCCAGACACGTCGTATTGGAAAATAATTTGGGTGAAAGTCTTCAGAGTTGACGTGTATTTGGGAACGGAGCAAAAGTCAAAGCGAATCGTTGTAGAGCTTGAAAAATAATGGCTGTAAGTTAGAAGCCAATGAAATTGAGAGAGAGATGAGAAGAAAAAAAACTACGGCCAAACTGAAGATAAATATTGAATAAGAGAGAGAGAGAGAGATGAAAGGGAGAATGAAGATAGATAAGAAAAGGAGGGAAAATGTTAAAAGACAGTGTACGAAAGCCGTTAAGGATTAAGAAAAAAGAGAAAGAGTAAGAAGAATTGGAGGAGAGGATGAAAAACAAGGAGAGTAAGAGAAGGAAATGAAGAAAACAATATATGGAGAGAAAGAAAAGAAATCGATAGAAAAAAAGGAAGAGTCAGTGAAAGAGAAAAGAAATTGAAAAACAAACCATCAAATGGAGTGGGAAAAACGGAATTAAAACAAAAAAAAAGACCATTTGGCTTGAAAAGTGTGTGAGAGAGAAATATTTGAAGGGAACACAAAGTGAATAGATATCGACCTGTTCACATGGATATACTATAAAATTTAGTCTGACCCAGAAACACCATAAGAGGGTGGCCATGATGACTGGCCTCAGTAATAACATCTTGCTAGACAAGTTTGCAAACGCTCTACCACTGGCGCCTGCGGATACTCCAAAATATATCCACAATAATAAAAATGCCTCAGAGATAATATATATATATATATATATATATATATATATATATATATATATATATATATATATATATATATATATATATATATATATATATATATATAATTTTATAAAGAGGAAAGAATATATTTCAGAATCTCAGAAAAAAAAGAAATGTTGCAAGAAAAAAAAAAGAAAAATGTGAAAGATGTAAAATGATACTTTGGGGAATTTCGAAACAGTGTCAAAGAAATCTCTCGAAAAGTGAAAGCATTGCGTCCCCCGTGTATTCTGCACAATATAAAACTTCTTTTTGTAATTTAAAAAATTCCAATAGTAAGTTTTATAGTACCATATTTATATACGCTGCCAAACTAACACAAACACTATTAAATATACTTAGCTTCCATGAGCTTGTTTAGTAGCTGAGAAAGCTACGAAGTTGTCAGGATATTGACTGGATTAGGTACTTTTCACTTGGAAGACTGTTTATCACAATATCCCTACCACCATTGGGTCTTGTGCCAGACAAATCTATGCTTAACAATTAGCTATATTGATATGCTGTGTCCATATTTTACCATGGAGTTACAGGTATGCAAGTGTTGCGAGCCGGTGTATGCGTTGAAAGATTAACACTGAAATGCCTACAACCAACACGGTAAACTCGGAGTATGAGTCCACCTAATAATTTTTACAATAAACAACAAGGACCAATATATATATATATATATATATATATATATATATATATATATATATATATATATATATATATATAAATGAGCGTGTGTGTGCGTGCGTATATGTATATATATATGTGTGTGTGTGTTTATGTCTGTGTATATATATACATATATATATATATATATATATATATATATATGCTTTAACCACAGAGGTACATTGACAGAAGAAAAGTCGTGTCCGAACATATACGTAGAGGTGTTGAAAACACGATTGCAGTTCGTATATAATCTGCTTTTACTCAGAGTAAACTTATTATCGATGTGCCTATGTAGGAATGGCAAATACACATAAACATACACACACACACACACACACACACACACACACATATATATATATATATATATATATATATATATATATATATATACACGTCAGGAAATGGTTGGCACTTATTCTGTATGTGTGTGCGCGCGCGTGTGTGTGTGTGTGTACAAACAAATGATAATTTATTAACAATAAAGGGTTATATATATAATAGAATATTGTTGTTATTAAACAATGAACATAAATGGAGAAAATATTTAAGTCAATCATGTGTACGTACGTGTGTGTGTGTGTGTGTGTGTGTGTGTGTGTGTGTGCGTGTGTGTGTGTGTATTGTACATGCGTGTCTCAAAAAGGGGAACGCGCTCTTCAGCGAGGAATTTACATGTTGACGTCTCTGAGAAAAAAAAGAGAAAAAGAGAGGCAAAAATTGGATAGAGTGAAACTAGTTGTTGCGAGCCGATGTACGCGTTGAGAGATAAACACGTGTGTCTCCTGAAATGCCCACAAGCAACATGGTAGACTCGGAGTATGAGTCCACCTAAAAAAAATTTAAATAAACAACTTTGACCAATATATATATATATATATATATATATATATATATATATATATATATATATATATATGTGTGTGTGTGTGTGTGTACAAACAAATGATAATGTATTAACACTGAAGGGTTACATATACACTAGAATATTGTGGTGTGTTACTGAACAATGAACATGAATGAAGAAAACATATAAGCTAGTGAATTGTTTGTGCATGCGTAGTTTGGTGTAGGAGAAAGTCCTAGAAAAAATGAAGTGAAAGAGACCAGCTGAAATCTTTTCAGCTCTGAAGGTCGAATTCTCTGCCCGAAGGCAGAGAGGGACCCGGACGAGGCTTTGCCGAAGGACATAGTCCCGTTCGGAGAGGTAGATCGACTCTGAACCCGTTTATACTGGTTCGAATGGAATATTTTTGGCCGAGGCTACGGGCTCGGAGGACCCACGATAAACTCGGTCTTGTTCCACATACGACCCTGGGGGGTGCTGTTAAATATAAAAAATGAAGTGAAAAGTGCGTACGTATGTGTGTGTGTGTGTGTGTACGCGCGTGTGTGTGTGTATTTTTCATACGTATCCCCAAAAGAAAACGCGTTATAATCGCGTTCTTCCGCGAGAAATTTACCTGTTGACATAAAAAGTAAGAAGAGGCTACGAATAATTATCGCGGATTATTTATAGTGCCGGACAGCGTCCCCTAGTAGCGGTTTCGAAAATTAGGATGAAGTAAGCCGACCAAAGTGATGAATGAACGGGTTTTGTGACATAAATAGCTTGTCCATGTTCAAAGTACCGTGGCCGAGTGCTTAGAACGTTTGCATTCTGACCATGTGACCCAGGTTCGAATCTCACCATGGTCGATTTGTCACGAAGGAGACTTCCTGATGTTATCGGACTGGTTGATCCCAGCGTGCAGCACCTTTGCCTGAAAACCCTTGTGAGTGAAATTAGGTAGACGGATAGCTATGCTAACACGAAGTCACAAGTCATTGCTGACTTTGTTCAAATGGCTGGTCTCGCCTTGTCCAAATTGTTTCCCAGAAACTGTAACTAAGCTTTTACTAAGCATAGTTTTACTAATCACTGCTAATTCGTCTTTACTAGACAAAGCTCACATGAGTGTTCAAATATTTTCAATTGCTAAATGAAAAATCAAAATATTTTAACTTGTTATAATTTACATGAATGGGGTACCTCGAGGCGGTGTAATGCTTAGGAAGCTAGTCTCGCTAGAAAAATTACACCTGAGTAGTGAATTCGATCCTCACTGAGTGCCCTCTAATTTCGGCCTTGTGCCACATCTAAGCTACGTTTGGAAAATGAAAAGGGGCACCTCGAGGTGGTGTAATGGTTAACAAGCTTGTCTTGCTAAAACTATTACGAATGTGTAGTGAGTTCGATCCTCACTGGGTGCCCCTTACTTTCGGCCTTGTGGCACATCCGAGCTACGCTTGGAAAATCATTATAGGCACCTGGGCGTGCTGTAATGGTTAACAAGCTTGTCTCGCTAGATCAGTTACGACTGAAAAGTGAGTTCGATCCTCACTGTGTGCTCCATACTTTAGGCCTTGTGCCACATCTAAACTACGCTTAGACAATTTGGGCACCTCGAGGTGGTGTAATGGTTAGCAAGCTTGTCTCGCGAACACCATTACGAATGTGTAGTGAGTCCGATCCTCACTGGGTGCCCGTGACTTTCGGACGCTGTACGCTCCGGCCTTCTTCAAAGATGAGTGCAATAGTCCAAATAATGTAAATAGTGTACATAATACCTCATCTCAGAAATATAAACAGATACTGAAGGGATGAA
Organism: Acanthosepion esculentum; assembly: GCA_964036315.1. Lineage (NCBI taxonomy): Eukaryota > Metazoa > Mollusca > Cephalopoda > Sepiida > Sepiidae > Acanthosepion > Acanthosepion esculentum. Next base: position 17,392,230 of record OZ038489.1, on the reverse strand, counting down.
ACGTTGTGATAAATATGGCGACAAAGATGAGGACAATAGTCCGAATAATGTAAATAGTGTGCATAATACCTCATCTCAGAAATATAGAGATACTGAAGGGCCGAAAGTTTGTAATAAATATGGCGACAAAGATGAGGACAATAGTCCGAACAATGTAAACAATGTACATAATACCTCATCTCAGAAATATAAGCAGATACCGAAAGGCCGAAAAGTTGTGATAAATATGGCGACAAAGATGAGGACAATAGTCCGAATAATGTATAGTGTAAATAATACCTCATCTCAGAAATATAGACAGATACTTAACGGCCGAAACGTTGTAATAAATATGGCTACAAAGATGAGACAATAGTCCGAATAATGTAAATAGTGTATACCTCATCTCAAAAATATTGACAGATGACATTTTTGAAAGAATGTAGCACCAGCGTCTAATGTGTGTTTGTTTCTTTTTCCTATCTACACGCTAAACAATGTAAAGCATGAAGAAACACATTTGATTAATAAGAGAGTGAAAGCTTCTGTCTCTAAAAATGATATTTCGTCAGTGGGAATTAATTAAAGGTATTTATCTTGATAATACTGAAATTTCATTTGGTTCGGCTACGAAGCGAGTTTATAAAAATGACTGATCACTACTTGGTTGTTCAACAAAGGAAAATATAAGTAGAAAGTTCAAAAAACATTCTACTAATTGAGGAAACAAAAAAAAAAAACGACTTTGCAATCGAAAGAATAAATAAGGGAAATTTAAAGTAAAAATATTCAACGATAATTGCAAAAAAAAAAAACAAAAAAAAAACGACAAGACATTTAGAAAAAGATTCCGGTCCCCGAGGAATCAGTTCTCATGACTATCTTTTTTTTTTTTTTGCTCGAAAGAAGTGGCTATACATGTGTGGTTCTATGTGCGTGTGTGTCTGTGTGTGTGTGCGGCTCTGCTAGCGTGCCTGCGTGTGTGTGTGTGTGTGTGTGTATGCGCCGTTCTGCTAGCATTCGTACGTGTGTGTGTATGTGTGTGTGTGCGGCTCTGCTAACGTGCCTGCGTGTGTGTGTATGTGTGTGCGCGCGCGGCTCTGCTAGCATGCGTGCGTGTGTGTGTATGTGTGTCTATGTGTGTGTACCGCTCTGCTAGCATGCCTGCGTGTGTGTATGTGTGTGTATGTGTGTGTGCGCGCGCGGCTCTGCTATCATGCATGTGTGTCTGTGTATGTGTGTGGTGTGTGCGTGTGTGTGCGGCTGCTTGCGTGCCTGCGTGTGTGTGTATGTGTGTGCGTGTGTGTGCGTGTGTGTGTGTGTGCTCTGCGTGCGTCCGTGCGAGCGTGTGTATGTCGACACGATGGAGAGATGGGTTCAGTGGCATACCTCGTGATTGTGTCAGTCAGCGAGAAGCTATTATTAAGGAATGAATTTTGTCCACTTGTCTGGTCAGAGGAACCATCTCTCTACCGGGCTCATCACTGATGCGCCTCCTGCTACGATGAAATCACCCCCACCTATACACACACACACACACCGAGCAGCGGAGATGGCAATGGGACAAAACAGAATAATCCCAACCGGCAGGGTCACATGGCAAAGATGTGACTGTTGCTCTTTTATTTTATTTTTTTTATTTTATTTTTTTTTTTTTTAGCAATATTCTTCGTCCGCACCCCACCCTCTACTTACATCTGGTCCTCATTCGGGACCCGCCATTATTAATCAGCCGGTCGGTCGGTCGGTCTTTCTTTTTCTTTTGTTTTTATCTACATTTCTAAAATCATTCCTTCTCTATCACCCTTGCCCAGATTTTCCCATCCGCAGTTCTTTCGAGGTACAGAATAGGAAGGAATTGGCTTCATTATTTAAGCTCTTCGTATGGAATGAATGAAGAATGTCGAATAAAATGTCATTCTTTTCCTTATCTGATGTCGACCCTCGTTCTAAGTAATTGACGTATATGTATAGACAAGATCATAGAATATTTAAAAGGCGCGCCTATTATATTTTTCTCGATCTATGTAGCGATAAAACACCTTTGAAAATTTAATTGTCTTTGGGTAATTAGTGCCTTTTCAGCATCGCCCTCTTCATTCTTTCAAATTCTATCAAGAAGCACCCATAAATATAAAATTATAAATCGATATGCAGAAGATACAACAAGGGATGAGTCTTGTCAATTTGATAATTTAAAATAATCATGTTTGCACCAATGAAAACGGAGTATTTAATTTACTTACTTTGACACAAGATCACAATTTTCGAGCACGCAGAATTGATCTCAAGTAATATTCTTGCTAAAGTACTTAAGTTACTTAGTTTGACACAAGATCACAATTTCTGAGCACGCAGTATTGATCAGTCGTAATATTCTAGCTAAATATTTAAGTTGCTTAGTTTGACACAAGATCACAATTTTCGAGCACGCAGAATTGATCTCAAGTAATATTCTGGCTAAAGTACTTAAGTTACTTAGTTTGACACAAGATCACAATTTCTGAGCACGGAGTATTGATCAATCGTAATATTCTAGCTAAATATTTAATTTGCTTAGTTTGACACAAGATCACAATTTTTGAGCACGAAGTTTTGATCAGTCGTAATATTATGACTAAAGTATTCAATTTACTTAGTTTGACACAAGGTCACAATTTTTGAACACGCAGTATTGATCAATCGTAATATTCTGGCTAAAGTAGATTATCACTGGCCTACGGCCAGGCACCCAAGAATAAGTCCGAAATATATTCACTCTTGTCTTATATCAACCTCAAAACATTATCAAATTTGATAGACAAGAAACTTTAGACTATTCACCAAGTTACCCAAACTTTTCTTGTCTTTTAATCAAATAATGACTTCCATCTCAGCGCATATTCTTTGAGCGACTTTCGTTCGTAATGCGTACATGCCTCCATTCATTTTGAGTTCACTTCGTTCAAATGAGAAATTGAAATTAAATAATTAACTTGATACGAAACAAGATAGGAAACTAAGAGAGTTTCATTACTCAAAATGACTACAAAGTTCTCCTCCCCGTCCAATTTTAGTTTACTTCTGCACAAAAATCACTTTCCTGGCTTCTTTTTCACATCTTCAAACTGTATACCAAAACTGAGTATTTTTTTTCATTGGTATTTAACCATTCAGAAGTAATAATGAATTGAAAAAGGTAATTTCATTTGAGTTTAACTTTATAAAGAACAGCAAATGTTGTAACACATTCTGAAGGAATTTCTCTTGCGAATTACTTTAATATAACTTCTATTCGAAATTGGTCGCATAATTGTGAAATAAACAAAAGCTACATAAGTTTGATGAAAGTTTCTTCAAATTAGAAAAATGAAATGCCACCAATAAGCTGGTGTGGTCGAAAGTTCAAGTCTCTTGTTCGGTTTTGCTTCATTATTAAAAAGCTGAAATCATGTAGAAACTTTGTTACTGGGTTGATATATCTTCATCATAATTAACTCTAGAACACTAACCATTAATTAAAGTTACAGCACTACTAACCATGGGTATATCATACCCGATTTTGAAAATATCAAAAAAATATTAAATATAAATCTTTATTCGAAATATTTTACATGCAGGCACTTCAAACTTTGTACTTTGAGTTAACATTAATAGGAACTGAAAAACATATTATTTAGGTAAGAAAATCAGGTACTAAAAATTGTACTTGAAAATAGGAAAATTTGCGCTGGGTACTTGTTATAGTGGAACAACCTATCACACCCCGACAGTGATTGGTCAGTCTAAAGAGACGTGAATGAGGGGAAAATAAAAAACGTGACGAAGTATTGTAGTAGCAGGTCACCCTAACTGATCTCCGTGACGTATCTCCCGTTTTCCTTATTAAGAACTCTTAATCGGTGTACTTTCCGTACCTAATTCCTGTATTTAGTGTAATCTTTCCACTCGGGATTACCTCGTCGCTTATATCGTATTATCCACGGTATAGCAGTACTATATACCCGTGGTTAGTGTTCTAGAATTAAGATTCCAGGATGAATCGTATCGCCGTGGAGCAATCGTCAGAAAACTTGTCGTACATACCATTACCACTGAATTGAGTTTGATGTTAACTGGGTACCTCAAATTTTTAACCTTGTGCAGTACCAAGATGTGGATGCTCCAAATTGTTGACCTTGTGTCATACATGGCTAAGCTTAGTAAATATCAATAAAGCAAGGGGAATTTAGACACAATTCTATGACTGAACATTTGGCAAAATGGTTTCTAGTTCTTTCTCTCTCTTGTTGCAATTGATATGACCCCTGATTCCTCTACCCGGAATGGAAGGGCAATGATTAGACCAAAGAACCGAAGACTAACAGTTGGCTGGCGATAACAAAACTGAATTAATCTCGTCTGCAGTCGCTCTCTCACAGACGTGCCGTCGCCTCTTTCTGTCTTCTTTTACAAATACTGCTCCGATGAGCTGTTTTCGTTGGTTCCCAGACTTCATGAATTCAAGCGTCTTACGAGGCTGGCATCCCGCTCTCACCCTTTCACTGTTGAAACTGTTAAATGTAGCCGTCTCTTCTACTCCAATAGCTTCAAAAATCGCACCTCTTGCCTGTGGAACTCCCTTCACTTTTCCTGTTTCCCTGATAGCTAAAATCTCCAACTATTCAAATGTAATGTCAATCGACGTCTCCAGATACCTTGATCTATCCCCTATCTACATTTGCAGAAGTAGGAAAGTTGGCTCCCTGTGCCGCGCCAGGAAATTTTTCTCGCCGGAGTCGATCCTTCAAATCTACAAATCAACCATTCGCCCTTGCATGGAGTATTGCGGCCATATATGGTCTGTAATTGGCCGTGATCTGGCATCTCGTCTGCAGTCGCTCTCTCACAGACGTGCTGTTGCCTCCCTCTGTCTTTTTAACAAATACTTTCATGGTAACTGCTCCGATGAGCTGCTTTCGCTGGTTCACAGATTTCATGAATTTAAGCGTTCAACTAGGCTGGCATCTCGCTCACACCCTTTCAATGTCGAAACTCTGAAATATAGCCGTCTCTTCTACTCCAATAGCTTCATGTCTCGCACTTCTCGCGTGTGGAACTCCCTCCCCATTTCTTGTTATCCTTCTCCTCATCCCTTCCTCTATCGACTCTCGCTCCAATTCCTCTGTAACCCCTTGCGTTCTACTGGCTTCCCGCCTTGCTCGGAGTGAAATGCTTAAAAAAAAAAATAATTAACTCCATTATCGTGACACATACGTCCATTCCACATGACCTGAAAGACTACAAAAAGCCCTTAAATAAATGGGTTTTATGTCGACTAACTTTGACATTTAACGCGTACTCCAGTCAAGAATCTTGTACTTCTTTCACAGATTAGAGCGTTTGAAACGTTTTTTAAGGCCGAAGGTCAACGCCCGAACTTGATTTGTTTGCATTCAAAACAAACATATGGGAGTAAACGAGGGTTAACGAGGATTTAATCAGGCTAATTTATTTGATAGGTGCTCGGGAGTGTCAATTCACTCTCGAACGCTGCTTCTCAAAACAGCGTTCGGAGGTCGTTTACTGTAGATGATATACACACTTAGCGGCCACTTACAACATAATTTGCTAGCAGGTTTGATCACCAATAACAAGAATCAGAGCCTCTGAGTCTGATAACGGAGGAAAATAAGAGAACATTTCCAGCCTTCTGTTTCATTGTTGGCCATCTTTTAGTCGAGATAATTATGTCTTTCCAAGATAGGTCGGCGTTCAAGTCCGACTTAAAGTAAGCATTCGGCTCCATTCTGTAAATTGATGAAATACAATCTTCATTTTTTTTTCTCTCTGACTGGTTTATCATTGCACTCAGTCAAGTCTCCCAGCAGTTTTTTTTTTTCTTTATTTTTTATTTAGGAAATTTCTAAGCTAACGGCTTCTCTGGATTTCTGGGAAAATGTAAAACACGTGAAACTACCCGCTTCTATGATTATTAAAAAAAAAATAAAGAGAGCTCCCCGCTTTCCTATTAATTTTATATATAATTTTCCTATTAATCTATTAATTTCTATTTCTAAATATGGAAGAACTGAACATGCAATTTTTTCCGTTGCAAGCAATAAAATTTTATAAGTTGGTGTTGATTTGTTGAAATAATCCGATTATAGATAAATTCCTTTGTGTATCATACAGTCTTTGATCGTATTTTTCTTTTTAGATTCAATGAATTCACACATTATGAAATGGACAAAGTCCGACAATTATTTAAAGACATTTTTATGTTTAACATTCTTTTTTATAGATACAAGTATTTGAGTAAATGCTCTGTTTTATAATAAACAGTATTAAATAACATTTACCGGCCTGAATGTCCGAGAAATTTTCATAGAAAATATTCGTCCTCCGACAGGATTCGAACCTGTATCCTATACAGAACCGTCATAGCCTGACGCGCCTTAACCGTTTCGGCCACAGAGGATCGTTCGGTAGTAAATATAAGAAGTAAATTCGACCTTGCCAACGGAACGATCCTCAGACCGAGATAGACAGATATGAACAGACTTCGATAGATAGATAGATAGATAGAAATGAACAGACTGATAGATAGATACATAGAAATGAACAGACTGATAGATAGAAATGAACAGACTGATAGATAGATAGAAATGAACAGACTGATAGATAGAAATGAACAGACTGATAGATAGATACATAGAAATGAACAGACAGATAGATAGGTAGATAGATAGATAGATATAAATGAACAGATAGATAGATAGATAGAAATGAACAGACAGATAGATAGATAGATAGATAGAAATGAACAGACAGATAGATAGATAGATAGAAATGAACAGACATATAGACAGACAGATAGATAGATAGAAATGAACAGACAGACAGATAGATAGATAGAAATGAACAGACTGATAGATAGATAGATAGAAATGAACAGACTGATAGATAGATAGATAGATAGATAGATAGATAGATAGAAATGAACAGATAGATTGAAACGGACTGGGATAGATAGATTATAAACAGAGCATTTACTTAAATACTTGTATCTCAAAAAGAATGTTAAACATAAAAATGTCTTTAAATTCAATGAATTGACAACTGTTTCGTCTCACCTTGTTATCCGCACAAAACACGACTTCAGTTTTCTAAAGTGAAAAATCTAAATTAACGCTGTCTGCGTGATGATTTTGAGAGGTTTTACTGAAATATTTGCAGAAGTACGAAAGTTGGCTCCCTGTGCTGCGCCAGGGAATTTTTTCTCGTCGGAGTCGATCCTTCAAATCTACAAATCAACCATTCGCCCTTGCATGGAGTATTGCGGCCATATATGGTCTGGAGCCCCTTCTGTTTGTCTCAAGGTGATTGATAAAATCCAGAGACGGATATGCAATGTAATTGACCCTGATCTGGCATCTCGTCTGCAGTCACTCTCTCACAGACGTGCCGTTGCCTCCCTCTGTCTTTTTTTACAAATACTTTCACGGTAACTGCTCCGATGAGCTGCTTTCTCTGGTTCCCAGACTTCATGAATTTAGGCGTTCAACTAGGCTTGCATCTCGCTCTCACCCTTTCACTGTCGAAACTGTTAAATGTAACCGTCTCTTCTACTCCAATAGCTTCATGTCTCGCACTTCTCACCTGTGTAACTCCCTCCCCTTTTCCGGTTTCCCTGATAGCTATAATCTCCAACTATTCAAATGTAATGTCAATCGACGTCTCCAGATGCCTTGATCTATCCCCTATCCTTCTCTTCATCCTTTCCTCTATCACTCCTATTTGCTCTCACTCCATCTCTCTGTAACCCCTTGCGTGCTAGTGGCTTCCCGCCTTGCTTAGGGGTTGAATGCTTAAAAAATAAATAAATAAAAGTACCGAATAATTTTGTTTGCGAATTTAATATTTATGTACAAGCATTCAAAGAGTGATTAAATCCATCTGATATATATATAAAAAATGAAGCTAAAATTTAGAACGAAATCTAGATTTCCAAAAAAATATCAAGTTTAAAAGATATTTGTTTTAGAAAAAAAAAGAAAAAGAAAAAAAGTACCGTGAGTCCCGCGTATTCGCGGGGTTTAAGCACCAGAACAGGCCGCAGATAGTTAGAATCGACGAATACTTGCCACCCCACACACACCCAAAGATTTTTAAAACCCCATATGCCTTGACTTTTCAAGTTAAACACTTTATAAACATTTCAGACCATTTTAAAAACATTTTTGAAAAATAGTATTGGGAACCATACACTTAGCGTAAATTTTCTTTCATTCGTACAATAACCGTTTTTAATTACGCATAGATCGATACAACCATTGAAAATACTGTATAAAATATGTTTAACAAGACAAAATACAGCTTGTCCACACAGAAGTTGGTGTGCAGTTTAAAAATTTATAACTTTATTTGTATTTGCGATAGAAATAATCTGTAGAAAATGTTATAAAGTTTAATGTACCTAGTTTTAAGTATAGCTAAAATAACAAATGTGATTTCAGGCATTACTGTAAATCAGTTGGTAAAGGTTTTCCGTGAACTGCAAAATCGTATTACCCTTTGTATTGCTAATGATGGAAGACATGTGGAAACATAAATAAAATTTCAATAAACCCTTAAAAAATATAGATTTACTTCTTTCTAATCCTTTTTACAAATTATTTCTATCTCAAATACAAATAAAGTTATAAATTTTTTAAAGAGCAAACGAACTTTATGGACACCCTGTATAAAGTTTAAAACATTTTCTAAAAACATAATTGCGATGATCCCCCCAGACTTAGTATAAGCCACTTTTAAGACCCCAGCCCCTAACAAAGAACAACACCCAAGCACTACGCATGTTTTTTAACAATGAAGATGTACAATTCTGCCAGTTCTTAATGAAAATGGACTGTTATATGTTTTAAGTAACTTAAATAACAGGAAAATAATACAAAAATATTTTAAATATGTTCTATCGAAAAAATATGCGAATCGAGGGAGTTCTCAGCGAATAATTTGTACATATGTTCTTCAGAAAAACACGCGAATTTTCGGGGTTTGCGTGAATAACAAGTACATATGTTCTAAAGAAAAATCCGCGTATGTGTGAAGCCGCAAATGCTGAAACGCGAATACGCGGGGACTCACTTTATTTGCCCAGGAGATAGATAGATAGATAGATAGATAGATAGATAGATAGATAGATAGATAGATAGATAGATAGATAATGAACAGAATGAGATAGATAGATAGATCGATAGATAGATAGATAGATAGATAGATAGATAGATAGATAGATAGATAATGAACAGAATGAGATAGATAGATAGATCGATAGATAGATAGATAGATAGATAGATAGATAGATAGATAATGAACAGAATGAGATAGATAGATAGATAGATAGATAGATAATGAACAGAATGAGATAGATAGATAGATAGATAGATAGATAGATAATGAACAGAATGAGATAGATAGATAGATAGATAGATAGATAATGAACAGAATGAGATAGATAGATAGATAGATAGATAGATAGATAGATAGATAATGAACAGAATGAGATAGATAGATAGATAGATAGATAGATAATGAACAGAATGAGATAGATAGATAGATAGATAGATAGATAGATAGATAGATAGATAATGAACAGAATGAGATAGATAGATAGATAGATAGATAGATAATGAACAGAATGAGATAGATAGATAGATAGATAGATAGATAATGAACAGAATGAGATAGATAGATAGATAATGAACAGAATGAGATAGATAGATAGATAGATAGATAGATAATGAACAGAATGAGATAGATAGATAGATAGATAATGAACAGAATGAGATAGATAGATAGATAGATAGATAGATAATGAACAGAATGAGATAGATAGATAGATAATGAACAGAATGAGATAGATAGATAGATAGATAATGAACAGAATGAGATAGATAGATAATGAACAGAATGAGATAGATAGATAGATAGATAGATAGATAGATAAAGTGGAATATGTGTACTTTAGAAAGTCAGAGGCAAAGTGTGCGTGTGCGAGGAAGAGATTTGCTTTGCAAACATTTGGCCGAATGTATTTTTCGAAATAGGTCAAATCCTTTCCACACCTATACAGTTTAAAACGAGCAAAGTTATTTTTCGTGGATACTCGTATTTGAGTAGACGCCCTGTTTATTTATTAAACAGTATATTTATTTTCGTCTATCGGCCTGAATATTCGAACTTGCGTCCGTCCACCTAGGAGACACCGTCATTAGATCCGACGTACTTTAGCCCTCTCGACAACGAAGAGCGTCGATCGCCAAGCAAAGTTGAAAAATGCCGTGAAACACACGTCTTAGTGTGACTCGAAATATCCATCCCTTTCTTTTGAAATGAGCAAAAGGGCAAACTCAGAACGATGGTAACATCTCTCTCTCTCTCTATATATATATATATCTATATATATATCTATATATATATCTATATATATATCTATATATATATATATATATATATATATATATATATATTTAAAAGATGTCATTTCGGCCTTCTTTAGGTGGTTGGAATGTCGAACTGAACCCTTTATTTCGCTCACTGGGGTAGACTGTTCTAGTTCCACGTGCCATGTTTAATGGATGTCAGTTATCAGTTATCTCCTGTTAATTCCCCTCTTCAAGTTCTCCACCGCCTTCACCAGGTATTGAACTCACACTCTTTGGGCACAGTGGATAAAGGAGTTGGTTAGATCCAGTGGCAGGATCCAAACAGTTGTGAGTTCAATACCCAATAAACGAAATAAAGGGTTCAGTTCTTCACCTAAAGGAGGCCTGAACGTACAACGGCCGAAACGTTGTAATAAATATGACGACAAAGATGAGGACAATAGTCCGAATAATATAAATAGTTTTAATTAAGTTAGTTATATTAAATTTAGTATAGTATATAATTAGTTTTCTTTTTCTTTTTACTGGGATCATTGGAGATATATTAGTACTTATGAAATTTTTTAGGAGATTTTCATCTTGTTTGTAGTTAGAGTGTAATTGATTGTAGTACGGTGGTCTAATGGATAGTGGCTCGGATTGAGGAATCGGAGAGCCGAGTTCGAATTCTAGTCGTGCTAATACCCTTGGGAAAGGTATGAATCCTCTTCTTCTCCATTCGAGCTATGGGCACATAGCAGGATATACCGGGTTTTATAGATTTGGATGGCAACTGGCCTACCGCAGAAAGAAATGGCAACCTACTGCGGGAAAAAATCTGCCTCGTCAGTCATGTGTCGAAAGATCGCCTAAGCGTGTATCACGCATGACACGTTAGTGACTGATAGTAGGTTGGTATGTTTAGGGTTATTTGAGGAAGTATTATGTTCTTTTTGATTTATGTTAATATTTCAAATAGCTCTTCTATCAATATGCCTTCACACTCTCTGTCACGCTGTCTCCTTATTCCTATTCTGTTCTTCCGTCGAGCACTTATCCTTCGACGTGATTGCACCAAGTTCGTAATCCGCCCACATTTACATATGTTCTTTGTGTATTGGGGCTGTCCACTTCTTCAGTCCCCATGTACATCTTCTGGGTCCTCCTTGAACCGTCTGTGCCACTCAAAACGCAGTTGCTTTCTTTATAACATGTTTGCTATAAGCTATTTTTAATAGGCTTAACGTTTCACTATCATTTCTACCAATCTTCAAACAAAACTTGATGTTAAATATCTGCTCCAGATTCCTTTCACTTATTTCCAGCCAACAGGATAACATGAACACATAAAACTTCTA
>OZ038489.1:17340505-17375505 GCA_964036315.1 Acanthosepion esculentum | reverse complement strand
ACTTCCGATCCATCTGAATTAGCTGAGTATCCCAGAGAAGTTTTCAACTCCCTTCATCCGCCCGGACTCCCATATCATATTCTTCGGCTCAAAGTTGGTGCTCCGATTATGCTAATCAGGAATTTGCTCCCACCTAAACAGTGCAACGGGACTCGCCTCATTATTAAATCCCTTTCTCCGAACCTGATTGAGGCGACCATTGCAACTGGCTGCGGCAAGGGGGGAAGTCGTTCTGATTCCCAGGATGCATCTTCTTCCGTCAGACGCAAGCATACCAATCAACTTTCGTCGCTCACAATTTCCCGTGAAGCTTTGCTTTGCTATGTCCATTAACAAATCACAAGGACAGACGCTTAGCATCGCAGGTCTGCATTTATGTGAGCAGTGCTTCTCTCACGGCCAACTTTACGTTGGGTGCTCACGAGTTGAGTCTAAGGACAAGGTTTTCATTTACTCTCCCAACAACTGTGCTAGAAACATAACCTACACAGAGATCCTGTAGACAACCCGCCCGGTAGCGTTTAAGCTCCATGCACACATATCCAGTCCGATTGCATGGCAATTTTTTTGTTTGTCATATTGGTTTTAACGTTAGGTAGTCGTAGTCTCCACTTGCCATTACTAAGACATCTTTGTAAAAGTTATTCAGCTCTTTTGCTGCCTTCTGACTTTCATACCTTCACCCGCCATCATCACGTTTGTTTGTACACTATGATAACCTCAAAGTATTCAGTTGCAACACAAGCTGCTAGACACATGAACACCGGCATTAGACATGATTGCTCCACTAAAGTTCCGGTTTCATTAACAGTTGATCGGAGCACCTGCAGTTCGTACCAGTGCGTACAAGCACATTCACACTTGAGAAGCTTCGGAGTTCGTTTAATTGTCACAAAAGTCGAGTGCGTCTACGAAATTCAGGCTTCTGCTTCCATATAAACTTTACGGCTGCCATGGGTGAAACATGTCAGCCATACGGCTCTATTGTTTTGTTTGTAGTCGTGTAAAAAACCTAAAAACACACGCCAAGTACGGCGACCCCGGTCGGTTTTCATATTCTCTCAGCCGTGATGTTGACTGCGACTGAAGAGAAGGCACTTCTCCATTGCAATTGAGGCGCTCGGCCGTACGGCGACCCCGGTCTGGTTTCATGAGCTCTCAGCCGTGATGTTGACTGCGAGTGAAGAGAAGGTACATTTTAATTGCAATTGAGGCGCTCGGCCGTACGGCGACCCCGGCCCGGTTCCATGAGCTCTCAGCGTGATGTTGACTGCGACTGTAGAGATGGCACTTCTCCATTGCAATTACGATGCTCGGCCTTACGGCTACCCCCGTTGCGGTTTTAAGGGCTCTCAGTCGCGATGTAGATAGTGACAGATCAGAATAAAGGAAGTTATATCACAAAAATGTTCTTATCATGACACCCCGTCACTGTTCGCTCTTCTCTCGGTTTTAAGGTTCTGCTTTGTGGTCGTGGCAGCGCCGTCTTTTGGGCATAAGACGCGTCTTTTAGTTAGACAAGCGGTTTGTTTTTGATTGCGCACGGCACATATTTTATGTCTATGGCTTTCTCACAGCACGTTTTCCCTTCAATGTCTATGTATGTTGCAACTGAATCGTGGTTTCGTGACTACTTACCACAAGTGCGTCCAGTAATGCTTAACGGTCCAATTGGTTAAAGCAGTAACTGCTGCCAGCTTTTACTCACAGATGTCTTAGTAATGGCAAATGACTGATGCTACAACGGCTTTCCGTTACTTCCTTCGATACATTCGAATACTTGGGCCTGCATGATGTCTGCTTAAACTTTGTGTACATTGCGTTTCAACGTTTTGTAGAAACTTAGTTCCTGTCGACTTACAAAGCACATCTTTCAAAGCAACAGCCGTCCCCAACTCTTACTGTTACATCCCCGGGCAACGCCGGGCAACGCCAGGCTCTACTGCTAGTATAATATATAATTAATAGAAGTAATATATATATATTATACCCGATGCGATGAGAACGAAAGTAATATATAAATTCCAACGTTCGCAGTGTTAATTCAAAAAAGATTTTGTCTATATGATAAATTATAATAAATAAATAATATATATATATATATATATATATATATATAATATTGTGTGTGTGTGTGTACCAGTCTATTCACATCTTCAGGGATATGTACAGACATGTAAATAATAATTTAACACAATCTATTATAACAGTTGTTACTACTGTGATAGGAACATGGAATGTGTTCAGATAGAAGAAATCAATGAAGGTCAATAACGGGGATTAGGCAGGCAAATGAGGAATGGCACAACGAAAGCTGCGCAGTGACAGAACTACTAAGCATCAAAAATGCAGTTGGTATGTATACAAGAATAAATGAAATAACAGGAGAAAAGTGGTGCTTATCGATTGTGTGCATAAACTCAAAAGAGGTAACGCGCATAATAGAAAAAGAAAATCTTATTTAAAGATGGAACGTTTACGTTGAAGAATTACTTTATGAAGAAAGAAGATAATCTACAATACGCAAAAATATTGGAGGACCTGAAATAATAAAGACCATAATGATCACTGGCGAAGATGAACAGGAACAAAGCAGCAAGGCATGATGGGATTGTAATCTATCAACCTTAGACTATTTCGGCCTCGACAACATTACAGAAATAATAAATTAAATATTCAACAGGGACGACATACCAGACGACCTTAGTAGATCCATCTTCGTGTTGTTGCCAAGGAAGCCAGGTGTAAATGAATGCCACTACCATCAGACAATCTGTTTAATGAGCCACAAAACTAGGCCAGTCACCCGGATTCTGGTGAATAGAGTGCGTAGAAAGTGGGAAGAAAGAAAGGCCATCAATTGTAAAAAGACATAATGTACGGTGGTCTGCAAGAGGAAGAGTCCAAGATGCGATATACAAATTGGTGATTTCAAAATATGGCAAGTACAGGAATTTCAGTATCTGGGAAGTGTTTTAACGGATGACGGACATTACGGGACCGGAATCAGAAAGTGCGTACAAATAGCGAAGTATATTTCCCAAATGTTAAAGAAAGAATGAAGAAAATTTCGTAGAAATCAAGAAAAAGACTGAATTTTTATACTTTTCCTCACACATAAAGAGGAGACTTGAGTAAACAGAAATAAGGTTCTACAGAAGGATACTGAGAATATCATGAATGAAAATGGGAGCAACGTAAAAGTTTTATGGAAAATGGAAACATCTGTCAATATCTCTGAGATGAAGGATTATAATTATTTACATTATTTACATTATTTGGACTGTTGTAATCATCTTCATTGCCATATTCACAACGTTTCTTCCTCTATATCTCTGAGATGAGGTATTATGATTATTTAGATTATTTACATCATTCGGACTGTTATCCTCATCTTCATTGCCATATTCACAACGTTTAGACCTTTATATCTCTGAGATGAGGTATTATGATTATTTACATTATTTACGTTATTCGGACTGTTATCCTCATCTTCATTGCAATATTCACAACGTTTCGGTCTCTATATCTCTGAGATGAGGTTTTATGAATATTTGCATTATTTACATATTCGGACATTATGTATATTGTATGAATGATTCATCGTAATATAAATTGTACTGCACCACATAATTGATATATATATATATATATATATATATATATATATATATATATATATATATATATATAGTTGTAAGGTGTGCTATATTTATGGGATAAAATACTCAATATCAGAGATAGAGCTTATGTAAATATAAAAGGGAACATTGAAGTCAACACTTAGAGGCGACAGGCTGTTTCTGGCTACTTCCGGCAAAATAACCGCCAAAATAGTCTACCCACAATGCACCACTGCCCTGTATATATACATAGCCGAGAAAAATGTAGTACTGGTGGCCTGACGATTGTGTCTAGCATGAAAAAGAATGTCGCCTCTAAGTGTTGACTTCAATGTTCACTTTTAAATTTATATATATATATATATATATATATATATATATATATATATATATAATTATTTATTCGAAAATTATAACATAGATATGTTATAAAATCACAACAAAAATACTCATTTTGTTTCAGCACTTCTGGTGTTTTATCAAGTGATGGTATATATATATATATATAATTTTTATATACGGACAAAACAACTTACTCACTACAAAGATGCATTCTTGGTTCGATGCGCATGAGAAATGACCAAAACCCGTCGAGAGGCATGCGCATCGAAACAATAATGCATCTTTGTAGTGAGTAAGTTGTTTTGTCCGTATATAAAAAAATTATAATAAATAATTATGGTTCTTCTCTTGGTATTGAGCCCTCTTTTGAATTAATGCAATGAACGTTAGAATTTATATTATTTTCGTTCTCATTACATTCTGATATATATATATATATATATATATATATATATATATATATATATATATATATATATATGCAACGAATATAATTAACGCAATTTTTTTTTGTAACGTAATTATGCAAGAAATATAAATATAATTAATATTTCTGGCGTATCTTCCCGCAGTTTTATCTTATCAATTAGCAAATTTAATTTCTTTTTTTTTTCCTTTCATAACATACGCCAATTGCGCTTAAAAAATATGCGCCATTTTCCGTCACATTTTTTCCTTTGGTTTTAAAATGTAATTAACTTTTACGGATAAGTTCCGCTAAAAGTGCGTTTTTAAAAACAAAATCCTTTTTTTTATGATAACAGGAAAAGAAATACAAATGAAAAAGAAAATAATAAAAGTAGCTGGTAGTTGTATTCGAACACAGACAGTTGTGACAAAAGAAAATATTCGTTATAGAAACTCGATGATTGAAATTAAATTCATCGCTTATCTCTTTTATTTTTTTTGTTCGTTTTCTGCGAGTTATCAACCATTTACAGGTTATTTAAAATCAGAAAATATTTGTTTTATTGTAATATCATTTTGGAGCGAGATAATGATTTAGTAAAACAAGTCTTACTAATTTACCCATAGCTGGGGGAGCAGAGGTGGTTTCATGCGCGTAAGGAAATATAACGAATCCAACGAGAATTGGAACTCGGCTCGCCGATTTCCAATACCGAGCCATTACCCCCACCCGCACATCCAAGCTTACAGCACGTGGTATCCATCGTAAGGGAACGTGTATTTCAACGTGCTGTGACCGTAAGGCCGCGAATCTTAATTACGAACAACAAATAACTCTGACAAGGAACAAATTATCATCATCATCATTAACATACCTTGAATTCGCTATGAGGATAATCGTCTATGGCAGCAGAATTGATGGGGGTGATGATGATTTCTTTAAGATTACGAATGCTACTGGTAATAATAAGTTAAAATCCCTTGTTATAATAAACGGAAGAGAATAATTTGCATTTCAATTTATTCCGATATATCGCTCTAAAGCTACAGAGCTGTTCGATAAAAGTGACTCACCCGAATTTTTTTACTTAAGAATTTTTTCGCCTATCGTTTTTGGGTTCAAACTAATTTTTAATCTTACTAATATTATAAAGATCCCTTCCCGAACACCTAGTAAAAAAGTTTACTCATCCTAAGGTATTCTATTGATAATTATAATTGTGGATATAAATGAGATTTAGGGAAAAACTCTGTGCAAAAAGAAGTGACTCACTTATTTCCTGCGACTAGTAATCAATAGAAACATAACTGAACAGCTTTAAATAAAGAATAACAGAGGTATAATTTATTTATAATAGGTAATATAGTTCGAAATATTTAATAATCTATGGGTCCTCCTTTATTTTGAATAACCTTTTCAAACCTTTTTGGTATTGACTTGATTAGGTTCTGGCAAATCTCATCTCCAAGCATTGAATTCCATTCGGATATGAAATTCACAATCAAATCCTCTTTGTTGCTCAACTGCTTTCTCAAGAGCCTGAACTTTATAATGCTCCATAAGTTTTCTATGGGGTTGACGTCAGGAGATTGGGGCGGCCATGTCATAATACTCAATTGCTTCTCATCAAAGTATTCCTTCATCAATTTTGATTTATGGCAAGGAGCATTATCCTACATCAAAATGAGCTTGGTGGGGTCGATTTGTACCCTTTCAGCAGAAGGGAGCAGACAAGACTCTCAAATTCTCTTGTACTGCTCGCTCCTGGGGGTCTTTTCAATAGGTTTTAAGAAACCAGTTCCATGAAAAGAAAAGCATCCCCAGAAGATTATACTGAACGGATGCTTGACAGAACTTACTGCTAAATTCAAAGAGCTTTCAAAGCTTCTTTTTTCGGATTTTAGATCGCTTATCCTTTGAATTTAGCTCAACTTTCGTTTCATCGGAGAAGAGAACATTTAGTAAAAAAATCAGGTGAGTCACTTTTATCGAACAGCACTATATATTACTTCAACCTTTATGTCTTACTGGGGTCATATTTTTTCTCATCCATACGCTCATCCATCTATTCTTCATGTATGGTGCTGTTACACACACACACACACACACACACACACACACACACACACACACACACACACACACACACACATATATATATATATATATATATATATATATATATATATATATAAATTTTACATACAGACAAAACAACTAACTCACTACAAAGATGCAGTCTTGATCTGATGCGAATGAGAAATGATCAAAATCCCGATTGTCTCCCGTCGAGAGGCATGCGCATCGAAACAAGAATGCATCTTTGTAGTGAGTAAGTTGTTTTGTCCGTATGTAAGAAATTATAATAAATAATTATTGTTCTTCTTTTGGTACTGAGCCCTCTTTTGAATTAATACTGTGAACGTTAGAATTTACATTGTTTTCGTTCTCATTATATTCGGATATATATATATATATATATATATATATATATATATATATATATGTGTGTGTGTGTGTGTGTGTGTGTGTGTGTATATATATATATATCTGCTACGAATATGATTAACGCAATTTTTTTGTAACGTAATTATGCCATGCGAAAAAATGTCTTTTGATCATATCATAGACCTAAATGCTTGCAAGCTAATTTCATCCGATAATCCCGTTGTCTTTTCAATATATTTCCGTTGTGTACGGCATCTTGAAGCATTCCACTGTAGTTCATTGCTAATAGTTAATTTAGTTACCGATTCCACAGGCGCTTTTTGATCATCTTGCAGTCTCTTTCGATTTCATACTGTGTTGTAACCTAGAAAGGGTTTGTGAATGAGGAATAACCAAAACGGAGGTTGGAAATGAAAAGATAATCAACAAAATACAATACTCGCCAGCGGTGTGAAGTAGGTAAACCACTGCTAGTAGTGGACTACTTATATAGCATACTACCCTCCTTCCCACTTACAATAGCGTCCAATGTATTTATGAGAATCGAGACATACTCATTAGTCTTCATAGCTACGGTATATAACATATTGACATACTTTAACATTTTCTGAATTGCTTCTTAATAATTTTTGTGGTGTATTAGTTCGAGAAAAACTTCTGGTGGTAAGAAACATTTCTGAATAATAGATCCAATGGTGGTGACAGGGATATTTAATATATTGGCAATGGCCCCTTTCTAAAAATAAAATACGTTGTTTAATTCATTCTTTTGCTTGTTTGAGAGCACCATTACTTTAACAAGATGCGTAGAAGATGAAGCAGTGAGTTATGGATATGGTGGTATCGTATCCTAGTGACAAATTTAAGAAATTGCAAAAGTTTCTCTGCAATTGCAGAAAGATTTAAAGCTGTATTTTAAATAACATTTTTTAGTATGGCCGATGATTTTTTCACTGTTATACTTTATATTAAATTCTGCATTGCATTTTTAAAATATATATTTTTCTTTGGAACTGCTTATTTCATATTCAAATACACAACCTGAAAAAATCAAAGTAAATTTTAAGAATTGGAATGTTATTAAATCTGGACCCAAACCTGTTCAATCCATTTAAATGTACGGGCATAATTAATTTTCTTTATGTTTTCCGATGTTTAACCACTGTCTTTTGTGTGTAATCCATGGTTAAATATCGGTAAACATAAGGAAAATTAATTCCTTTTAATAATATGTGGAAATATCCATTCTTTGCCTGATGAAGACCACGAGATAGGAAACCCGTGTAGCAAAAATATGGAAAAATAAAGTAAAATATATATTTTTAAAAAGTCCACATCATAACCAAAAACGTTTGCAGTTTCTCTCTTCTTTTTAATATATATATATATATGTGTATGTATATGCACATTTCATTGAATACGACAGACAAGGTGCTTTTATTTAGTTTTTTATACAATTTCTCATGCTATCTAATATTTTTTTCTTTTCGGGTGATAAATAAAATTACATTTACATGCAAAAAAAGCTAAAAATAATGGAAGCCTTATTAATAAAAACAAAACCAACACTTAATAATATTAACTTTGAACATGGACATAATATCTTGACCGTGCTTTTGAAAAATGAAAACATTTTATAAAACATACATACAACAAACTATTTCTTATTTAACAATTAAAATATTTAATCCTTGAAAATGGCTAAATGTATAACCGAAAGCGCTCGGATAAAAGGAACATTCGGACAGTTTTAATATAATTTATCATACGAAAAGAAAACAATTATTAGAAATTGTATAAAAAACTAAATAAAATCACCTTGTCTGTTCTATTCATTGAAATGTGCATGAGAGAAGGATTGCTGCCTAAATACACAAATTTTAAATATACATACATACATATATATATATATATATATATATATATATATATATATATATATATATATATATATACGTTTGTAGTGCAACAAAGTTTCGTTGTTTTACCAACTCATCAGGCGCAAATTATTGCGGTTGTTTTTTTTTAATATACAGTTTATACAGTTGGTAATATCTAATTATTAGATTTATATCCACTCACACATACACACATATTATATATATATATATATATATATATATATATATATATATATATATATATATATATATATATATTATGAAATGGACAAAGTCCGACAATTATTTAAAGACATTTTTATGTTTAACATTCTTTTTATAGATACAAGTATTTATAAATGATCTGTATATAATAAACAGTATTAATAACATTTACCGGCCTGAATGTCCGATAAATTTTCATAGAAAATATTCGTCCTCCGACAGGATTCGAACCTGTATCCTATACGGAACCGATTTGGCCACAGAGGAGCGTTCGGTTAGCAAGGTCGAATTTACTGTCTTTAAACTTCAATCTGCCATGAATCTCTCCCGTACATTCATATCTGCTCATGGCGTATCAAATGTAAACAAATGATGTCTCACATTATGAAATGGACAAAGTCCGACAACTATTTAAAGACATGTTTATGTTTATACATTCTTTTTATAGATACAAATATTTAAGTAAATGCTCCGTTTTATAATAAACAGTATTAACAACATTTACTGGCCTGAATGTTATTTAATACTGTTTATTATAAACAGAGCATTTACTTAAATACTTGTATCTATAAAAAGAAAAACATAAAAATGTCTTTAAACATATATATATATATATATATATATATATATATATATATATATATATATATATATATATATATATATACCGGTAAAATAAATGAATGATTATCGTAAATTGTTGAAAATTATGATTATAATAATATGAAGAGAAGAATTAAAAGGCAATAGTAACACATAATGATAGTATTACGAGGTAAGTAATTTAAATTTCAACTGAAACCGAAGGAAAACATTGCTTCTCCCTCTTTATCTTGTCTCCCTTCACTCGAAAGGATGGGCATATGTTGTTATCTCTTTCTATATTCTACCAAATGGGTATAGTCAACTGACAAGGAACAAATTCTCTGTCGCCCACACCATGAATGCTCTACCCTCAGATGTTTTCTCCTCTCCACCGTTCTAATCGGCCATTCCACAATCTTTCCACTCTTCATTTGCATGTAGAATCCTCGTAGCCAAAACAAAATGCGTGATGACAAAGATTAATCGACAATAAATGCGCCCATTTCAGCGGCCCTCGTGAACAATCACCCTAGCATGAACGACAAGAATGAAGAATCTTTGGCTTTTTACCATGTGATTATCTCTAAGCATTCATTAGAACCTGAAGAATCAATATTTAAAAATTCCATGTACTTCCTTCTTTTTTTCTTTTCTTTCTTTACTGTTTTTATGTCTTTTCTGTTTTTGTCTTTCTTTCTCTCTCTCTTTTCCTTTTACTTCCTTCCTTTTTTCTTTTTTTCTTTACTCTTTTTATATCTTTTCTGTTTTTGTCTTTCTTTCTTTCTCTCTCTCTCTCTTCCTTTTTACTTCTATACTTTTTCTTTTCTTTCTTTTCTTCTTCAATTTTCCTTTCTTTTCTTTTCCTTTCTTTTCTTTCCCCCCTGACTTCCGTTTATTTTCTTTCTTTCTTTTCTCTCCCGCTTTCTTTCTTTTCATTTTCTCCATCCATTTCTTTCTTTCAGAATTAAGCGATCTTTGATTCCATGTTACAGAATGTTGCAAAGATCTTTAACAAAATAATTTCCAGCAAAACAACTTATGAGATTTTTAAAACAATATTTCAAAGTGGCAATATTATCTGACAATTTAAATAAAAAGAAACTTAAACAAAAAAAAATACCGTCATCATTAAATTTGTTTAGGGAATTTATTGTTGCCGGTGTAATGCCAAATTACGTGATTCAGGGCCGGTTTCATAAATTATAAGCGAAATGATTCAATAAAATAATTTAATCTTGATTTCTATCTCAAAAACAAGCAGCCTCCCTTTTTTTAAAATCAGTTCACCCCAAGCAAGGCAATCAAGTCGGTAGGAGGCAAGAAGTTACTGAGTGTTAAATAATATAAAAAAAATACTATTAAGCAGAGAGGACAATAAAAAGAAACAAGAAATAAGATAACAGTTGACATTGCATTTAAAATTTTGAAGATCAAAGTTGACAGGGATGCAAGAAGCCGGAAGAGAGTTCCACAAGCGTGAAAGAAACTGTTAGCCATGTACGGTTACATCGAGACATTTCGGCTGTAAAATGATGAGACCTTACCGCCAATCTAGTACTGGGCTTAAATTCATTATGTCTAGGTACCATCGAAGAAAGTTCACCAGACCAATTACCATGAAAGTATTTATAGAAAAACACAGGGAAACTACATTACGTAGGAAAGGAACTGAAGCTGAGATGCCAGTTCAGGAACAATAACATTGCAGATTCTTCTCTGGATTTTATCAAGAATCTCTAGCCAAAACAACCAGGAGCACCAGACCAGATGCGGCAGTAATATTCAAAGCATGGATGAATGGTAGACTTATATAAATATGTAAGATAGGTTCTAGCGCGAAAAACTGTCTCGCACAACATAATGAATCAAGTTTCTTAGCTGCACACTTAGCAATAGACTATACTCTTTCCACTTCATGTCCGATAAGGTGCAGTGAGTCATTCTGCTGGAGGTTAGCATCAGCCATATGCTGATGGAAGTTAAAAACAGTTATTTCAGACGGTTAAAAGAGAGCAGTTTCATTTTGAATAGGCGTTCAAATTAACAAGTCATTCCTTGCCCCAGTTAACAAAATATTGAGATCAGCTGCCAATCTGACCTTATTGAACCGATCAGATTTGATCTTAAGACAGGAGTAAATAGTTGTGCCACCAGCACAGATACCGAGTTGGGAACTGTTTTCATCAAGAAGGTCATTTGAGAAAATTCAAAACAACGCCAGTCCAATGTAGAGCCCTGGGGGTGGCGTGCATTTTGTTTGAAATGAGATTTTTAAAAAAGTGTATTTTACTGTGACATTTCTCGGTTGTACACCAGAGGTCAGTGGCTTTCTAAGCGTAGCTGAAGCGTTGTACAAGGACAAAAGTATAGCGCACCCATTAAGGATCGAACTCACTACGCAGTCGTAATTGCTCTAGTGATAAAAGCTTGTTAACCATTACACCACGCCAAAGTGCGCCATCGGACGATCTTTGTTGTGAATAAAGTGACAACAAATCTCTAAAATTATCATTAGTATTCTCACGAACTTATGGTATGGATCGTGTCAATTCTACCAAAGTCATTTAATTACAGTGCTGTTCGATAAAAGTGACTCACCTGATTTTTTTTACTAAATGTTCTCCTCTCCGATAAAACGAAAGTTGAGCTAAATTCAAAGGATAAGCGATCTAAAATCCGAAGAAGAAGCTTTGAAAGCTCTTTGAATTTAGCAGTAAGTACTGTCAAGCATCCGTTCAGTATAATGTTCTGGGGATGCTTTTCCTTTCATGGAACTGGTTTCTTAAAACCTATTGAAAAGACCCTCGGGAGCGAGCAGTAAAAGAGAATTTTAGAATTTTGTCTGCTCTCTTCTGCTGAAAGGGTGCAAATTGACCCCACCAAGCTCATTTTTATGCAGGATAATACTCCCTGTCACAAATCAAAATTGATGAAGGAATACTTTTGCTTGGAGATGAGATTTGCCAGAACCTAATCAAGTCAATGCCAAAAAGGGTTGAAAAGGTTATTTTATTCAAAATAAAGGAGGACCCATAGATTATTAAATATTTCGAACTATATTACCTATTATAAATAAATTATACCTCTATTATTCTTTATTTAAAGCTGTTCGGTTATGTTTCTATTGATTACTAGTTGCAGGAAATGTGTGAGTCACTTTTTTTGCACAGAGTTTTTTTACCTAAATCTTATTTATATCCAAAATTATAATTATCAGTGGAATACCTTAGGGTGAGTAAACTTTTTTTACTAGGTGGTCGGGAAGGGGTCTTTATATAATAATATTTTAAAATTAGTCTGACCCCAAAAACGATAGGCAAAAAAATTTTTAAGTAAAAAAAATCGGGTGACTTTTATCGAACAACACTGTATTTCAATTTTTTGCAAAGAACTTTGTGTTCCATAATTATAGACATGACCATCATCTCTATTGTACGCAACTTAGAATTATTATTTAATCGGTGAGATTTCCCATTACCAATATGTGGTTGCATTTACTGGAGGCTAAATGAGTAGAATTTAATATACCCAACGCTCTTCTAAGTATCCGAGTCTCTTGATTGTGTCTAAGCGGTTTCGAATCTTCATCGTATTCCCAAATCTTCCCGCCTTTGTGGAAGTCTCTTCGAGAGTGTTTCGATAACAACGAACCCAACTCTCATCTTCGTGTTCTACATTTTCTTTTTAGTTTTCCGGTTTTTCATTTTCTTTCAATTTAACTATGTGATTTATTGTAACGGCGAAACGGGCTTTCCTTGTTTACGATGACAAGCGATTTGGCTGATTTGTGGTAATTTCAAAGACTCATAAATTTTTTATTCTTTAAAACAACTGCTACTTTTCACCTATAGCACTGGTCAAGTACCAATCGTTTGCATAAGTCTTGGAGGATCAATTTTCCTACCCAATCATATATATTTTTATCCATCTTTAGAGCTAATTTTTAATTTGATGCATTTATTATACGACAGATAGATGCATAAGCAGTATTTGTTGTGATCAGTTATTTTACTCTTTTTCCTTAAATTTTTTCTGGCGAGTAAACTTTGAAAACAACTTTTCTGTGATTTCCAGCCCCAAAATTCTTACCGTTTTTAGAAATATCAAAGTATTTGTCTTTCTTTTCGAATATCCTTTATTTTGCTTTTCTGTGAACATTTCGTCACCTTGGAACTAGTTCTGGTTTGGTTTGGTTTGGTTTGTTTTACGGCATATCAACCTCTGTGGGTTATCTAATGCCGACAAGATTTTTAGTGCTGGGAATATTTTTTTCTTCCAAAATGTATTGCTGGTAATATTTTTTCAAAAACATATTGCTGGTATTAAAACCTGTTTTTACACTTTCATAGTTTTGACCCCGATTTGGGGTTTGACTATTTGCACATAGCTGGGACCCTAACAGGTGCTACCACCCAGGGCCAGAGTGGATCTGGGAACAGCAGCAATAACGAGGTGGTTCCACGCTCCTCAAAGCCTCCGGATCAAAGGCCTTACTGTTGCATGTCGTTATTGTCTTACCCAGGAAGCGGATGTAGTTTATCGTCTTACCCAGGACGAGGATGCAGTTCTCTAATGAATTCTGGGATGAGAATCTGACAAAACAGATTTAAGCAAGGTTCTCGGGCAAGGTTTTGGTACTTTTCTTTTTTCATTTCTCCTCTAATTTCTGCTCATCGATTTATAGAATTATGCATTAATCTACCTTTGGCTTCGATGTTTATTTTTTTTTTAATTTTTATGGTTCATTTTAATTTGTGGAATGAAAACATTTAATTTTCTACCATTGAAAATGCCAACTTTTCAAGTGATTTATAATTCTCGATAAAGCTCAAAATAAAATGTCGCCTTAATTCTGAAGATAAAAAAGAAGAAAAAAAATGTATCTAAACTTGCAATATTTCACCTCCAAAACATCAACGCTTTTCGAAATAAATGACAATTTATACGAAAGACATTTTTTTTTAAACTTACGTTATTATTCTGCTGCAAAATGAAAAGACGAAAGTAACAACTAAAAATGTAATTGAATCAAGTTGACGACAGGGTAAAGAAAATTCAGCTTCCTTCTCTCTTTTTCTCTCTTGTAGAAGTTAAGGGAGGTGGAACTGGAAAGAGAATGCGGGTGGGGAATGAACTTTGACCTTCCGTCTAATCATTTGGCTGTTCCTTTACAGATCGCCTGACAAATGAGTTTCAATTAGGAAAAATCACAAAAAAATACATTCCCTATTATTGTTGTTGAAAAAGATTTCTGCCGTCGTAGATATGAAGGGATAATATTATCAGAAATGTGTAAAAAAAGACACAAGGCAGTAGTAGTAGTAGTAGTAGTAGTAGCAGCAGTAATGATATTACTCGATAGACCATTTATTATTTGTAAAGATTTATTATTCGAGTTTTACTTCTCGTCATCCATTTTTTCTTCAACAAGTACATATTTTTGTTTTGCTTATTCATTATTCCTCCCCATCCTAATTTCTTTCTTCTTTCACTTCTTTACTTTCTTATGCTATGCTTCTTCTTCTTCTTCTTCTTCTTCTTCTTCTTCTTCTTCTTCTTCTTCTTTTCTTCTTCTTTATCTTCCTTATCTTCTTCTTCTTTATCTTCCTCTTCTCCTTCTTCTTCATCTTCGTCTTCCTCTTGATCTCCCCCCTCTTCTTCATCGTGTTCCTCTTCTTCATCATCTTCCTCCTCTTCTTCATCTTCCTCTTCTTCATCTTCCTCTTCTTCACCCTCTTCTTCTCTTTCATCTTCCTCTTCCTCTTGATCTTCCCCTTCTTCTTCATCGTCTTCCTCCTCTTCTTCATCTTCCTCTTCTTCACCCTCTTCTTCTCTTTCATCTTCCTCTTCCTCTTGATCTTCCCCTTCTTCTTCATCGTCTTCCTCCTCTTCTTCATCTTCCTCTTCTTCACCCTCTTCTTCTCCTTCATCTTCCTTTACTTTCCCTTACTCTTCCTCTTCTTCTTATTTCCCTCCTCCATCTTTCTTCTTCCTCTTCTTCTTCTTTATCTTCCTCTTCTTATTCATCCTCTTCTTCTCCATCTTCTTCTTATTATTATTCTTCTTCGTCTTCTTCTTCTTCCTTATCTTCCTCTTCTTCTTCCTTATCTCCCTCTTCTTCTCCTTCTTCCTCTTCCTCTTCTTCCTAACTTCCTCTTCTTCTTCTTTATCTTCCACTTCTTTCTCTTCCTCTTCATCATCTTCTTTTCCTTTTTCTTCCTCTTCTTCCTTATCTTCCTCTTCTTTTCCTTATCTTCCTCTTCTTTATCTTTCTCTTCCTCTTCCTTTTCATCATCTTCCTCTTTTTCTTCTTCTTCCTCTTCTTCTTCCTTATCTTTCTCTTCTTCTTCCTTATCTTCTTCTTCTTATTCATCCTCTTCTTCTCCTCCTTCTTCCTCTTGTTCTGCCTTATCTTCCTCCTCTTCCTCTTTATCTTCCTCTTCTCTTTCCTTATCTTCCTCTTCTTTTTCTTCTTCTTCATCTTCCTCCTCCTCTTCTTCTTTTTCCATCTTTATTTTCCTAATAGATATTTCCATCAAGCAAGGAAGACATTAAATAACCAGAAAAAACATAAATGAAAACAAATAAATTTGGGAGATAAACGCAAGGGAAAAGTTTTTTTCAATAAACACGTGGACTTATTCGCCTGCTTTTCATTTTCAGCATTACGAATTACGTGTTATTTTTACAAACGCACACACACACACACACACACACACACACACACACACACACACATATATATATATATATATATATGTATATATATATATATATATATATATATATATATATATATATATATATATGGTCCATCTGAAGTTGTTATGTAAATCACAGAAACCTCAATAACTCGAATTTGCTTTGATGAATTTTTGTCAAATTTTAAATAATTAATTTAGACGTCAAAACAAAGGTGGGGTTATTTATTATTAGGTATTTTCAATGTTTTCTTAAAGTTAATGGATTTATTATCAACACTGCAGTTTGAAGTTATGCAAAACCATAAAACCACTTTTTACTTCAATAACAATCTAATAAAATCATCAACAATCGATCAAAACCTATAATAGAACCAATAACAAACATATCGAGAAGTCATTAAAACATTTACATATTAACACACTGACTATTCTGCTCAATAACAGCCAGCAATCTATTATCCATTGACATTGTTAAAGTTTTTATTTTAGCAGGTTCAACTTCTGACATGGTGGTTTTAATTGCTTCTCATAGGCCTGCTTTGCAGTCATATTGTTTGCCATCTTCATATAATTTCACCTTCACCATAGACTTTCCATTGGATTAAGATCAGGACTTCATGGTGGCCGTTCCATTATCTTCTGTTCCATAAACTTTTATGTTCAAAATATTCACAGGTAACCTTACATACATGAGAAGATGGATTTTCATGCAGTTCACTTTGAATCTGAGAGGCCAAGACTTGTGCCATTCAAAGAAAGTCTTGTCAATGAAATTGCAATAGTTAGCACTGTTCAGTTGAACTCCTTCAATTTTTTGAATGGCTCAATAATTTAGTTGACAATTCCAGGCCATATCATCACACTGCTGCCTCCTTGCTATTTTCTTTTAACCACAGGCACATCTGCATTGGATAAAGTCCATCCTTTGGTGTCCCCAGAGAATTGTCTATAAAAATTCATTTTTAAAAAAGTCAATTTTCATGTATTTCTTGGATCAATTTTGATGCTTTGAAATATTTGTTTTACTGTGAGGAGTTTTCTTAGGAGATTTCTGTATTTGCAAAGTATTCTACACTTTTTGCCTGTCTTGACTCCTTCTAAGATCTGAGCACAGGTTAAAAGTAGTTGTTTTGCTATAACTTGCTTTAGTTTACATTCCCCTCAAAGAGACAAGTTCTTAAAGCCTTTTCCTTTGCTTCTAGTTCTCAACTCAGTTATTATTTCAACAGCCCTCTTTATCGTTAAGTGATTTTTGTGAAGCCCCTTTGATATCTCCAATATGGACATTCCTTCACTCGATAACTTTGTTATTTTCTCTTTTTCAACATTTCTGAGATCCTTTCTATTATCCCTGTTTCAACATATGGAAAAAAATTGATTTCATTAAATTTCAGGGGCCTTAAACTAATATCAGTTTAATCTGCATCATAACTTCAGACTGCAGTTTTTATAAGAAAGCCAATAAATTTAATAAAAAATGTTGAAACTATCTAAAGATTTAACTCAGATATTATTTTGATGTCGTTAAAAATTTGATATTTGTATTATCCTCTCAAATTACACCAAAATCTCAGACAATGACAAATAATATCGTATTTATTGTCTGTGAAAATTATAGAATATAAAACAACTTTGATAAAAAAAATTATACCTACTTTTCTGACCGAAACAATGCCGTTCTGAACATTTTGGCCGCAACTGAATATATATATATATATATATATATATATATATATATATATATATATATATATTAAACATGTTGTGTTGAATGTCAAAGACAACATAGTCCTACATATTTTCTTTTGAATTTTCTCATATTTTCTAATGTCTTTGACATTCAATACAACATGTTTAAAAGAAAAGTTGCTGCCAAATTACACACACACACACACACACACACACATATATATATATATATATATATATATATATATATATATATATATATATATATGTCATTCGCAGACAGTACTGTTTCGCTGTATCACAGCTCCTCAGAGTGACTGAACATCCGAATACTTCAAGCCCGGATCGAAACCCAACCGATCAGTCAGAGTTTCTACCACTGAGCTATCTTTATTCGACAGAGAGAAACAACCAACTAAATGTTTTTATGAATGTAAACAAATGTCAACCAGCCGGAGTGCTCCAATTCATTTTACTGAAGAGCTCTGCATTAACGCAGGTGGCTCTTGTTTATCGAATTAGCTTATCACTCAACAGTGCTCAATTGAAATATATTTTCAAGAGCTAGGTCTTCCTGATAGTCACAACTTCGATGTATTGGTCATGATGCATAGATGTGACGACAGAATCGTTATGGTCCTCGTGTATAGCCAGCTTGTCAGTGGGCAGAGATATGTTGAAGGACCGTGGCTTAGATATAAAGACAAGCTAAAGAGTAATGTGTCTCATACTAACTTTGTTGCCCTGGATAGAAATAAGTGGAGATATTTGTGCTTTGAAATCAATCGTATTGACCGGCTAAGAGGCGAAAGACAACGTCGAAAAGCATCAGAAAATGCTCCCGTTGCTACGTCTTGAGATCCTCACTGTTGCACAATATGCGGACTTGTATGCAGGTCACTAGCAGGACTGAAGTGTCGCATACGACACAAACATAAAAACTGAATGAAGTTTGCGGAGTCCATTATATATATATATATATATATATATATATATATATATATATATATATATATATATATATATATATATATATATATTATAAATTAATTGATTTAAAATATGGTTTTTTCGCTACACAGTGATAACCATGTTTCAAAAATGGAAGCTAAAGCCTTTGAATTTAATTTTGTTATTAAATTAAAGACAGTTCCATTTCCTCGTCAAGCGAATTTTTAAAAATTTACGGTTTTAAAGGCACGGCAAAGATTCATAATTGAGGGTTTCCAAGGATACCGAGAAATCCATTCATCTAGACAAGGGGTGGTAGGATGTTCAATTTTTTAATTTTCGTTGTATCAGTTAATAGTTACATTCGAAAGCGGGGTTATGTTTATGGATGGGTAGGGATGTATTTTCAACAAATTCTGACATCCGCTAAATGCAGGTCGTCTGGGTTTTTTTATAAAAAAATTTATTTTTAACGGCAAAAATTCTTACGGTATTTTTTCTATCCAGACACCTCTATTCGTCATCGCGCGCAGGAATTGAACCTCTCTACAACAATGTTACATCGAATTTTGACAAAAGATTTGTCTTTACACGCTTACAAAATTCAGTTGACACAAGAACTGAAACCTGCTGACCATTTGGAGCGCCGTACATTCGTCAATTGTGTGCACGAGCAAAGACAAGACGATGAAGGTTTTCGCAAAAAATCCTCTTTAGTGATGGGGCCCATTTTCATCTTGATGGATTCGTTAATAAGCAAAATTGTTGCATTCGGGCTGATGAAAATCCAAGGAAAATTGTTGAAAATCCACTGCATCCACAAAAGCTCACTAGCGGAATCATTGGGCCGTATATTTATAAATTTGAACGTCCATTTTCGTAATAAGCTTCGATAACTTTAACACGTTGTTTGATTGTTAATCTTTCAATGGTTGAAGTTGCCAAAAACTTAAGTTGTTAAATCTGAAAGAAAATGAAAACAATCATTAGACGCTGAAAGTTAATTCACATTTAAATCCGGTCCAAGTTATTGGAACAGCCTATATTAGAATCAAGTTTTCACATATATTAGTTGATAGAGAGCTTAACAGATAATTTGAAGGATTAGCTTGTTGATGATTTATGTGTATGGATGTCAGAGGGACGGTGGAGTAATGAAGATCGGTAAGGATTGAGGAACTGGAATTCAAGTCGTATTAGTTACATTCAATTGCGTGGGAAAAGATATGAATCCATTTCTTCTCCTTTTATCCAGCCATAGATAAAGAGCAGGGGAGAGTGGATCCTATAGCCTTAATAAGCAGAATTGTCGCATTTTGGCTGATGAAAATCCAAGCAAGATTGTTGAAAAGCCATTGCATCTACAGAAGGTCACTGTTTGGTGTGCATTTTTGCTAACGGAATCATTGGGCCGTATATTTATAAATTTGAACGTCCATTTTCGTAAGAGGCTCCGATAACTTTAACACGTTGTTTGTTAATCTTTCAAGTTGTTAAATCTGAAAGGAAACGAAAAAAATAATTAGACTCTTAAACTTAATTCACATTAATCGGTCCAAGTTATTGGAACACCTTTTATATGTATGTATGTGTGAGTATGTGCCTGCGTGTGTATGTGTATGTTTGTGTGGATGTTTATATATATATATATATATATATATATATATATATATATATACAAGGAGCCGTTCGAAAATGATGCCTCTCATTTTATTTTATTGGCCTATGACGTCAGAGGCGAATGTTGATGGTTGTCAGTAGAAGGTGACCCCCCCCACACACACACACACACAATTAAACCATTATTTTGCATTGTTGCAAACAACATGCTTTTAAAATATCGTCTGGCATAAACGTGCATCCGAAGCAGGTGTCTGTTACTGAATTCCTCCTTACGGAAATATTTTTCTCATTGACAATAACAAAACTATTCCGATATAAACTAAAAGAAAAATTCCCTTCGTTTATTCTATCGTAATCAGGCGCGCCCTAACTATGAACGAAAGCAAAAGGCCATTATATCATTCGCCTATGCATATCAATTAATAATTATAATAAATGCCTAAGATATGTCATTCATTACAGAAAATAAGAACGTCTAACCTAATTATTATGAATAACACAAGACTTAAAAATCATCCAGATGCAAAACAAAGTTGTTTATGAATCCTCGTAACATTTGAGAATTTTCAATAATCAGATTTTTCCAATAATAAAACAAGACATCAAATTCTTATATAGGTCACACAACCACCACAATATCTCCTATTTTAATTTGCAACTTATCGATAAACCAGTCTATATCTCTGAGATGAGGTATTATGATTACTTGCATTATTTACATTATTCAGACTGTTATCTTCATCTTCATTGCCATATTCATAACGTTTCGACCTCTATATCTCTGAGATGAAGTATTATGATTACTTGCATTATTTACATTATTCGGACAGTTATCCTCATCTTCATTGCCATATTCACAACGTTTCGGCCGTTGTACGCTCCGGTCTTTTTTCAGGTGATTGGAATTTTGAACTGAATCCTTTATTTCGTCCACAAGGATAGATTGTTCTAGTTCCACGTGACATGCCTCTTCAGGATGTCTCAGTTATTTCCCGTTAACTCAACTCTCCAATTTTTTGGTTCACCACTCCTGTGGCACAGTATTGAACTCACAACTCTTTGGGTCTAGTCACTGATTTTAACCAACCTCGTTATCCACTGGGCCATACGTCTTCAAGGTGAACCTTAATGTGAAGTTCAAAGTGAACCAAAAACAGCTGATCGGGAGATTGGATCTTTGAGGAGCGTGGAACCACCTCTTAATTGCTGTTGTTCGCAGGTTCAACCTGACCGGGGTGGTAGCACCTGTTAGGGTCCCAGCTACAGGCAAACAGCAAATCTCCAAACAAAAACATGATGAAAGTATAAAAAATAAATGCATTTTTTATATAAAAAATACCAAAAATGCATGTTTATAGTAAAATGACCAACAGTACATTTTATCTGTAGTTGAAGCCATAAATTTGCATTCAAAATATATTTAGTTGAAGGCATAAAATTGTGTTCGAAATATTAAGATTTCGGTATTAAATAACCCATAAAGATGTTGATATCCCGCTAAACAAAATGACCAACAATACATATATGTAGATGAAGGCATAAAATTACATTTAAATTTATTTAGTTGAAGCCATAAAATTGTGTTCGAAATATTAAGATTTCGTTATTAAATAACCCATAGAGATGTTAATATGCCGAGAAACAAAATGACCAACAATACATATATGTAGATAAGGGCATAAAATTGCATTCAAAATATATTTAGTTGAAGCCATAAAATTGTGTTCGAAATATTAAGATTTCGGTATTAAATAACCCATAGAGATGTTGATATGCCGCTAAACAAAATGAGTAACACTACATATATAAATAAATTCCGGTGTTATCAGGTCTTTTTTTTAAACACCGGAATTTATAAACAAGGATCATACCATTCATTAACGGATTCGAGGTTGATTGTATTTTATTATTAAATATTGTTTGCGAGAGTGATTCTTGCCATATCATTAACTTCATTATCTGCTTTTCGTATGTATGATTCGCGTAATATAAATTGAACCCGCACCACATAATTGATATATATATATATATATATATATATATATATATATATATATATATATATATATATATATATATATACGTTTAACATAGAACATCTAAGAAACTAGGACTCTACTAAGCTGAGCTTTGTGTAATTAAGATAAAACTCTGGAACATCCAAAGAAAGTGAGACTGATCCAAAATTGCTAATTTATTTTTTATGGTAGTTCCATGCTTTACGAGTAAATATTGCTACCTATCAACTTTTATTTTTCAAATAGATTTTAATAAAAAAAACAGTCACTTAAAAACAACTCAGTTGTCAATTTATTGCCTTACCTGACACTGATAGCTACAAAGAAATAATGAAAACACACAATCTCCCTTTTTCTCTATCTCTTCCAGTTTTATCTAATTGGTTAACTAGTTTAATGCATATTTACAAAAAAAGATGGAGGGTCACGCGTGCATTCACCCAGAAAGAGAATTGTGCTCTTAATATAAACACAGCTGTAAATATATCCTCCTGGTAGAAAATGTTTCGTTCTTTCCTATGCAAAAATGTGTAGTTGTCTTTGCTCCAGCGTCTCATGATGCAAAATTCTTCAAACAGAAATTAATGTTTAAAACATGACGAAATCTTTTCTCGCTTATCTTCCAGTTTTTTTGTTAATTATCCTCCCCTTCATCTTTCAAAATAACTTTTTTCGTCTTTATTAATGGAGGCGCGTAGATATTTCCAAGTGAATAATGGTTAATATCTCGATCTCCTAGCAGTCTTCATTATCGACATTTTCAAGTGAGAACTGTCAAATTGAATTCTAGATTTTCACCTCTGACATGTACCAATAAATTATTTTCGAAACTTTCAGCACACAACTAAAAAAAAAAATTCGTATATAACAAAGAAATAATATTTTTAAAATCTTACCCAATTATTCAAACACACACACATATATATATGCACACACACGCACACACACACACACACACACACACATATATATATATATATATATATATATATATACATATATATATATATATATGCGCGTTAGTGTTTGCATAAAACAAAAAATACGACAAATATATGATGACGTATATATGATAGATAGATAGAAACAGAATAGAAAGAGATAGATAGATAGATAGATAGATAGATAGAAACAGAATAGAAGGAGATAGATAGATAGATAGATAGATAGATAGAGAGAAACAAAATAGAAAGAGATAGATAGATAGATAGATAGATAGAAACAGAATAGAAAGAGATAGATAGATAGATAGATAGATAGATAGATAGATAGATAGATAGAAACACACTATAAAGAAACAGAATAGAAAGAGATAGATAGATAGAAACAAATAGACAGAAAGAAAGAGAGAGATAGTATCAAAATAGATAGATAGATATATACATACATAGATACATAGATAGATAAATAGATAGAAACAGAATAGAAAGAAACAGAATAGATAGATAGATAGAAACAAAGAAAGAAACAAAGAAACAGAATAGTAATATATATATATATATATATATATATATATATAGAGAGAGAGAGAGAGAGAGAGAGAGAGAGAGAGGGATAGATAGATAGATAGATAGATAGATAGATAGATAGATAGATAGATAGAAACAGAATAGATAGATAGAAACAAAGAAAGAAACAAAGAAACAGAATAAATATATATATATATATATATATATATATATATATATATATAGAGAGAGAGAGAGAGAGAGAGAGAGAGGGATAGATAGATAGATAGATAGATAGATAGATAGATAGATAGATAGATAGAAAGAAAGAAACAGAGTAGAAATAGATAGATAGAATTTGGTTTCATTGGACGCTGAAAAGATTAATATACGCATGTGTCAAATATACAATTACGTACTTACACCTGAGGCATGGTGTTACTGCATATTAACACCTGCATATACATCTTTGAAGGTAAATATATGAGCACTTGCGATGAATTCTGTCTTAAAAAGTGATTTTCTTTTTTTTCTTTCCCCATCTTTATCTGTATAATAATTGAGGCGATCAAATTAATGCCATATTGAAATGAATCCTCTTTGACAAGTGATTGCCATCTGTCAAAAGAAGTCAAGAATATTTGCAAATATTCCGAACCGCCTGCTAAGTGGAAATTTACACACATTTCAAGAAACAATCGGTAAATTTGGGAAATGAACGCCTCATCGAACATAGTTAACTGCTAAATGATCCTGCCGTCCCAATCAGTATCCGTAATTAGTCTTCTACTTAAAATCTTCACACACACACATACACACACACACACAAATGTTTATATATATATATATATATATATATATATATATATATATATATATATATATACATATTAATTTACTATGTGTATATGGGAAGAGTGCTTGATATCTCAGAGATACCGTTTGATCATAGAAACAGTGTGAATATACTAAATGGACTGAAAATGATTTACATATATATATATATATATATATATATATATATGTGTGTGTGTGTGTGTGTGTGTGTGTGTGTGTGTGTGTGTGTGTGTGTGTATAAGTCTCAAACACTGATATTCCATGGTTATAATTTATTACATTGGAATCATAATCACGATCTAATTTATCAGACCTACAAATTCAAAAAGAAATCGGAAAAATTTGTAGGTCTGATGAATTGGATCGTAATTACGATTCCAATGTAATAAATTATAACCATGGAATATTAGTGTTTGAGCCTTTTATATTATATTCTTACTCTGTCCTGGACATTGAGTTCTACCTGGATTCTACCCTCTTGGGAAAGTTCTATATATATATATATATATATATATATATATATATATATATATATATATATATATATTGACCACTATTATTATCAATATATATATATATATATATATATATATATGACGTCAGACATTATGAAATGGACAAAGTCCGACAATTATTTTAAGACATTTGTTATGTTTATACGTTCTTTTTATAGATACAAATATTTAAGTAAATGCTCTGTTGATAATAATATGCGTCCTTATATTTTCATAGAAAATATGGAGAATTGTAGTTTAAAAACAGTAAAATCGAATTTAATAATCGAACGATCCTCTTTCGCACGTCAGGCTATATTACGGTTACGTATAGGATACAGGTTCGATTCCTGTCGGAGGACCCATATTTTCTTTGAAAATTTCTCAGACATTCAGGCCAGTAAATGTCATTAATACTGTTTATTATAAGCAGAGAATTTTCTTAAATATTTGTACCTATAAAAAGAACGTATAAACATAAGAAATGTCTTTTTCATATTTATTTTTTATATATATATATATATATATATATATATATATATATATATATCCCCAAAGAAACGCGATACATACAGTTTCAAATGAATTTTTACAATGTGGTCGGGAAGGGGTTATTATATTAGTAAGATTAAAAATTAGTTTGACCCCAAAAACAATAGACGAAAATTATTTTACCGATTTTTAGTCATCTCTGTATAATATAATTCTCTTTATTAAAAAATCTTTAAGAACTAAAATATACTTTCTGAATTTTTTAAAAAAGTTTAATTAATATATATTGAAAATACTATTACTTATAGTTTGAAATATCACAGAAATGCATTTTTAACATGGAGGTAGGTGTTTTGATTAGGTATTGACAGATTGACAACCGGAAGTTGATCTAAATTTTCCTACTGGTTGGGGCATGTATGTAAATATTACTTGAAGAATGACCTAATGTTTTATAGAATTTCTTGTACTTCTGCTTTAAAATTGTTATAGTTTTCACTCTTATTTTTTTTATAATGTCGTGTCTGGGCGTCTGTATTTACGAAAATCGGCACGTTTATGCACACGAAGAAAATTCAAAATTCTTTTTTTTCAAATAATGAAAGTCATCGAATTGTAGATTTAAAAGTTTAAAGATATGTTTGGTGGTATAAAATTTTATGACTGCCATGAACAGACAAAAATTTGTTTTATTATTACCACTCATGATAATAAAAAGTAAAAATGAAAAACGG
Source organism: Acanthosepion esculentum (assembly GCA_964036315.1). Taxonomy (NCBI): domain Eukaryota; kingdom Metazoa; phylum Mollusca; class Cephalopoda; order Sepiida; family Sepiidae; genus Acanthosepion; species Acanthosepion esculentum. The sequence goes on along the minus strand of OZ038489.1, from coordinate 17,349,003 downwards.
GCTAGCTAACCGGTTTCGAACCTCGCTCAACAGAGCTAAATCGAGTTAAATAGAGTAAATTATATAAAAAAAAACAATGGACAAAATATATTGGGAGGAGAGAGAAAAAAATTAAATAGAAATTAATTGGAGGCCCAATACAAAGTCCTTCTGTTTACATAGAGAAGGCTTTAATGATAGAATATAGTTGGCTTCCAACAGTTTTAGGTGGTAATTTGAGTGGGACTTGCTAAGGATAGTAAAAGCGTCACCACTAAAACTAACAGCACAATTATATATATATATATATATATATATATATATATATATATATATATATATATATATATATATATATATATATATATATATATATATATATATATATATATATATATATATATATATATATATATTACAAAGAGTCAATCATACCTTGAATCAATCAGCAATAGGAATGCGATTATTGGCGAAATCACTTCGCTAGTAGACATAAACATAAGCATTATACTACTGATAATCCTCCAAATGATGAGATCCTCATGAATAAATAAAATGGATATGGTGTATTTTTTTTTATTTCTGCTAGTACTTTCAAATGCTTCGCGCAATTCATCATCAGGCTTTATTATCCATCAGAATCAAAACTGGGAGACGATTTTAAATGTGTTTATCCAACCGAAAGATGTTTTTAAGAATGAGCTATTTGTTAACGGTTATATGGTGTTGGAGCGTGCAAATCGCAACGCTAAATTTTAAATATTTAAAGTGAGAATGTTTTATGTATTTTGTAATTTGGTAAATCCACGTATTTTCTTTTATAAGTGTTTTTCAGTTAATATGATATGAACTAAGTAGATAGTTCAAGTAACAGAGTGATATGTCTTACTTTGGAGGTTTTGTTTTCCTCAAGAATTCTTTACTTCTGGATCAATTGTTTTTTATGAACATAATAAAATAGGCAGCATATATTTACATTACAAGGTATGATTGACTCTTTGTAATATATGCTGCCTATTTTATTATGTTAATATATATATATATATATATATATATATATATATATATATATATATATATATATATATATATATATATATATATATATATATATATATATATATATATATATATATATATATATATATATAGCAGTCAGTTATGTGTCATACACGCTTAGGCGATCATATATTTTTCTATACATGACTGACGAGGCAGATATTTTCCAGCACTAGGTTCCTATTTCTTTCTGCCGTAGAGTTGCCATCTAAATATTTTTTTAACCACCAATAAACTTTGTCCATTGTTTTTTTTTAATTTTTCTTATTATATAATTTACTCTATTTACCTCAATTTAGCTGTGTTGAGCGAGGTTCGAAACCGGTTAGCTAGCCCGTTTTTAATTTTTACTTTTTATTATCATGAGTGGTAATAATAAACTAATTTTTGTCTGTTCGTGGCAGTGATTTAAAAGTTTATAAATTATTCTAATTAATTTTCGAAAAAATGAAGTCAGTTCTTGTAAAAAAAATACATTGTTCATCAAAAAATATTTTCTTAACAAAATAGTGTTCATAATATATCTTATTTATAAAAGCAATAAAAAAGTTTTCTAATTAGATAATGCATTTTTATTTTATCTTTAAGATCAAAAGTTTGGTAACTGGAGGTCTGTTTTACGAAAAGAAACAAAAATAATTTCAATACTACAAGAATTAAATGGTACAAAAATTAATTCCTCGAAATTCCATAAAATTAAATTGTAAAAAAAAAAAATTAACAGCATTTTCTAAAAAAGAAACCTTTCTTAAATTATTTCTTTAATCTGTGAGTAAGTTCTGAAAGTTTCATTAAAATCCAACAATTATTTGATTTTCTGCAAGAATTTACAAATCAATGTGTTTTTCACCGCAAAAAAAGATGCTAAAATTCCCTATACAATTTTTTGGTCCGCCGCTGACGCAAGAAAAACAAACAATTTGCCAACAATTTTGAACGTTCTAAAAAGAACAAAATAATATTATAAAATATGTAATAATATAATAATCAGTACTCTAATTAAAAAAAAAAATTATTTTACAAAACAAATAAATATGCATTAACATAAACTCCTTCATTCTTATATATCTTTCTATTTTTATTTTCATTATTTATATTCGTACTAATGTACTCATTTTTGTCATTATTATCCCAACGTTTCGACTATTGTGCCCTCTATCCTTCTTCAGGTGTCTGTCAGTCCAGATAACCTACAGGATTTTTTAACCGAAACGTTTATTTAATATACCGCGTTAGATTTTTCTCGCTTTTTTGTCCAAATCTTCCAATATCTTGTCTTGCTCTGTTCGTTTTTATAATCCTCTAAGCTGTTATTTTATGAGCCAACCCTGAAGCTAGAACGAAGTTTTAAACCTAATTGTCTTACTGCCCCGCCCCATGCTGAAGCCTTGCTGTCAAGCTTGACTCCCTCAACCATTTTCTTTTTCTTTCGTTATTAATGCCTTCGATTTCTATTCGAACAACACGTATAAGATTCGCCAGCGGCGCGTCGAAGTAGTCAACTTGACTCACTTCTAGCAGTTGACTACTTCTACGTGCCGCTGGTGAATCTTATACGTGTTGTTCTTGTACTAAGTATTATCGTTCAATACCAACCTTTGTGTGATTATTCTATTCAGTAACCTTCCCTAGGTTACAACATGTACTCAACGTTTTGGTCATAGAACGCACCAGCCTTCTTCATATGTCTGTCTCACTCAGTAATCTTATCTTTGAACGTAACCCTTTATTGAATCAACGAAGTTAGACTGTTCTCAACCTGCTTTACAAGTCTTGCGAATATCTTGTATTAGTTAATTCTCTACATTTTAAAGTAAAAAAAAAATTGCTCCTATTCTTTCAGTCGTCATATCCATCCGTGACTATCTTGACTTCATCCCACGGAGATGAAGTCAAGAACCACCGTTTTCTCTTCATACATGATCCGCCATGCCTAATTTCAGCATCTCAAAAATGATCATAGCAACCAAAAGGATAGCGCTTGCCTGATTAGAAAGGCATTCCTTGTGTCAAAATTCAAAAATCAATAACCTTTTAGAATTTGCTTAATCGAACTCCAGTAATTACAAAAATCGAACATTATATAACGTAAGTTTCAGATGAAAAAAAATATATATATATGTATATATATATATATATATATATATATATATATATATAAGTAGACATTGAAGTCAACACACAGCGGCGACAGTCTGTTTCATTCGTAAACGCATAACAAGGACCGCGTTTAAGAATGGAACAGGCTGTCGCTTTTATATGCGCTCTATTTTCGATATTGAACACTTTAACTTATAAATATAACATACCTTAAAATATATATATATATATATATATATATATATATATATATATATTGGCGCATGGCCGCTTGCTGACCATGAGACATGGGTTCGAATCGCACAGCGTTTTATTTGCCAGAAAGGAGACTTATAGTTATCACTCTGGAGGGGGACTATCCCAACGTGCGGCATCTTTGGAAAGTCATATGTGCTTAAAAATAAAGCGCTGAGAAGTCATTTGATAAAAATTGCCTGAGGATACCGTAAGGTTGAAACCAAGATAGGGAATTCTACTGATCTCCTTATTTTTAATATATATATATATATATATATATATATATATATATATATATATATATATATATATATATATATTAAGGCATTTTTATGTTTATACATTCTTTTTTATAGATACAAATATTTAAGTAAATGTTCTGTTTATAATAAACAGTATTAACAACATTTACCGGCCTGAATGTCCGAGAGATTGTCAAAGAAAATATGCGTTCTCCGACAGGAATCGAACCTGTATCCTCTACGGAACCGTCATATAGCCTGACGTGCTTAATCTATAAAAAAAATAAAAGAATGTATAAACATAAAAATCTCTTAAAATAATTGTCGATCTTTGTCCATTTCATTATATATATAGTCCATTTCATTATATATATATATATATATATATATATATATATATATATATATATATATATATATATATATATATATATATATATATATATATATATATATATATATATAAGGGGGCTGAAATACTTCTGCAAAATTCTACAATCAATTACAAGAAAATCATTTTTCTACATGAGAGTCCTATATAATCTAATTACTTGTATATATTTTCCACAATATTTAAACATTTCAGCACGCATAAATTAGATGACATTTAACAAATGCACAAAGCCAGATGTTATCTTTGAAAGTCGACTAGCTTCGATTTCTTGTCTAATTTCCATAAAGCCAATCATTTTTTTTTATTTATTTATTTGCTTTGTCTTCTCGTTTTGTTAAGTACAGTTGTTTATATAAAGTCCCATTGAAAATATCACAATTTTAAAACCAAGAACGAAAATATCTGGAAAAGTTTGAAGGATTTGGATTTGAGCTGGTAGTTTATAGTTCCAGGCTTGTATTTGTGATAACTAGACTCTTCGACGCGGCACCACGAAAAAGGTTCATCTTAGATGAGTCGTACGTTCAGCAGATATTTCAAGCGCTCTGTATATTATTTTGATAAATCGTTTTCAAACAAGTTTTCTCACTGCTTAAAACGAGTCTCACCAGGAATAATAATCTGCCTTTCTACAAATGAAAGTTTTCAAAATTGAAATAGCGCCTTTCCGGCGGGAAATCAAAACCTGGTCATGATAGAAATCATAAAGATTTGGCCCCATAAAGACATTCTAGTTGCTTCCTTAATTAGCACGTTCAGTTGCAAGTGAGAGAAGAAGAGCTAATAAATCCCTGACAGAAGAAATTTGGATTATACTTTCAATTCCCTATAAATAGCAGAATATGATGCCTGTCCAAAATATCGCGGTGATTTGTGTTTGTTTTTGTGTTGTTTTTTTGTTTGTTTTTTTTTTAACACGAGCGATAAAATATGAAATATTCAACAGCATTCCTAAAGATTTTTATTATTCGCAAATAAAAGAAAAAAAGAATTGTCTTCACTGAAATTTTAAATCTTTCATGCGTTTTCATTTCTGCCATTTAAGCAATGAAACTATTTTACTCTTGTCCTCATCTTTATTGTCATATTCACGACGTTTCGGTCGTCGTACGTTCCGGCCTTCTTCATATTGATTGGAATTTTTAACGAACCCCTTTATTTTGTCCAGCGGGGTAGATTGTTCTCGTTCCACGTGCTTCTTCACGATGTCTCAGTTATCTCCCTTTAAATCAATTCTCCAAGTTTTTGTCCACCACTGCAGTAGCCACTTTGGGTCAAGTCACTGGATCCAACTCATGTACCCACTGGGTCATATGTCCTCGATAACACATGACCCAGTGGACATCTGTGCATGAATTTTTGGAATTTATAAACCTAATGTTTCAGTAACAATTTTTACCAGAGTTCATATTGCAATTTTCTAATTATTATTACTTATTATTATTATTATTATTATTATTATTATTATTATTATTATTATTGCTCCCTATTGCTGGTGCCCGTATATTATTCATTACTATGTTTGGGCGGCTTAGGAGATTTTTGTGGACTAGCTTATGTGGGGATTCCTTAATTTTTCGTATTTTCCAGTAATGTTCTCTATCAGCCTCATCCCAAGTTGGGGGGTGAACTCCCTTTTCCGTCTATATGTAAAACGTCGTGAATATGACAATAAAGATGAGGACAACAGTGCGAACCATGTAAATAATGTAAGGAATTGCAATACCCAATCTCAGAAATATAGACAAATCCTGAATAATGCCGTAGTGTACAACAGCTGAAACGTCGTGGATATGACAATAAAGATGAGAACAACAGTCCGAACCATGTAAATGATGTAAATAATTGCAATACCCCATCTCAGAAATATAGACATTGAAGAAAATGAAACATTTGGCATTTCTGTTGCTATTCAGTCATCTCTAACCTTAAGACTAAAACTTCCAAACCCCTAAAATCTGTCTTCGAGTGTACGTCAGCTAATATGTTCTTGGCCACTGGTAACGGCACTTTGACGAATAAAAGCAAAGCTAGGAGCCAGCAAAAGGGGATACATTTTCTTAAGTGGGGTTCTAAACTGGTAGTCGTAAATTTCCCTGCTTAAAATACATGGATACTGACTCATGTATCTAATAAATATAATATTTATAATAGTAAGGAATAATATTAAAATAATCCATTAATTGCTTCAAAAATACTTGAATCTACCTAGTTTAATTTAAGCCTCTTTCAGTTTGGCCTTGTGTCGTACATAGCTAATCGCAATTTAAATTCACTGGCGATATTATTTTATTCTCAGCATCAATATCATCCGTATTATCATCTTCCGACATATTTTCTTTTTTATCTTTCTTTTTTATTTCTCTTTCTTTTTTATTTCGCTTTCTTTTTTATTTCTCTCTCTTTTTTATTTCTCTTTCTTTTTTATTTCCCTTTCTTTTTTATTTCTCTCTCTCTCTCTTTTATTTCTCTTTCTTTTTTTTATTTCTATCTCTTTTTTATTTCCTTCTTTTTTATTTCGCTTTCTTTTTTATTTATTTCTTTTTTATTTCGCTTTCTTTTTTATTTCTCTTTCTTTTTTATTTCCCTTTCTTTTTTATTTCTCTCTCTCTCTCTTTTATTTCTCTTTCTTTTTTTATTTCTATCTCTTTTTTATTTCCTTCTTTTTTATTTCGCTTTCTTTTTTATTTCCCTTTCTTTTTTATTTCCCTTTCTTTTTTATTTCACCTTTTTTATTTCTCTTTCTTTTTTAAATGGCCTTCTTTTTTATTTCTCTTTCTTTTTATTTATTTCTCTCTTTTTTATTTCGCTTTCTTTTTTATTTCTCTTTCTTTTTTATTTCTCTTCCTTTTTTAATTCGCTTTCTATTTTATTTCTCTTTCTTTTTTAATATGCTTTCTTTTTATTTCTCTTTCTTTTTATTTATTTCTTTTTATTTCACCTCCTTTTTTATTTATTTCTTTTTTATTTCTCTTTCTTTTTTAATTTGCCACCTTTTTTAATTCTTTTTTATTTCTCTTTTTCATTCGCTTTCTTTTTATTTCTCTTTCTTTTTTATTTCTCTTTCTTTTTTATTTCTCTTTCGTTTTTATTTTCTCTTTTTAATTCGCGTTCTTTTTTATTTCTCTTTCTTTTTTATTTCTCTTTCTTTTTTAATTCGCCTTCTTTTTTAAAATTCTACTTTGAACGCCTCCTTAACGACTCTGCTCTCTTTTAACCATCTGAAATGACCGTTTTTAACTTCCATCAACATATGGCTGATGCTAACCTCCAGCAGAGTGACTCATTGCACTGTAACGGACATGAAGTGGAAAGAGTATATTGAACCAGTTGCTAAGTCTGCAGCTAAGAAACTTGATTCATTATGTCGTGCGAGACAATTTTTCGCGCTAGAACCTATCTTACATATTTATATAAGTCTACCATTCGTCGATGCTTTGAATATTACTGCCGCATCTGGCCTGGTGCTCTTGTTATATATCTAGAGATTCTTGATAAAATCCAGAGAAGAATCTGCAATGTTATTGATCCTGAACTGGCATCTCAGCTTCAGTTCCTTTCCCACGTAATGTAGTTTCCCTGTGTCTTTTCTATAAATACTTTCATGGTAATTGGTCTGATGAATTTTCCTCAATGGTACCTAGACTCTATGAACTTAATCGCAATACTAGATTGGCGACAAGCTTTCATCATTTTACAGAAGAAATGACAAGATATAAGTTCCATGCAAACATTTTTTTCACTCGTAACTATAGCTTGTAGAACTCTCTTCCGTCTTCTGTTCCCTGTCAACTTTAATCTTCAAAAATTAAAATGCAATGTCAATCATTAACTTCTGTCTTCTTAATTGTTGTTCTTTTATTGTCTTCTCCCTTGAATAGTTTATTTTTCTCGTAATTCTCTAACACTCAGTACCCCCCCCCCCTTGCGTCTTAGTGGCTTTATTGCCTTGCTTGGGGGTGAAATGATTTTTTAAAAATCGATTTCTTTTTTTTCAATTCGCTTCCTCTCTTCTGCTTGTTTTGTTTCTTTTATGACTTTCCTTCTTATTTTCACACCCGGGGAGTAATTGATGATTTTCACTGGAGACCAAAAGCGAAATTAAGTTCTCTCAGTGTCTCAGGACCATTCTCAATATCCCAGCGGATTTGGGCAGAATTGTCATCTAGATCGGTGATTGTCAAAAATACGTCACGAGGAAGATAGATTCAATTCTCTTTCGATCTCGTCTTCCTCTCGCCTCTTCTTTAGGGTTTTGGCGCGAACTGTTCTCTGATCTATTAATATTTATTTATTTCTTCTTGTTTCTTTTCTTTCTTCTTATAATCTGTTTATATTTTGCTCTTTGTTTTCCTCTCGTGAATTCCCCCTCCTTCTCTACTTCACTTATTTAACCTTTTCTTTGCCCATCTTTCGTCTTCTCCTTTTTCATCTTCTACTACTACTTCTTCCTCCTCCTCCTGCTCTTCTTCTTCTTCTTCTGCTAC
>OZ038489.1:17278005-17335505 GCA_964036315.1 Acanthosepion esculentum | reverse complement strand
TTGGCATATGGTTTGTAAAAACCATTATTCAAGTCTAAGGTCCCATTGAGAAAGTTGGTCTCTTTAGCATTGGTGGTAGTGGTAATATTTAGCTCGTGATCTTTGAAAACATTTGCCAGTTCCTTTCTCAATCGGTACCGCCACAGATTCACTAAAAATGAGCATCTGTGATGAAAAAATAACCCAAACAATGAAAAACAAAGTTTTATCTTTAAAATCTTTATGTTATTATCAAGAGGAAAGATCAAAGGATTTTTTTAATTATTAAATTATATATTTTAATCCTTTTTAGAACGTTCGAAATTTCGGTTAAAAATCTTGTTTTTCTTGCGTCAGCGGGGGACCAAACATTAGTAGAGGAAATTTTAGCATCTTTTTTGCGGTGAAAAACACATTGATTTGGAAATTCTTGCAAAAATCAAATAATTGTTGGTTTTTAATTACACTTTCAGAACATATTCACAAATGAAAGTATTTAGTTTGAAAATGTTTCTTATAGAAAATCTTAGCAAAAACATTTTTTACATCTATTACCCCCGCCTTCCATTTATTTAATTTTATGAACTGTCGAGAAATTAATTTTTGTACTGCTTCGTATTTATATTCGTTACACGTAGAACACCTTGGAGAATTTTAATCATTTTTTTTAATAGGACCCCAGTTACAGAAAGTCTGTTCTGAATGATAAAATAAAAAATGCAATAAAACTAAGACATTATTTAATTAGAAAAGCTTTTAATTGCTTTTGTGAATAAGATACATATGAACTATTGTCTTAAAAGATTTTTTGATAAATAATGAATTTTTACAAGAATTGTTTGTATTAAATTATAATTAGAATAATTTATAAAGTTTTAAATCTAAAATTTTGTATTAATTTTTTAGATTAGGTGATGCTTTTATTAAGTAAAAACTATATTTACTAATCAAAAAAGGAAACACTTGTGACAATTCAGTATTTTGAAAAGAATTTTAAGTTTTTTCGTGTGTATAATTTTTGTAAATACTGACATCCATATGCAACATTATCAGAAAACAAGAATGGGTACGATAGTAAAGTTAAAGCCAACGAACAAAAATACACTAAAACATCAGATCATGGAATATATCATTGTTCCAACAAATAACTAAAACAAAAAAATTTATTAAATTTAAATTAGTTTTGAAACACACCAAAGTATTTAGCATACAGGAAATATTAAATTTAATCTATTTGTTTGAAAATAAAACTAAAATAAAAGCTTTAAGAAAGATTTTTAATTTTTAGAATTTTTTTTTAACCTTAATAAAAGGTATTACGTTTCTATGGAGTTACCTAATTGTGTGTGTGTGTGTGTGTGAATATATATATATATATATATATATATATATATATATATATATATATATATAGCCTAGTTGAATTATTTTAATTTTTGCAAAGCAAACACCGAGCTGCATTTGGTCTTGCATTATGATTATCAATATTGATTTTTGTTGACCAAAGTGATTTTATTGCAAAGAAACCACATGCTGTTAGTCTGACCTGTGCCCAAAATGTGAAAGAAAACGATGCTATCAACGTGACAGCTTCAAAATCTTACTTATGTATTTCAACTAATCAATTTCATATAAATAAAATTATATTTTCTTTCTTTTAAAAAAAAAAAAAAAAAAAAAGCATCAACTGCACAAATTTACATTGAGGCGTATAATTTAGACAAAACAAATCAACGTTAATATTTTTAATCCAATATTCTGTAATTTAATGAATTCATCTTGCAGATGCTGCAAAAAAGGCAGAGGAGGATTCAAATGGCCTTTGCAGACTTGCACTTCACCAAGCAAGAAATGATACAGTCAATTGACATCTCAGCAGGGCCAACTTATTTTCTATCCAATTCATATATTGGCAAATTGAGAATTCTTCTCTATCCCATTATTCAAAATAACACACTAATTAAACAGAAAAGTTCCTTCTCTAAAACGAGAGGTGGAACAGTCAGGTTATAGAGCACTGATATGCAATGTGACCCGTTTCTGCTGAGGGAATTTGGTACAGTGTCTAACTCCTACACACGGGGAGGGCCAGGGGAAATAATGAGCAACAATTGCACAAATTTACATTGAGCTATATAATTTACAAAAAAAGAATGCGTACTATAGTAAACTTAAAGCAAAAGTACATAAAACACAATACAATGAAACATCAGATTATGGAATATATCATTGTACCAACAAATGACTTAAAAATGGCAAAAATCAGAAATTCATTTTTGTATGTTCCAAAGTTTATATTAGTTTGTATTTTAAAAAAAGGATCCTAGTTACAGAAAATCTGCTCTGAATGATAATTTAAAAACAAAACAATAAAACAAAAAACATTATTTAATTAGAAAAGCTTTTAATTGCTTTTATGAATAAGATATATTATAGCGACTATTGTCTTAAGGAAAAAAGTTTGATGTACATTGTTGACAATTATGGCTGTTCTAGTTTCTAACGCCCAGTGACATGTAATGGTCTGATGAACTCTGGGAGAAGTTAGCCGCTGGCTTACATACGCTGGCGGTTTTGGTAGGTATAAATTCATTTACCTAACTACGGAGGCAGAGCTAGGGATCTGGTGCTCCAAAGATGACTGGGTACCCCTATTTAATGCAATTAAGTCAGTCAAGCTAGCTCAGACATTCAAGAGTCTATAATGCCAACCATCACGGTCCTGCATTAAGGTCGGTAGGTCACTAGGGAGGCATTCCATGTGTCATAAAATATCTGGTCAATGTAGATGGTTGCTGGCTGACCAATTTGTCTTGCTCCATGGCTAGGTGTCCAGAACAGTAGATCACTTGCAAGTTCTTGTTTTGCTCGCCAGCAGTGTTCTGCAAAGTGCATTCTGAGTTCACCTAAGATTGTAGAAATATCAGGGATGGGTCCATAAAACTGTGATTTAGTTGGATGTTGTCTTCAAAATTAATCAGAAATTCATTTTTTTTTGTATGGTTTAATGATTATATTAGTCTTCTTCCCGGTTACAAAATATCTGCTATGAATAATAATATTAAAATATTTATATTAATATAAAATCTGCTACTAATAATAAAATTTTTTAAAACGACAATAAAACTAAAACATTATTATCTGTCTATACTTCTGAGATGAAGTATTATGTAAATTATTTACATTATTCGGACTATTGTCCTCATCTTTGTCGTCATATTTATTACAACGTTTCAGCCGTTGTACGCTCCGGCCTTCTTCAGGTGGTTGCAATGTCGAACTGACCCCTTTATTTAGCTCACTGGAGTAGACTCTTCGTTCCATCCGCCATGTTTAATGGATGACAGTTATCAGTTATGTCCTGTTCTCCACAGATCTTAACCAGATATTGAACTCACACCCTTTGGGTCCTGTCACTGGATCTAACTAACGCCTTTATCCACTGTGCCATGTGTCCTTGAGGACATCAGTGTATGAATTTCTGGGGATTTTAAACTTAATGTCTTCAACAACCATTTTTTACCATTATTTAATTAGAAAGGCTTTTAATTGCATTTATGAATAACATGTATTATAGAGACTATTGTCTTAAGAAAAACGTTTGATGTGTATTGCTGTCATTTTAACAACTTTCGCCGCTATAGTTTCTAACGCCCAGTGACAACATGTAACGGTCTGATGAACTCTGGGAAACGTTAACCGCTGGCCTACAGACTCTGGCGGTTTTGGTAGGTACAAAATCATTTACCTAACTATGGAGGAAGAGCTAGGAATCTGCTGCTCTAAAGATGACTGGATAGCGCCATCCAAGAGCAGCACTGATCACCAGATATCTAAACATTGCTTGATTCATATCTAAATATATATTTCTGTTTTCCCCATCTCTCTCTCTCTCTCTCTCTCTCTCTCTCTCGCTTTATTTCCTTCTTTCTTTCTCACTCACTCACTCACACATTTTATTTTAATAAATGGATTTCAGGTTTATATATTATGGTATACTCATTATTTACATTATTCGGACTAATGTCCTCATCTTTGGCGCCATATTTATTACAACGTTTCGGCCATTGAACCCTCCGGCCTTCTTCAGGTGGTTGCAATGTCGAACTGAACCCTTTATTTCGCTCGCTGGGGTAGACTGTTCTAGTTCCACGTGTCATGTTTAATGAATGTCAGTTATCAGTTATCTCCTGTTTATTTCCCTCTGAAAGTTCTCCACTGCCTTAACCGGATACTGAACTCAGACTCTTTGGATCCTGTCACTGGATCTAACCAACGCCTTTATCCACTGTGCCAGATGTCCTTAAAATATGGCACGTGGAACTAGAACAGTCTACCCCAGTGAGCGAAATAAAGGGTTCAGTTCGACATTCCAACCACCTAAAAAAGGCCGAAGCGTACAACGGCCGAAACGTTGTAATAAATATGGCGACAAAGATGAGGGCCTTACTCCGAATAATGTAAATACTGTATATAATACCTCATGTCAGAAATATAGACAGATACTGAAAGGCCGAAACTTTATGATAAATATGGCGACAAAGATGAGGACCTTAGTTCGAATAATGTAAATAATATATATAAGACCTCATGTCAGAAATATAGACAGATACTGAAGGGCCGAAACTTTGTGATAAATATGGCGACAAAGATGAGGACCTTAGTCCGAATAATGTAAATAATATATATAATACCTCATCTCAGAAATATAGACAGATACTGAAGGGCCGAAACTTTGTGATAAATATGGCGACAATTATGAGGACCTTAGTCCGAATAATGTAAATAATGTATATAATAGCTCATCTCAGTAATATTCACAGATACTGAAGGGCCGAAACTTTGTGATAAATATGGCGACAATTATGAGGACCTTAGTCCGAATAATGTAAATAATGTATATAATACCTAATCTCAGAAATATAGACAGATATGGTATATTCACCGATTTCACATATAAACATTTCAAAATGTGCATTGTACACATATTCTGTAACAGAGATTTAGATTAACAGATTACAGATTCAGTTAATAGATTACCACAAGCTGAAAATGCCCATTTATCCTTATTTATGGATTCTTTTATTTAATGTGGTGAACAGTCATTTTCCCCCTGACAATAACGGCCAGTTGACTTTTCTAACAACAGAATATTAAACAATCAAGAGTTGCGTGTAAAGGGCTAAAAATAGTCCACGGGGTTGCAAGAACATTACAAATGGAGCTTTTGAGAAATGGCGTAAAGAAAGCCATAAAAAGTGAAGAGCAGAAAATAGACGTTGAAATTAAACGGAAGAAATAAAGTTACGACAGGAAAGCGTGATGGATGCCTGTCAGATTTCAAAAAGCATCTATAAATACTCAAGAGCACTCAAAATCTACAAACTTATTTTTTTCTTTGCCGAGAGCAAAATGTCTGTACAAATCAAGACCGTCTCTTCCCCATAAATATACATAGAATGAGATATATACAAAGAGAGAGAGAGAGAGAGAGACTCTTATTGATGCATACATAACAATCTCACAACAAATAAACGAATAAAATTCTTAATCACTTCAAAAAATGAACGATCTTCCATTTGACAAGGAGGGCCGGAATATCCTTTCTTAGAATTAACTGCCAAATAAATATAGTATTTATAGTCACCCGTACAAGAACAGAGACTTAATCAAAAGAAATGACCGAAATAAAATCAAAATTACTGACTGTCGTAAATTCTTTGACATCGGACGCTCCTAATAACACATCCTTCAAAACGCACTTCTTTCCACTACTTAGTGAACCATAATTTATTGATGTGTTTTATATTTCGTTCCTCGCTGGTTGAGCTGAGTTCTAGTTTTACCATTTACCCTGTCTATCACTCGCGGAATAATATTCTTTTAAGTTTGTTGGCTTTTCAAGATGGCTGCCATTTACAAGAATGTGAGTAAAATGATTTGCCTGTCAGTATAGCCTCGTTATCAACTCTAGACGCTGGACTAGCACTTAATTTAAAGAGGATGAATTAATGGGTATTATATTCCTTTTTTTTTCTTTGGTTTGGGCTTTTTTTCTTAATGTTTTGCTTTTATTAAATTTCCTTAGAGAATTTTTAACTTGATTCAAATAGCGATTTATTGGCGATCATTGAAACTTGATTCTTTTTTTTTCTTTCACTCTAGTGATAATCATGATTAACTTCGAAAGCTGATATGTTTCCGTTCAATGTAGACAATCCACAAATTATTTCATATTATTTCAACTCAGGCTGAATAACAATTCGCCCACTCCATACAATCGTGTGCCAGTTGACATATTAATTGCGAAATGGAACAGGAGATTGGACGTATATCATTTGCTTTAAAAACTACAGACATACACACACAGACACACACACACATATTTCAATATCAATAGCCTCTCATTCAATTTCGTAAAAAATAGCTTTCACTTTTATATAGAAAGTAAAAAACGCAATAATGCTATAAACTAAACTTACGAATGAAAAAAGCAAGCGAGAAAATCACCTAGAAGAAGCCCAAGGCATGCCTACAGACACAGTTCCCTGTCAAAGCATGAAAAAAAAATTATTTGCTAATAGCTTATGAAGACCGAAAGCGGTCAGTCACATTGGACAATTTGTTTAAATTCATCTCGGGAACCAGAGAAATAGTTCTAGCTATAGAAAATTGGATAAAAAAATCTTAAAGAAATCTCCATAAACTTTTCATTAGTCTTCTAAGCTTCAACGTCCAATGTCTACTTTTTGAAACACACGCACGCACGCACGCACACACGCACGCACGCACGCACGCACGCACGCACACACACTTAAATATCGTTAATACTATTTATTATAAAAAGAGCATTTAGTTAAATATTTGTGTCAATATAAATAACGTATAATAATAAATATATTAAAATAACTATCGGACTTAACCCATTTCATAATATATATTTATATATACATATATATATATATATATATATATATATATATATATATATGATGAAAATGTGGAAAAGACAAAACAAAATCCGAATATGTGAGTTTACTGTTTTTTATTTTGTTTTTGTTTTTCTGTCGACGTCAGACGTTTCGGTCAAATAGACCTTCTTCAGGACATGGTTAATGGAGACATATTTATATTAAATTTAAGTTAAATGAAGAGACGATATATACACGACTATATATATATATATATATATATATATATATATATATGTATATGAAATTTATCGGACGTTCAGACCGGCAAATGTTGTTAATACTGCTTATTATAAAACAGACCATTTACTTAAATATTTGTGTCTATATAAATAACGTATAACTATAACACACACACACATATATATATATATATATATATATATATATATATATATATATATATATATATATATATATATATATATCTTAAATTTAAAATCTCTTCTCTTCTACCTATTATGTTTTTGAGTGTTGTTTCATCATGTTTGTAATTATTATGCATTTGGTTACAATAGTATAAGTTAATAGTATTATGTTTATTTTCATGTACAATATTATTATCAAGTCATTGTTATATTTACTAATATATATATATATATATATATATATATATATATATATATATATATATATATTAGTATAACGAAAAATATAAACATTTATGCAGGTTTATTTATGTGTCTACATGTATACATTTTCTTTGGTAGCTTTTAAGTGCTTCACGTGTTTGTGGGTGTAGTGCTGTTCTTTTTTCAAGTATCACTTCTTCATGCATACACAGACTCGATCTTATGAACACAAAAATAACTCATTGATAACAGCTTAGGAAAACCGAAAGTGCCAAGAAACACTGAACAATATTTTCAAAATTTCCCTGTAAACCAAAACAGTAGTCCAAACCGTAGAATTTTTGTAAAAATCTTAAACAAAGAGCTTTCTTAGTAGTCAACCAAACAATATATATATATATATATATATATATATATATCTATATATATATATATATATATATATATACATATATATATATATATATATATATATATATATACATATATATATATATATATATATATATATATATATATATATATATATATATGGTAAATATAGTTTCTAATCACTCCCATATTTATAAAGTAGATAAAACGATTGCACATGGCAATAACAAATATATATTCAATTCGGTCGAAAGTAAAAACATTTGGGCAAAATGAATGAGTGCCTTAAATTTTATACACACTTATTCTATACAGACACGAAGACACACTTATTTTAAACGGACACGAAGCCACTCTTATTCTATACGGACACGAATACACACTTATTCGACGTGGACACGAAGACACACTTATTCTAAACGGACACGAAGACGCACTTATTCTAAACGGACACGAAGACACACTTATTTTAAACGGACCCGAAGACACACTTATTCTACACGGACACGGAGACACACTTATTCTACACGGACACGGAGACACACTTATTTTACACGGACACGAAGACACACTTTATCGAATACAGACACATAACGAGAGTCGAACACAGACAAACACATATTCAAAGATGACCATAAAGTCGGGATATTTGTAAATGAGTCAGTGTAACGTTTTTATATCAACCTATGAAAAGGCTTACATAAATGGCTCACACCCACTTCAAAAGTAACGAGCAATCCAGGTACTACGACGATTAACATGAATGACTGACTCATTCCGATCGAAAATATAATTTTCCTATGTGTCAACTAGTAATGAAAACAATAAGACGACAAACTAATTTGTAGTGGACTAAGAAATATTACAAATGATGAAACCTTTCGATTATTTACACCCTAGTCCAAATTAATTGAAACAACAGCTTTAGTTTCTTTTATTTAACCATACGGTCAGTTTTAGAGCCCCTGGAGTGACAGGGTGTAATCGATTTCTATTTTCTCCTCATATTAGGTCATTTACAATTGTGTGCAGTAATATGGAACTATTTTCGAGATGTATGATGAAATTTGTTTGGCCTTGAAAAATATAGCGTCATCCGTGATGGCATCAGATTTTTATCACGCCCGATTATCACTATTATCTCGACTGTCGATTAGTTGTCCAACGGCCATTGTCTTTGATAGACGTTACTCCAAGGAAAAATTACTAATCTTTTTGGAACGAGCGCACGAAAATTGTAACGCTGCACGAACACACTGGCCAGCCTTACCAGTGAGAAAATCAAAGTACTATAGACTGGCCGGGAAACTCTCCTGATTTAAATGCAATCAAGAATCTGTGGTCAGTCTGTAAGGAACGACTTCGTGGAATGGGCATACGAAGTACTAACATGTGCACTGTGTCATGTTTCATTGGAAAAATACGACAAAAAGTAAATAATTACGGAATTATTCGTTCTGTTGCAATTAATTTGCACAAGGGTGTATCTATCTATCTCATTCTGTTCATATCTATCTATCTATCTATCTATCTATCTATCTATCTATCTATCTATCTATCTGTCTGTCTCATTCTGTTTACTTAAATTATTATAGACTGGCCCGGAAACTCTCCTGATTTAAATCCAGTCGAGTATCTGTGGTCAATCTGCAAACAACGACATCGTGTAAAGGACATACGAATTACTACCACGTGCACTGGGTCATGTTTCATTGGAAGAATACGACAGAAAAGTAAATAATAACAGAATTATTCATTTTGTTTCAATTAATTTGCACAAGGGTGTCTATAATAAGGGAAAACGATATACAAGTAAGATCATCTCTAAGAATAAAAATTTGCAGATCATAAAATATTCATTTCTCTTTCTATTACAATCTGTTAATTTCTGTTTATCTATCTATCTATCTATCTATCTATCTATCTCATTCTGTTTACATAGAGTACAATAGACTGGCTCGGAAACTCTCCTGATTTAAATCCAGTCGTGTATCTGTGGTCAATCGACAAACAACGACTTCGTGGAATGGACATACGAAGTACTAGCATGGGCTCTGGGTCAAGTTTCATTAGAAAAATACGAAAAAAAAAGAAAGGAAATAATAGTGGAATATTCGTTTTGTTTCAATTCATTTGCACAAGGGTGTATATTCCAACCAGGAAAAATTATAAAATTACTAATCTTTTTGGAATGACTAATATGGGCCATAAAAGAAAATTCCGGTGTTCAGAACCAGTTACATATTTCTAGTCATGTTTTAGCAGATGAAATGAAGTCAACAGGTTTCCTAGGTCAATTTGTGGATACCAGTTACTAACATTATTTACATTATTCGGACTATTGTCCTCATATTTGTCGCCATATTTATTACAACGTTTCGGATGTCAGTTATCAGTTATCTCCCGTTAATTTCCCTCTGAAAGTTCACCACTGCCTTAGCCGGGAATTGAACTCACACTATTTTGGTCCTGTCACTGGATCTAACTAACGCCTTTATCCACTATGCCATCCATTAAACATGGCACATGGAACTACAACAGTCTACCCCAGTGAGCGAAATAAAGGGTTCAGTTCAACATTCCAACCACCTGAAGAAGGCCGGAGCGT
This sequence comes from Acanthosepion esculentum, assembly GCA_964036315.1. Classification (NCBI taxonomy): domain Eukaryota; kingdom Metazoa; phylum Mollusca; class Cephalopoda; order Sepiida; family Sepiidae; genus Acanthosepion; species Acanthosepion esculentum. Next base: position 17,325,003 of record OZ038489.1, on the reverse strand, counting down.
ACAACGGTGGAAACGTTGTAATAAATATGGCGACAAAGATTAGGACAATAGTTTGAATAATGTAAATAATGTACATAATACCTCATCTCAGAAATATAGACAGATACCGAAAGCCGAAAAGTTGTAATAAATATTGCGACAAAGATGAGGACAATAGTCCGAATAATGTAAATAGTATACATAATACCTCATCTCAGAAATATAGACAGATACCAGTTACTGAAATCGGTTTAATATCGATTTGGACTATAAGAAAATTTATTCTATATATTTTTCATAAAGTTGTCTTCATCTTTATTGTTTTTAATCTAATGGTTTGGCTGATGCATTCTTTGTTCTTCCTCATATGCATGCTGTATTCGATAGTCTTTAAAAGTCGATTAAGATTCTGCCTTTAAATGCACGCAACCACTTAATACAATCTTCATTGCCATATTCCTACATTTTCGGCCGTTGTACGCTCCGACCTTCTTCAGGTGATTGGATTTTCAAACCGGAACCTATATTTCGTCCACCAGTGTAGACGTTGATTCAATCCAGTGACTCGACCCAAAGATTTGTGAATTCAGTACCAGCAGTGGTGAACCAAAACTTGGAGTGTTAAGTTAAAGGGAAATAACTGAGACATTCGGAAGAGGCATGGCACGAGAAACTAGAGCGATCTACCCCGAGGGACGAAATTCCAATTACCTGAACAAGGCCAGAGCGTACAACGGTCGAAACGTTGTGAATAGGGCAATAAAGATGTGAATAACGTTGTGAATATGGCAATGAAGATGAGGATAACAGTCCGAATAATTTAAATAATGCAATTAATCATAATGCCTAATCCCAGAGATATAGAGGCCGAAATGTTGTGAATATGGCAATGAAGATGTGAATAACAGTCCGAATAATGTAAATAATGCAAGTAGTCAAAATACCTCATCTCAGAGATATAGAGGCCGAAGTGTTGTGAATATGGCAATGAAGATGGGGATAACAGTCCGAATAATGTAAATAATGCAATTAATCATAATACCTCATCTCAGAAATATAGAGGCCGAAATGTTGTGAATATGGCAATGAAGATGAGGATAACAGTCCGAATAATGTAAATAATGCAAGTAATCATAATACCTCATCTCAGAGATATAGACAGAAATCTAATACAAGATACGCCACATAAATATGATTGAAGAGCATAATAGTGGAAAGTTCAGATTAGAAACAACAAAAGTTAAATCAATAATCCCCAAAAATCGATTAAATCACATTTCATCATAGAGTTTCAGAAGCCAACGGAAAGGATAATACAAAAATCTTATGAATGTCACACGACAGAACATCTGTCGTGTCAAATAACATTCCATCTATAGACTCAGATATTTTGCAACAATATATAGATGTGGCAACATAGACACAGTCAACATAAACGTCTACCGAAAAATAATATCCGTTGTTTGTTGTGGAGCGAAAAACACATCATGGCGCTTTGAAACATTGAAAAACAAAAGGGTCTTAGCCGTTCACGCGGAAGAATAGAAATCCCTATGACACCAACAAATATTGCCTTTTCAATGAACAGAGATCTTGTTCAAGGAAAGTTAAGCGGTTATTTGATGGTCTCGATTGAGATTAACCTTGTTAAATATCTACCTCGATTATCTGAAGGAAGATTTTATACTTGACTAGCGAAACCGGAAGAGCTAAAATCGCAAGGTTCGTGTGAATCTCTGAAGAAATAGCAAGTTCATTTTATCAATATCTTTATTCTTTTCTTTTTATGTGCCCTGTCCTTGTAGCTTTCAAAAAGTTTCGGCTCTCTGCCACCTCCCCCAGACCACGTTCTGTCATCCATTTGCTTAAGCCCACCAAGTATTTCATGCGTTGCTTTCCCTTTGTCTCTCTTTCCCTCTATTCGACCTGTGAGTATCAGATTCTCCAAGGCTTCCTTTCACATTACGTCTCCCAAAAATTTCAGCTGCCTCTTCCTGATGTTAAGTATAAGCTTCCTCCTTGTTTGCATCCTCTCCAAAACCCCATCGTTGCTCACACGCTCAGTCCATGATATCCTTAGCATCCTTCTGTAGAACCATACCTCCGTTGCCACGAGTCTCTTCTTCATCTTTGAGGAGACCGTCCAACATTCGCTGCCGTAAAGGAGGACAGATGTCACGTAGCAGCTCAGTACTCTTTCCATTGTTACCAAAGAAATCCTCCTGTCTCGTAATACTCTGCCTAGCTTTTGGAATGCGTCTTGGCCATGCCAATATGGTCGGTCCATGATATCCTTAGCACCATTCTGTAGAACCACATCTCCGTCGCTTCGAATCTCTTCTTCATGTCACGTAGCAGCTCAGTATTCATTGTTACAAAAAAAAAACCCTCCTGCCTTTCCTAAATCTTCTAAAAGCGGCGATAAGACATTACAATAAATAACTAACAGGCAGAATTTAGTATTCGTGAGGTTACTATTTACTGGAATTCATGAGCTCCCTTTTTCTTAAAGAATTATTTTTTTACATATAAATCTGAAACAAACTGAACATACCAAAGACAATAGTGCTATGTATATATTTATACTTCTCAAAGAGAAAAGCGACAAGAGACCGTGACAATTTGGTTCAAAGAAAGCACAACTTCACAACTTAGAGAGGAATATCGTACTATCAAAAATATACAATTTAGGAACCCAGCATTTCCACTGGCATTTTATCTTTAATTTTATTAAAGAAATAAAATGACATTTTCATTGATTTCGTATATAATTAAAATAAAAATAAGTATAGATTTCACTTTTTAAAAAATGAATTTTCCTTTTACCCATCAGGATTGTGTAATATTTTCATTTGTAATATATATATATATATATATATATATATATATATATATATATATATATATATATATATATATTAAATAAAAACAGACCACTTTAAGGTTCCATATAATAAATTATTTCACCACAGCCCTTTTAAAGGACCGCGGATCGTCAGATTTTACTTCCAAAGGTTGAAACGAAAAATGAAAAGAAATTTACACATTTATGACGGGCAGTACTAATATATGTAAATTAACGAAATTAAAAGGGCTGTGGTGAAATAATTTATTATATGGAACCTTAAAGTGGTCTGTTTTTATTTAAATTATTAGCTCTGATTTACATTGAGCTCTCTGGATTTTATCCTCCTTGGGTCGACCCATGCGGATTACCTAGTTTTTAGTAAACTATATATATATATATATATATATATATATATATATATATAATGCTATAAAAACTTCGAAGTGATAAAATGGAACTAAATAATCTTTAAATAGTGGAAAATATTGCACAACCCTGCAAATGGGTAAAACGAAAATTCATTTTTTAAAAAGTGAAATTTATACTTATTTTAATATATATATATATATATATATATATATATATATATGCCATTCACAGATAATACTGTTTCGCTGTATCAGAGCTCCCCAGTGCGACTAGAGACCCAAATGCCTCATGCCCGGATTGAAACCCAATTGATTTGGTGTTAGTCAGAGTCTCTAACACTGAGATATCTTCACTCGACAGAATGAGTCAGCCAAATCTAGCGTATTATTTTTACAAATATAAACAAACGCCAAACAACCGAAGTGCTCCATTCCTTTTACTGAAGAGCTTCACATTCACACACGTGGCTGTTGGTTATAGAATTAGTTTGTCATTCAATAGTGCTCAAATGAAAATATATTTTCAATATATATATATATATATATATATATATATATGTGTGTGTGTGTGTGTGTGTGTGTGTGTGTGTGTGTGTGTGTGTGTGTGTGTGTGTGTACATTTTTAAAATTATGTGATCAGTTGAATCCGCTACCCATTTTAAAATTTAAAAGCTCTTTTTTTTTTCACGTGTACTGAGCACATTTTTTATAATACTCATTCCTGGTCTGATAAAACACTGACGATTAAAATGTTATGTATATATGTACATTGGTTATTTTAGGGTATTATATCAAAAACATGTAAAAAAAACGCTACAGAAATGCAATCATGTTTCGATGCGTATTTACACATCTCATCAGGTGATAGTACATAACTGGTGAGTAGTTATGGCTATTTACTGGCTATTTACTAACGCCTGATGAGTTGTGTTAATACGCATCGAAACATGTTTGTATTTGCGTAGCGTTTTTAAATGTTTTTTAATGTAATATACTAAAATAAAGAATATTGCTCTACTTTTGTATTGAGCTCTCTTTTAAAGTGAATATTACGACGCCGGAATTGGATTCTATTTGTTCTTATTTTACAGATACACACACACACACACACACACACACACACACACACACACACACACACACATATATATATATATATATATATATATATATATTTTAAACATGTTGTGTTGAATGCTAAAGACAACATAGTCCTGCATATTTTCTTTTGAATTTTCTCATATGCAGGACTATGTTGTCTTTAACATTCAACACAACATGTTTAAAAGAAACGTTGCTGCCAAATTGCACATATATACGTGCCATGTTTAATGGATGTCAGTTATCAGTTATCTCCTGTTAATTCCCCTCTCCAAGTTCTCCACTGCCTTAACCGGGTATTAAACTCACACTCTCCAGTCACTGGATCTAACCAACGCCTTTATCCACTGTGCCATCTGTCCTCAAGAACATCGCACGTGGAACTAGAACAGTCTACCCCAGTGAGCTAAATAAAGGGTTCAGTTCGACATTCCAACCACCTGAAGAAGGCCGGAGCGTACAACGGCCGAAAAGTTGTGATAAACATGGCGACAATGATAATGATAGTCCGAATAATGTAAATAATGTACATAATACCTCATCTCAGAAATATAGACAGGTATATATATATATATATATATATATATATATATATATATATATATATATATATATATATATGAGTATGTATATGTATGTATATATATATATTATGTTGGTAATGAATACCCTACTTTATTTTTTAATCATTTTATAAGAGCATTTTTAAATATGTGTAACTTGAAAAGAAAACTTCATTGATAGTTCTGTTTACTTGTCAGGTTTTCCAGTTGTTCTTTCGGGCAAAGAAACAGTCAATTAACAGTTATTGAATAGTTGAGGTGAAAAACAGGATTGACGACGCCAACCCACGGACAGATAGATAGATAGATAGATAGATAGATAGATAGATAGATAGATAGATAGATAGATAGATAGATAGGAACAGACTGAGATAGATAGATAGATAGATAGATAGATAGATAGATAGATAGATAGATAGGAACAGACTGAGATAGATAGATAGATAGATAGATAGATAGATAGATAGATAGATAGGAACAGACTGAGATAGATAGATAGATAGATAGATAGATAGATAGATAGGAACAGACTGAGATAGATAGATAGATAGATAGATAGATAGATAGATAGATAGATAGATAGATAGATAGATAGAAAGAAACAGACTGAGATAGATAGATAGATAGATAGATAGATAGATAGATAGAAACAGACTGAGATAGATAGATAGATAGATAGATAGATAGATAGATAGATAGATAGATAGATAGATAGATAGATAGGAACAGACTGAGATAGATAGATAGATAGATAGGAACAGACTGAGATAGATAGATAGATAGATAGATAGATAGATAGATAGATAGGAACAGACTGAGATAGATAGATAGATAGGAACAGACTGAGATAGAAAGATAGATAGATAGATAGATAGATAGATAGATAGATAGGAACAGACTGTGATAGATAGATAGATAGATAGATAGATAGATAGATAGATAGGAACAGACTGAGATAGATAGATAGATAGATAGATAGATAGATAGATAGAGAGGAACAGACTGAGATAGATAGATAGATAGATAGATAGATAGATAGATAGATAGATAGATAGGATCAGACTGAGATAGATAGATAGATAGATAGATAGATAGGAACAGACTATTTAGATAGATAGATAGATAGATAGATAGATAGATAGATAGATAGCCTACAGTGGTGAATTATATTTAACTTCCATACAAACTTTAAAATCCTCAGCTTTTCACCGTATTTGTCTTTGGTTGAAATCAAAATCGAAGTCCTTTCTTTCCTAAATTCTAAATTTCAGTTTTGTCTGAAGTTATTTCACTCCCTTGACAAAAATCATTTTATTTATTTACATAATTTCTTAAAATTACCCGAAATGGCGATCAAAATAAACGCGTATAAAGTTGGAAAAGAAAACAAATGATTCTTGACTGCCTGCAAGGTTATTGTCATTGTGTTACTTCCCGTATTTAACTTTCATTATTTTATGAAACGAAGAATCTTTTTCAAAACGAAAGTTGCGTCTGGTTGGCGATGAAATTCAAAAGATCTTAACAATTTGATAAAAATTGATCTCGCTGGTTTTCGTAGACGATATTGAGACAGAAAACTTTCAAATCTTAAAGACCAAGGATTTAAATATCTAATTTGTTTATTCCCAACAAGTCGACAAAAATATGGCTCCTCATAAAATTTCCAGACAAATACCTTTGTAATTTCTGTACCTTTAAACTGAGGAAATGTGACAAAAATACTTTTAATGTGTCTAACAGAAAATTATCATTCAGTATTAGATCAAAGCGCATTTAAAATATCAAATGCACATACGTGTGTATATATATATATATATATATATATATATATATATATATATATATATATATATATATATATATATATATATATATATATGGTGGGGGAGTAATCCCTCTTTTATAGAGGTTTCGTTAAAGACGACTGACTAGGTACTGCGATTAAACTTATTAAAATAATAAAAAGATTTGAACACTAATGTTCCATGGTCATAATTTATTCCATTGAAATCGTAGGATTGGAACTGGACATTGAGTTCTACCTGGATCATATCCTCTTGGAATTATTTTTATACATATATGTATGTGTATATATAATTGCATATGTATGTGTATATTTACCACTAATATTGTCTACATATATATATATATATATATATATATATATATATATATATATCTTCTCTCTCTCATCTTCTGGATTTTAAGTTTAGATCATATCGTTTTTTTATTGTGCGTAGTGTCACCACACAAATGTATCCACACGTTCCCGGTGACTGTTTTTTAATTTTAATTCTAGGTCAGCGAATCGGTAGCGAATTATGCATCGAAAAATAATTCATATTTGTCTGTATCCACTTAGGAATTCATATATATATATATATATATATATATATATATATATATATATATTGGGTTGGTGCATAATTTATCTGTATCTCACTCATTTAAACCGTTATTTAACTCCTCTCTTTAAAACTTCTCTCTGTTAAATTTTAATCCCCACCTTCACCTTTAGGCCTTCCTGTTCTTCTTTCTTCTGTTACACCCTCTCTCTAGAGCTTTCATACATTTCCCTCTCACTCTTGTTTCCCACTACTACATATACATTCTCACTAAAAATTAATTTTTTATACCCGGAGTTATATTTTCCGATTTCTTTTTGAATTTGTAGTTCTGATGAATTGGATCGTGATTACGATTCCAACGTAATAAATTATAACCATGGAATATTAGTGTTTGAGCCTTTTATATTATATTCTTACCTGGACATTGAGTTCTACCTGGATTCTATCCTCTTGGGAATTTATTTAAACATACACATCTATCTATCTATCTATCTATATCTGTCTGTCTGTCTCTCTCTCTCTCTCTCTCTCTATATATATATATATATATATATATATATATATATATATATATATATATATATATATGTATATATATATATATTTTATATATATTTATATATTTTTTATATACATATTTATACATGTATATTGCCCACTAATATTATCTATCTATCTATCTATATATATATATATATATATATATATATATATATATATATATATATATGATGAAAATATACTTTTAAGGTATGTTATATTTATCGGTAAATGTGCTCAATATCAGGGATAGAGCATATGTAAATATAAAAGTGGACAGTGTTAACCTCTGTTCACTTTTATATTTCTCTCTATCTATCTCTCTCTCTTGATATATATATATATATATATATACATACATATATATATATATATATATGTGTGTGTGTGTGTGTGTGTGTGTGTGTGTATAATTACTATTAGAATAATTTTATCATGAAATGTTTACTCCGACGTCCAGTGTAAAATATATATGTCTATATGTGTATATACAGGATGCGATGGGTAAATTGACACCATTTTATATTTTTAATTTCGCGCATGCGCGTTGTTTTTTTAGTTTTATTTTGTCGACTTCGCAGTATAGTAGGGTCAGTTGGGCACCGTCTGTGAGAAAAGGAGCACCATGACGCAATTCACTCCGCCAGAAATTTAGAAACGGCAAACTGTACTGCTTGGCAGACAAGCCAGTATCTCCAATACGATCATTTCAAAATGTTTGTGTGTCAATCTGAGGACAGTGCCGAGTATTCGGAAAGAGTTGGATGAGTGTAATGATGATTACGAATGTGTTTGGAGTGATCACTAGTGATGGCGTCGTTATCCCTCTATTCATCTTCACACAAGGCTCAACACGAAGCACTGCATCAAGTGCCTCGACGAGGTAGTACTGCTATGGGGCAAGAGGGTGGCTGTTGAAAATCCCTGTCTGGCAACAGGACTCTGCACCATGTCACACAAGCAGGAGAACCCAGTCATGGCAGTCAAACAATTTCTACGACCACATCACACCTTACATCTGGCCACCTCCACCCCACCCCGACTGCACCCCAACTTGATTATTATCTGGGGGCACAGTTGAGTGAGAAACCAAGAAAACTCCTTGTAAAAATAAAGATGACCTGAAGGCAAGGATTATGGCAGCATTCACCAACTTAAACAAGGAGACCGTCCAGAAGAGTTTCAGAAGATTCCGATGTCGTCCGTTTGTTAAATAAATTTTCTGTTTAGTCTTTTGGTAAATACATCTGTTAAAATGAGATGTCAGTGTTATTTTCAATTTGGCGACATTTAGATGACAATTTATCTATCGCACCCTGTATATCTGTTAAAATGAGATGTCAATGTGTTGTGGAGTTATTTCCACAATAGAACTTGTAGTCGGACTAAATGCGTCCTAAATGGGGTAAACAAATAAAGTGTTACGCAGAGTAATCGAGTTGTGGTCGCTGATAACTTACTCCTCCCTCGACTACCTACTGATTCCTACTTATAATATGTGGGAGAGTCTATTATCTAGACAAGGTGTCTTTCACTATAACACAATGTTATTTTCATTTTGGCGACATTTAGTTTACAATTTATCTATCGCACCCTGTATATCTGTTAAAATGAGATGTCAGTGTTATTTTCATTTTGGCGGCATTTAGATGACAATTTATCTATCGCACCCTGTATATCTGTTAAAATGAGATGTCAGTGTTATTTTCATTTTTGCGTAATTTAGACGACAATTTATTCATCGTACCCTGTACTTATATATTTACACTACATTTCAAAAGTTTGGGGAGACCCCTGGTAAATTTTTAAATTGGCCCAAAATGTCGTTGTTTTATACTTTAAATAAGAGAAAATTATTATACATGGTTTTAAAAAAAAGTGAGACATGTTTTTTTTATTTGAAATTTTATGACAAAAAAGTATTGTATGATTAAATTTTGCTCTCATCAAAATATCCTCCTTTAGCATTGATTACTGCAGCAGAACTTTTTGGCATTCGTTGCAAAGATTTCTCGAAGTATAAGTTGGATAATTGATTTCATTCTTTTTTCAATGTCTCTAATAGCTTTTTTTTCATTTTTCCTCACTCTTCTGTCAAGTTCATCCCATGGTAATTGTGTGGGTGGGTTCAAACTTTTGAACTGTAGTGTATGTATATATGTTTGACTAGCGGTCGGAATCTTTGACGAGTGGGTTGCGTCTAAACCGTTTCCTCCACCCTCTTTCTCACGCTTAAGTGGGTGGGTATCAAAGGGCGGACGAGCTTCTTATAATAATGAACATGAAACAAACGAATGGAAAAACTCCTATTCAAAAAGTCTGTGATTGTAACATCATATGACATGTAACAGACAGTGCATCAGGACATGGCATAGTGCTGTGATAGAAAGAGTATACATTGCAGAACGCAGTCAATTAACTTGTGCAGGTTGTTCAGTAAAACGTAGAATATAAGTTTTTTGTTTTTTTACTGGACCCTCATCCGTTGTTCTTGATGAGCGAATTCATCTATATATAGCGATTTACTAAGCGTAGCTTAGATGTGACATAAGGCCACAAGTATTGAGCACCCACTGAGTATCCATTCATACACACACACACACACATATATATATATATATATATATATATATATATATATATATATATATGTATATATATATATATATATATGTATATATATATATTTATATATATATATATATATAGTGGGGGAAACAAATATGCGTACACATACAGATTTTTAACTTATTGTATTTCCATCTAATCAATAAACATACTTTTCATATAATTAACTGTACACAGATGCATAACTAAATATGTGTTATGGTGAAACACACCTAGTCTATAGATAATAGACTCTCCCACCTAATATATGTAGGAGTCAGTGAGGGTCGACGGGAGTCGAATACGAAAGTAGTCAGCTACCACAACTAGATTACTCAGCGTAATACTTATTATAACAAGTTCCTAACGTTTTTGTACGTTGAACCTATTTAGGACCGAATTTAGTCCAAATACAGTTTCCACTGCGGAAATAACTCTACAACAATATGCATATGAGACAGAAAAAATTTGATTTAATAGAAATAAATCCTATTTATCCATTTTATTGGTTGAAAAAAGTATTCGTACAATGCGAATTTTAGATGTTGAAACTCCTTAAATGGCTTTAATACTCACGATTATTCAAGTGGAACATTCTAGAATGTTATCAGCAGTTATTTTTCAAATGAAAAATACAAACAGAATACATACAGATCATTCTATAATTGATATTCGTGCAAGAAGATTTTCATCATGGCAAGAGGAAAGAAGTGACAAATTCGCAAAAAGAACTGATTGTTAAGCTCTGAAAAGAAAGTAAAAGTTACAGGAAAACCTCAGACAACCCGAATATTCCATTTACTACCATTAGTTCATTCATTGCAAGGTATAAAAACCCAAAAGAAGAACACGTGCTCCACGGAAGATTTCTTCAAGATTTTCGAGGAAAGCAATGCGTCAAATTAAACAAAATCCAATGGTTACTCGTCAAGAGTTGCAGGAGGATTTGCTTTCATCAGGCATCTGTGTCACTAAACGAAAAATAAGCAATGAAATTCATAGGAACAATCTAAAGTCACGCTCCCGTCGGGAAACTCCACTGCTGTTGAAAAGACACAAAGATGACAGGTTGAATGAAAAGATGGGCGCATAGATTCAACTGTCGTGGATTTCTGTGGCAGCTGAAGGTTAGTTTGTGAGTTGAGTGAGGAGATGGGCGCATAGCTTCAACTGTCGTAGGTTTCTGTGGCAGCTGAAGGTCTCACTAGTGCGGGTCCTCTTTTCTTATGCTTATATAGGTGGTCAATGAATCAGGAGTGCTGCGCGGGAAAAATCATTCTCCACATGCAGAGAATCTGATTGGTCGATACTGACCAATCAGTGCATGAGTTCTGGGGAGACTTCTGGGAGCTGGTTCTCCCAAAAGTGCACAAAATCTACTATATGAATATATAGCGATTTTAAAACTGTCGTTTCAGATAGCAGCGTTGCTTCCTGTCCAATGAATGAATGCTGTTGGAGATTTGAATTTGTGTGGGTGTATGTGTGTGTGTGGTGATGGTCGCGATAAAGCCATTTTGTCAACCTTATTTATAATCTATAAATAAATAAAATTTGTCGAATTTTGTATAATGTGTTAATTTTTTGTTTTAATTAATCATTCCCTCTGATTGATTTTGATAAAACTTTGTGAACAATGGATCTGTCCAAAAGAAAATAAACAAAGTATATGTTGCGATTTTCTTTGCGATGTGGGGGCGGCGTCAGTTACAATCTTCGCCCCGGGTACTACTAGACATATGTACGCCATTGCTGCATAGTTGGGTAAAACTGATCACTATTGGACGAACCGCGAAAGCATAAAATATTTTTTTTGTTTCAGTTTTAAAGCTGGATTTTGACTTTCTAAAATTCAAAATCTAACTTTCTTTCTTTCAATTCGCAATTCACTAAGTTAATTCTGATTGGTTGTTTGATTGTTTTGTTTTATGGCATATCAAAATCTCAGTGGGTCATTTAATGCCAACAAAACTTTTGAAATAGATAGCGATAGTTTGGTAAAAAAGGTGTATATGTATATATATATATATATATATATATATATATATATATATATATATATATATATATGTATATATATATATATATATTTGAACCATTTTTCAATTACTCATATTCATGAGTACAACAATCAAATGTATTACTGGTGTTGGGGCGCACCCACCTTCACAACCACAATAGACTGATCCTATTATTATAAATAGAACAGTAGTTCTAGAGACTGGGAGTAGTGTAGCAGTGTACGCAGTCTCTGACTGTGCGCTGCTCCTGTCGAACTCTCTGCTTTGGCAGAGAGGAACCCGGACGAGGCTTTGCCGCAGGGCAAAGTGTCGTCCGGGGAGGTAGACAGTCCCTGAACCCGTTTATACGGGTTGTAAATGGGCATATTTTTGGCCGAGCCTACGGGCTCGGTAAGCCCACATTAAACCGGCCTTGTGCCACATTCGACCCACGTGGGAGGGTTGTTAAATACCGTAGTGTAGCAGTGTACGCAGTCTCTGACTGTGCGCTGCTCCTGTCGAACTCTCTGCTTGTTCAGAGAGGAACCCGGACGAGGCTTTGCCGCAGGGCAAAGTGTCGTCCGGGGAGGTAGACAGTCCCTGAACCCGTTTATACGGGTTGTAAATGGGCATATTTTTGGCCGAGCCTACGGGCTCGGTAAGCCCACTTTAAACCGGCCTTGTGCCACATTCGACCCACGTGGGAGGGTTGTTAAATACCGTAGTGTAGCAGTGTACGCAGTCTCTGACTGTGCGCTGCTCCTGTCGAACTCTCTGCTTTGGTAGAGAGGAACCCGGACGAGGCTTTGCCGCAGGGCAAAGTGTCGTCCGGGGAGGTAGACAGTCCCTGAACCCGTTTATACGGGTTGTAAATGGGCATATTTTTGGCCGAGCCTACGGGCTCGGGTACCCACATTAAACCGGCCTTGTGCCACATTCGACCCACGTGGGAGGGTTGTTAAATACCGTAGTGTAGCAGTGTAGTGCAGTGCAGAGTGAGACTTCTGTAGTGATCAGTTACACTTCCGTTTCTCGACCGGAAGATACCGTTGGACTTTATTACTATTACTTATTGTTACTACTAACCTAACTCTCTGATGTAAATACCTCTCTGAATATACCAGTATTTTTCCCTACGACTGTGTTTGTTCGTTATTACCATACACTCACGTGGAAACACTCGACGTCTCAACAACTGGTAATATTTTTTTCAAAGTATTTCTGGTATTTAAACCTATTTTTACACTTTTATAATGCTTTTTACCCCAGTTTCGGGGTTAACTATTTTCCCGTAGCTGGGACCCTAACAGGTGCTACCACCCCGGGTCAGGGTGAACCTGGGAACACCAGCAATTAAGAGGTGGTTCCACGCTCCTCAAAATCTCCTGATCAGAGGCCTTGCTGTTGGACGTAGTTTATCGTCTTACCCTGGACGCGGATATAGTTTATCGTCATACCCAGGACGTAGTTAATTCTGAATTTTACTTGTGGTATTAGGGATTTTACGAGCAAATTCCAATCGATAGCGTATATATAGTTAAATTAAGAGTTAGATAATTGTTTGTTTTTTTTACAATTTCAAAACTCGGTGCTCATGGAAGCAAAAAATGTCCAACAATCCAGGCACAGAGATAAAAAAAATAATAATCGTCCTTTAAACAGTCAGACCTTCTTCCTAACTACTGGGTTAGTTCAAGAAGGGCCGGAATTTAATTTAAATCCGTTAGTTTCTACATTCCTGGTATTAAATTTCCGTCTCACGCGTGTCTTTTTAAAAAGAGGTCTTATCTGATTTTTCTCATTTTTAAGGATTGCACAAAAGGCTTAGACAGGGTTTCGTTCCGTAAAGCTCTGATAAGATCCGCGTTTTCTATCGACCCACCGCAGGCTTTTTGAAGAGACCGAATCTCTTGGATTTATTCCATACTACTACAGACAGACGCCAAGTATGCAAACTTTGGCAAGTGGGTGTGTCGGCGACTTCAAGGGTAGCAACTCGCGATGACATCTGAGACGGTGTCAACAACACACGCCCCAGACACACGCTGTTAGCGCCCGAGGGCCTCTTGGATTTAATTGAAACAGCCAACGAGCAACTGGTACACATCTTCTACTGCCTTCCTGTGAATCTCGATATGCTAGCCCATCTCTCTCTCTCTCTCTTTATATATATATATATATATATATATATATATATATATATATATATATATATATCTTTGTCTCTCTCTAGCACTCTCTCTGTCTGTCTCGCTTTCTTTTACTCTTGGAATGAACGTGTTTCCTTCTAAATGTCTTTATGCTGATGATAAAGTGCGTGTATAAAAATGAAAAGGGGCAAAACAGAGAGGAAAATACGTTTACTTTTATAAGGGTGTATGCACCTGGGCGGAAGTTTATGTGTATATCTGCATGTAACATTGTACTTTCATATGTATGTTGGGAAGAACTGCGCATGCGCGTGCATGTCTCTGTACAAATATATTTGGCGCTTTCTATAGTCTTCTTTATCAAAATGCCCATAGGGCGCCTCGGCGTGGTGTAATGGTTAACAAGCGTGTCTTGCTAGAACAATTACGACCGAGTAGTGAGTTCGATCCTCACTGGGCGCCCCCTACTTTCGGACAATAGTGGCAGCCGAAGGGTGCCACATCTAAGCTATGCTTGGAAAATCACTATCAAAAGGCTACACTCTCTTAAATATTAACCGGAGCATCTCGGCGTGATGTAATGGTTAACAAGCTTGTCTCGCTAGAACAATTACGACTGAGTAGTGAGTTCGATCTTAAAAAAAGACTTACCATAACGTTTGCGCATGTGCAGGAAAGATAAAACTAGAAAGCGCGCGCAAATCACGCCGTTGAGCTTATACCTGTAGACAGCAGACAAAACAAAATCTGATTGGCTAATGCAAATCTTATACCTGTAGACAGCAGACAAAACAAAATATGATTGGCTAATGCAAATCTTATACCTGTAGACAGCAGACAAAACAAAATCTGATTGGATAATACAACTCTCAATGTCATTATAAAATTATAATTTACCTCCTGATATAATATTTTTGTTAAATCGCATCGTGGAGCGAATTATACGAAGAGGCGGCCTGTTAACAGGTCAGGGTACCTGACACAACGGATCTGATGTTGCAATACCCGAAATTCGTAATGAAGACAGGGTAACATTACTTTTATTTTATAAATGTATTTCAAGAAAAGATGACTGACCCATACTTTTTGCCTTGTGTCATACCTCAGCTATGCTTAGAAAATCTTCATAAATATTAACTAAGATTTACAGACTTTTAAAAAAAATGTATATGGAGTGGATAAAACCACCCTAATACACATGCATATATACATTAAGATATACATTAATATATTTAGACATCCACGACAAAGGTGACACCTGATCAAGTCATTGAATTAAGCCACCTTCCATCTAGAACAGTGGTTCACAACCGATTTTTGACGATCCCCTACTTTGGCATTTCTAAAATTTTGGTGCCCCCCCCCCCCCGGTAATATTTAATTCTTACATATTCAAAATTTTACTGCACTTCACGTGAAGGAAACAAACTGTATGATCTCACGCGTTGATTGGCTGACAAAACATAAGCTCTTCTAGCTACATGCGTCACGCCCTCTCCTTTGTTGACCGAGACACGCGAGTGTAGGGAGACGGGAAATACCCCGTATGCTAATTACACATGTACGTACATGCACACCCTATGCATGCCCCACAAAAATATTACCATGCCTCACTGGTGGGGCATGCGACCCAAGTTGGGAATCATTGATCTAGGAGAAATAAATAAACGTTTTCTTTTTAAGAATATTCAGCTTTAAAATGATTAAATTAATAACAAACAATTCCCTTTGTGGCTTGATGTCTTCAGTGGATGTCTTTTCAATATTGCTGAGATTCTAAATTCTTTGTTATTTTTGAGATGCTTCTTCAGGCTTCTACGAATGTAGACACCATTTCTGCTCCAGAGAAAATGTGTTTGTAGATTTACCTTTTGATTCTACCTTCTTCAATAGAACAACGGGAATTTTCGTTGAGAGAGAAATCAAAAAAATTACGACTCAGTTCCTCAAATGAGAATAAGATATACACAACAGGAATACTGCTAAAAATAAACATGAATGACATTATCTGTCTATATATCTGAGATAAGGTATTATGTACACTATTTACATTATTCGAACTATTGTCCTCATCTTTGTCGCCATGTTTATTACAACGTTTCGAGCGTTGTACGCTCCGGCCTTCTTCAGTAACTGTCTATATTTCTGCGATGAGGTATTATGTACACTATTTCCATTATTCGGACTATTGTCCTCATCTTTATTGCCATATTTATCACAACGTTTCGGCCGTTCAGTATCTGTTTATATTTCTGAGATGAGGTATTATGTACATTATTTACATTATTCGGACTATTATCCTCATCTTTATTGCCATATTTATCACAACGTGTCGGCCGTTCAGTATCTGTCTATATTTCTGAGATGAGGTATTATGTACATTATTTACATTATTCGGACTATTATCCTCATCTTTATTGCCATATTTATCACAACGTTTCGGCCGTTCAGTATCTGTCTATATTTCTGAGATGAGGTATTATGTACATTATTTACATTATTCGGACTATTGTCCTCATCTTTGTCGACATGTTTATTACAACGTTTCGAGCGTTGTACGCTCCGGCCTTCTTCAGTAACTGTCTATATTTCTGCGATGAGGTATTATGTACACTATTTCCATTATTCGGACTATTGTCTTCATTTTTGTTGCCATATTTATTACAACGTTTCGGCCATTCAGTATCTGTCTATATTTCTGAGATTAGGTATTATGTACACTATTTCCATTGTTCGGATTATTGTCCTCATCTTTGTCGCCATATTTATTACAACGTTTCGGCCATTCAGTATCTGTCTATATTTCTGGGATGAGGTATTATGTACATTATTTACATTATTCGGACTATTATCCTCATCTTTATTGCCATATTTATCACAACGTTTCGGCCGTTCAGTATCTGTCTATATTTCTGAGATGAGGTATTATGTACATTATTTACATTATTCGGACTATTGTCATCATCTTTGTCGCCATATTTATTACAACGTTTCGGCTGCTGTACACTCCGGCCTTCTTCAGGTGGTTGGAATGTCGAACTGAACCCTTTATTTCGCTCACTGGGGTAGACTGTTCTAGTTCCACGTGCCACACCTAATGGATGTCAGTTATCAGTTATCTCCTGTTAATTACCCTCTCCAAGTTCTCCACCGCCTGACTGAACGGTCGAAACGTTGTAATAAATATGGCGACAAAGATGAGGACAATAGTCCGAATAATGTAAATAATGAAAGATATTGTCTAGAAATATATAATATAAACCAAAAAGAACACATGAAAATATTTTAAAAATGCTAATTAATTTTTAAAACACTTAAGTGACAGACGTGCAACTACCTGACAGGGGCGTATAACCATTTTTTTAAACTTTTTTCATTTTTGTTTTTTATGTAGAAAGTCGACGGAAAATATTCGCGACTTACTTAAGTTACAAATAGGAGTCTGATTAAAATGGCGTCTGACATAAAAATGTCTATGAAAGTGAGGTGTGTCACTGAATTCTTTCATGCAAAAAAATTACACCTCTGGATATACATCATGATTAAACAGTGGATATGAATAGAGGTGGTGAGTAATGCATTTCAGCCGTGTCGATGTGTGTGACAAGCGGGTGTCTCTGCATAACTGTCAGCCCACGTATTGAAGATGCGCCTTGAAAATATAAAAAAAATAGTGTTTAGTAGCTTTCGTAGTTATTAAGCTCCCGACATCTGTTGTAATTTCCATGAAGATAAATACAAAACATCACTTTCTGAACACTCCTGTACACAAAGCAAATTACTAAGCAAACGCTTCCTCTGTAGCTAAATAGTATAGCACGTCAAGCTATATGACGGTCCCGTGTAGGATACAGGTTCGATTCCTGTTACAGGACACACCATTTCTATGAAATTTCTCGGACTTTCAGACCGGTAAATGTAGTTAATACTGTTTATTACAAATTATGTATATATATATATATATATATATATATATATACATGGTGCGGCTGGTATTTGAGGACAGATTTTATGGATTAATGAAAAAAACTTGCCGAACAAATGAATATAATTATATTTGATTACAAATAAGTAAATATGAAATTTAGCTAACTATTATTTAATTTAATTCAATAAAATTACTACTAGCATCAATAATTGCCTCTACACGAGGTCGATATCGGCTGCAAGTTCTGATTAATTCGTCCTAATACATGTCATACATTACTCGAACTATTGCAGTTTTAAGAGCGTCTTTGGTGTTATGAGGCTGTTTATTAACCTCCCTCTCAACAACGCTCCACACATAATAGTCTAGTGGATTGAGATCTGGAGAGTTAGAAGGCCAAATGTTGGGTGTGATGTGGTCGTAAAAATTTGTCAGCCATCCTTGTCATGTTGTCATCCACAGACAGGCTGTTTCGCTGTATCACAGCTCATCAGTGTGATTGGACAACTACGATCAAAACCCGACTGATTAGGCAACTGTCGTAGATTTTCCCCATAAGCCATCGGCGCACGGTTGAAAGAAAGGCAAATTTTAACGTACTTATTCTGTGAATAAACACGCCAATGACCGAGAGACCGCAATTCGTGGAAGGGGAAGAGTCTTGAGCCTTGCAATATTAGTAGTAATAGTCTTTGTTTACAAATTCACACTTACATTCCAAGAGTGCAAATATATATAATGAAATGGACCAAGTCCAAAAATTATTTTAATATATTTTCTGTTTATATGTTATTTTTATACTTACAAATATTTAAGTAAATGCCATGTTTGTAATAAACAGTATCAACTACTACACTTATATATATATATATATATACATATATATATATATATATATATATATATATATATATATATATATAGAGAGAGAGAGAGAGAGAGAGAGAGAGAGAGATGAAGAAATATAGTCTTTAGGTGTGCTATAAAGTGCTCAATATCAGAGATAGAGCGTGTGTAAATATAAAAGTGAACATAAAAGTCAACACTTAGAGGCGACAGTGTTTCATGCTAGACGCAATCGTCTGGCCGCCTGACGATTGCGTCTAGCATGAAACAGACTGTCGCCTCTAAGTGTTGACTTCTATGTTCACTTTTATATATATATATATATGTAAATATATATATATATATATATATATATATATATCTTGGAATGGCTTGCTAACTATCGCTCTATGGCAGGCGCACTTTACATGCCGATGTGAAATCATGGAATTTCTTGCTAACTATCGCTCTATGGCAGGCGCACTTTACATGCCGATGTGAAATCAGGGAATTGCTTGCTAGCTATCGCTCTATGGCAGGCGCACTTTACATGCTGATGTGAAATCATGGAATTTCTTGCTAACTATCGCTCTATGGCAGGCGCACTTTACATGCCGATGTGAAATCAGGGAATTGCTTGCTAACTATCGCTCTATGGCAGGCGCACTTTACATGCCTATGTGAATATGTATTAATGCGTATTATATGTAAAGACAAATATATAACACTGTGTGTGTGTTTAGCTAAGATGACATCTTAATCATGGTGATCGTTTTCTCTCAATCTCATATGGTTCTAGAAAGGTCACAACCCAGGAAGGTTAATATTCGTGAGATAATTGATAGAGCATTTGCTGCCACTTATTCAGGATTTGTGCCTATGTGTATGGCGTGTGATTCACTAACATATATATGTATAGAGAGACAGAGTGGGAGAGAGATGTCATATGCATATTCATATATATATATATATATATATATATATATATATAAATATATATATATATATATATGTGGGTGGGTGGGTATGATGCTTCAGTAAGTCTGTGGAATGAGAAAGTTTCTCGACGTAATTTCCATTGTTATATGCCTTTTTCTCTTCAGACCAACAGCTTCATAATTGTCGCTATTCTTACAAGGTTTCGGCTGATCTAGTCTCTAATCTTCTCTAGGTGACTGCTTAAACGTTAACCTTATTTCATAAAAGATGACAGACGTTTGTTTGGTTTGGTTTAGTTTGATTTGTTTTACGGCATATCAACCTCAATGGGTTATTTAAAGCCGAAAACTTTTTTGTTTTTTAGTAATATATTTGTTTTGTCAAAAATCTATTTCTGGTAATATTTTTTTCCTCAAAATTGTATAGCTGGTAATATTATTTTCAAAAACGTATTGCTGGTAATATTTTTTTTTCAAAAACGAATTGCCGGTAAAAAAATTTTTCAAAAATGTATTACTGGTAATACATTTTTTTTTTCAAAAACGTATTGCTGGTAATATTTTTTTTTCAAAAACGTATTGCTGTTATTATTTTTTTTTCAAAAATGTATTACTGGTAATACATTTTTTTTTCAAAAATGTATTACTGGTAATACATTTTCTTTTCAAAAACGGATTGCTGGTAATATTTTTTTTCAAAAACGTATTGCTGTTATTATTTTTTTTTCAAAAATGTATTACTGGTAATACATTTTCTTTTCAAAAACGTATTGCTGGTAATATTTTTTTTTCAAAAACGTATTACTGTTATTATTTTTTTTTCAAAAATGTATTACTGGTAATACATTTTTTTTCAAAAATGTATTGCTGGTAATATATTTTCTTTTCAAAACGTATTGCTGGTAATATTTTTTTTCAAAAATGTATACCTGGCAATATATTTTTTTCAAAAACGTATTGATGGTAATAGTTTTTCCTCAAAAATTTATTTCTGGTAATAATTTTTTACAAGGTATTACTGGGATGTAAAAACCTATTGTTACACTTTCAAAATGCATCTTACCTCAGTTTCGGTGTTAACTATTTGCCCATTGCTGGGACCCTAACATGTGATACTACCCCGGGTTAGGGTGGACTTGGGAATACCAGCAATTAAGAAGTGGTTCCACACTCTTCAAAACCTCCTGATCAGAGGCTTTGCTGCTGGACGTAGTTTATCGTCTTACCCTGGACGCGGATGTTGTTTATCGTCATAACCAGGACGGGACAGACGTTTATGATTTTTTTTTACGTAAAAGTGATCATAGAATATTTATAGTACTTATTATTTTAATTATGTATTCATGTTATCTCTAACACAAACACACACACATGCACAAATATATACACCCTTGTGCATATTAATTGAAACAACCGCGAGAGTTTCCTTTTTTTCACCATACGGTCAGATTTAGACCCACTGATGTGTCAGGGTGTAATCGATTTCTATTTTTCCTCAGATTAAGTCATTTGCAGTGTCGTGCAGTAATATGAATCTATTGGGGGGTGGGGTGATAAAATTTGTTTGGCCTTGAAAAATATTGCGTTATCCGTGATTGCATTAGATTTTCATCACGCCCAGACGCTATTGTCTCGGCTATCGATTAGTTGTCATAGAGCCATTGTCTGCGATGGACATTACTCCAAGGATCCGTACGAAAATTGTAACGTCGCATGAACACACTGGGAAATATTACCAGTGAGCAAATCAAAGTACTATAGACTGGCCCGGATCTCTCCTGATTTAAGTCCAATGGAGAATGCGTGGTCAATCTGCAAGGAACGACTTCGTACAATGGATATACAAAGTACTAACATGTGCACTGGGTCATGCTTCATTGAAAAAATACGAAAAAAAGTAAATAATAACGGAATTATTCGTTTTATTTTAATTAATTTGCACAACGGTATATATATATATATATATATATATATATATATATATATATATATATATAAAGAAATATAGGTGGCCTGACGATTGCCTCTAGCTTGAATCAGCCTGTCGCCTCTGAGTGTTGACTCCAATGTTTACTTTTATATTTATATATATATATATATATATATATATATATATATATATATATATATATATATATATATATATATATATATATATAATTTTATTACTCAAATCATTTTCTCCAGTATATATTTGTTTTCGAAATATATTCTGTGAATTTTCGATTACATCTTTCCTTATCAAAAACATTAATAATTTCTTTGGCTATTCCAGGTTTTATTAAACAAACTAAGTAAAACAAAACTTTACTTATAGAGTAATAATCCAAAAGTTATATATATATATATATATATATATATATATATATATATATAATGCATTAACGGTTGGATTAAATGTTTATTCGATGTAATCGCTTTCATCGGCAATCATGACTTCAATACGCGACCGGAATCACTGATATTCACGCATCAATTGGTCAGTTATAATATTGGACATTATTCGGGTAATGGCGGCTTTCATGGAGATCAGTCACATTGTGGAAACCTTGATTAGTTTCCCTTTCAACAACGACCCACATGTAATAGTCAAGGAGATTTAGGGTTGGCGAGTTAGGTGGTTACATGTTTGGTGTGGTGTGGACGTATCCAATCTTGGATCGCCGCAGCTTTGTTAGCAGGTGCAGTATCCTGCTGAAACGTACACGGCTTCCATCGCATACAACGTCTATGCAAGGCTTCACAACTGTTTTCATCACCTTACTGCATTCAACCGATTAATGTTGAAAGAAGTGGGGGTGGCATGGCGCGTCCATCATTACTCACCACCCCTAAAGCTGTGATAGAAAGATGTGTCAGATATCAGAATGATCCGTATAGAAACACCGACCAATTCTTTGGTTCACTTTTTGGCACTGGTTGTCGTCTGAAAAAAATACGGAATATGCCAGATTGTTCTGGATGTTCCAACTTGTTCAGTAATCGTTTTGCTTGTAGCAACCGTTGTTATTGTGTGTGTAGCAACATAAACTGTCCTTTCCTCATCACGTATGGCGTGTAGCAAATGTCATCCTCCAGTTGTGTCCTCGGATACTTAGAGATCTCTCTGGTAATAGCTCTCATTTAAGTTACGGGATTCGCATCGGACAATGTACTGCACCAATTGTGGATGTCGTGATACTGTTTCAACGCGACAGGCGACACATCCCTGCTGGAGGCTTCCAATTCTAACTTTTTGCACAACAGCCAGGCGGCTTCCAAATAACAATCTCAACATCGTTGTGCTGTGCCTGTACCGCAACAATTACAGTATGTCGTTTCATCTCACGCGTTAGCTGATAGTTAAGAGAATATTCCCTATATCTAAACAATATATTATTTTACATATTGTGACGAAAGACATGACTTGCCTCAGAACTCGAAACGATCGCGAACGTATCTTGCCTGGTGACAAAGTGATGACAAAAAGAAATATGGCCTCTATTGAAGACACAATTTATGCGCGCTGATCTCGTCCAAAACGAGATCATATTTGCAACATGCAAATTTTGGCCGTATTGGAATAGCATAAAAAGCGGGATGCCAGTAGCTCCAGAAACGGGAGTCATCCGGAGGACTGCGTGCAATAGAGCTGCACGTACGAATTGACAGACGGACAAAGATGAAGTCGAAATAGGCGTGGCTGAGCTGGTGTCTTTTTGACAACTGCCCAGTGTAACGGCTGAGAAAGGGAGCCACGCAATCCATTTCCTTGAGGCGACCGAAGAAGAAAAAAATAGATGGCCTGCCGGCAAGCAACGCACTGAACTTTTTGACCCTCCCCCCTCTAATTCATCTTTTTTTTTCTACACATATTATCGCGACCTCCTGGACATTCGTCTTTTAGATTAATATCTGTAGTCTTGGGACCATTCCACTTAACTTTTTGAAATCTTTTTGACAAAGTAAACATTATCTTTCATGAATATATTGTTTAGCTTAAAATGTTTTTTGTTGTTACCTGTTCAAATCAAAAACGTTTTGTCTAAGAAAAAGTTCTTTCATTTACCTTTATCAACTTTGAAGAGGCCTACAATACTAGCCTAGAACATTCCTCTACCTACAACCCTACTGTTCTATTCGAAATCCTGGTGCTTGATTATTTTTAAGAAAAGCCAAAATTATTACCCACCAGTGTAGATGTACATTTATGTCTAAAAATGTTTCCGGCCCATCTTCTTAATATTCCGATTCTTTTCTTTCTATTTACAATTTTTAAACTGCTTTATTTTTAATAGTTTACTGCGGGTCAGCGCACTGTTCTTGATTATTAAACAATTTTCTCAAATTTTTATTTTATGACTTTGTTAAGAAGGGATTATTTCTTGTAAAGCCAAGGTTTTCAATTTATTTTTGTTTTGTTATCTCTGTTCTGTATTTACAATGTTATTTTCTCGTTACATCTTTTTTTCTCGTTTGAGGTTATCTCCCTTTGATAATTCATAACAATCTCTATAAATCTGAAATGAAAAAATAAATATAAGCAACTATGTTATTTTCCTTATTTATTTTCTATATAATTGAAATATCAAGCGAGCAAATATGTTATCGTAAATGCTTCAAATTAAACCACATCTTATAATCTGACATTCACTTTATATTCTTAGCATGTACATATGAGTATATCCTGAAATGTTTATATATATCGATTATATAATACTACACCCTTGTGCAAATTAATTGAAACAACCGCTTTCCTTCCTTTCACCATACGGTCAGTTTTAGACCCACTGGAGTGAAAAGGTGTAATCTATTTCTCTTTTTTTCCTCAGATTAGGTCATTTGCATTGGTGTGTAGCAATATAAATCTATTTTCAGGATGTATGATGAAATTTGTTTGACCTTGAAAAATATTGCGTTTTCATCACGCCCAGACACATATTGTCTCAACTGTCGATTAGTTGTCCTATGACCATTGTCCGCGATGGACGTTACTCTAGGGAAGCGTACGAAAATTGTATCGCTACACCAACACATTGGCAAGCATTACCAGTGAGCAAATCAAAGTACTATAGACTGTCCCGGAAACTCTCTTGATTTTTAATCCAATCGAGGTTCTGTGGCCAGTCTGCAAGAAACGACTTCGTGGAATGGAAATACGAAGTACTAACATGTGCACTGGGTTATGTTTGGAAAAATACGAAAAATGTAAATAATGACGGAATTTATACGTTTTGTTTCAATTAATTTTCACAAGGGTGTAGATGATCATGGCTCTCCACATCTTCCTGTATAATTAATTTGCACAAGAGTGTAATCTCATTGTGAAAACACTAGCTTTTTATACCTTCATATACTTTTTTTATTACTGCTACGAAACAGTAGTCTGCCCACAAATGTCAACTATTATGATGAACTGTGTATCAAGTATAATTTTAGTACTGAAACATCACTACTACTAAACTAGCGCCCCAGAAATACCTCACAATATCACCTATCATATTCTATCTTAATATGGTAATGTCAGAGCCTTGCATATGCTGAGTCTACTCGATAATAAGAATTTCATTTTCTTTCTTTTTTTAATTCATTTTTCTTTTCGACGGAGAAAATCCATGTTTGATCAAGTCTATCGGAGTCTTGGTGAAATTAAAACCTCGACATCCAAATATTTTCACCATTCATTCTTTTCGCTAATCTTTATATTCTCCAGCTGATGCTCATGGGCGATATTTCCCGCCTAAGAAATTGGTAATTCAAAGAACTTCCTGCTTTTTTGCTTGTTTCCCCCTCTGGCTTTTCAAATGTATCTTTTTTACAGAAATATTCGTAACTAGGGATGAACTGCTTCTGGCTAGCAGTCTTTCCACGCGCAGATTGGGTTTGTTTTGTAACAGTAGCATATCGTCTGTTGCCTTTATCAGGAAATTTCTAGGGAAGTTGGTTTACTGTGTCGTCCAGACAATTTCTTTTCTCGCCAAAATCCATCTTACACATTTGGAAATCTACGATTCGTCCGTGCATTGAATATTGCTATATATCTCGAGATTCTTGACAACACCCAAAGAAAGGTCTGTGATACTGGTGGTACTAACCTGGCATCTCGACTTCAAGTACGTTCGCACCACCGTGACGTTGCCCCCCTCTGTCTTTACTATAAGTATTTTAATGGGTTTTCTTGTTACCTCGACCACATGAATTGAAGTGTACTACTAGATTGGCAATTAGGTCTCATCATTTTATCATTGAGATAGCTAGATATAAGTTTTATTCTTATAGTGTTTTTTTTTCTCGCCTGATGAACACTTTTCCGGTTTCCCTGCCACCTGAAATCATCAAAAATTAAAAGGCAATCTCAGTCGCCATCTTTTATTTTCCTGAAACTAGTTTTTTTTTATTGTCCTTTCTCCTCCCTAGTCTTCTCATTCACTTTCACATATCCACTCCCATCCTAATGGTATTACCGCTTTGCCTAGCGTCAAATGATTAAAAAAATCTTATTCTATTTGGGGATCATACCTTCATGCTTCCCACACGATCCACTCTTTTTTTCTTTTTTTTTTTTTTTTCGAAGGTCTGGCAATTTCAACAAAATACAAGGTACTTGTTCTCCTTAAAATGACATTTCCACTAGAATATTTCTTCCGTTCCTTGTGGTATTCTTTGATCGTCAACGAGATATGGTCAATGACCAACTTACCCTCTGTTAGCTGCCAGAACAGGAATGATAATCTTTCACATGCAATTTTCCTTCTCCTTTTTAACAAATGTTTGAACGCTTTATACACGTGCTTTACTTACATTATCAACCTCAACAAATGACTAATTCTGAGGTTAAACGGTCCCAACTCAACTTTATAGTAATTTTATATTTACTCGACGATATCGCGTTGTGACACCAGGTCGGTTTAATGTGGGGAGCCCGAGCGCGTACACCCGGGCTATAAACAAATATTCCTCAAGCCCTGCAACCGTCGCATAATCTCATTATTTTTCGTATTAGTGGTACCATTCGGAGGTTTGGAGGACTGAAGAAAGATACAAAGGATTATTTTGTTCCATCCATGAAAGCTGTTATAGAATATATAACACTTATTTCAAAAATGAAATCTTACATGAAACATCTCATGATCAATCGACAAAAGCGAAGATTAAGGCTCATAAATGCTGCAGTATATCCGAAATAAACAAGGATAATCAATTTCTTTATCGATGAGAAGCAACAACATTCCACCAATCCTGGAAATAACCTTTGAAATATTTTTTTTTTGTAGCCGACGCATTTTGTCCAGTTGTAGACTTTTTCAAGGCAAAAAACGAAATGAATTTATTGAACGTTCTCAATTTTTTTTTTAAAAGCAAACGTATTTATTGAACAAAGTAACTAATAATAACAAAACTAAAGTCATTGAAACAAAGCAAGTTCAGTCGACCATTGATGACAATTCCAGAACAACGTAACTATAAATAATTTTTTCTATCCTCTGCCAGCCGCTATGATGGAGAAAGCATTACCTCGAACCGTCGCCAGTGAGACACGCTGCAAGAGCCACTCCGTTTCGCGAGGCTCGTTCCTTAATCGCGTCAGTCCTCCGAAGGAACGCCATCGAACGAGGGCCAATAAACCCTGAAGTCTCCACTGCCACAGGAGTAAAAAAAAATCTATCAGCAAGAGAAGAATATTCAGCTATTTTTTTATCTCTGCGTCTCGGGCGACGAACCCCGTCTCAACCGCGGACCTGATCAAATTACCGGCCGAAAATGTATCCGCACAGGTCGCATCCCAAATCAACGACTTACCTATATATAATATATATATCTCAGGCGTATAATAAATATATGAAAATTAATATGAATGTCAACAACCAATACCAATATACAGGTTTGATTGTTTTGATTTTCCAGGGCCAAAACAAAAAAAAACATTAAAGTAAGTCTATATAAGACTTCTGCTTTCTTTATTGGGTTTTCTATGACTGCTTCAGTGACCCAGACGCGCATATCAATGTCTATAGAGGACTCTCACGCCGTTTTTCGACGTATGAGGGTCAAGCAACTCAGATCCTAGGAACCGACAGCCAGATAACCTGTACATATGCTTTGATGATAGTGGTGAAGGTTTTGTGCAGAACCAACCACACTTTTTGAAGAGACGCAAAGACCTGGTGCACCATGTGCCACAAGGTCCCCAAATGAAACCTCTTCAGAGTTCTCCTTCTTCTAAACTAGTTGCCATCCAAGGCTATAGGACCCAGTCTCTCCTGCTATTTACCCATAGCTGGGGAAGAAGAAGAGAATTCATACCTTCCTCAAGGGTATTAGCACGTAAATGAATGTAATGATTCGACTGGAATGGAGCCACGTGGAGTAATGGATAGCGGCTCGGATTGAGGAGTCGGGTACATATATATATATATATATATATACAATGTAACCCGGATATAAGAGAGTTGTCGGGACCGGAGAAGAAGTATCTTATATCCGGGTTTCTCTTATATCCGGGTTTGGTCTATTATATATACATTAACACAGGCTCTAATTTGGGACCAGAGAAAATCTCTCTTATATCCGGGTTTCTTATATCCGGGTGACACTGTGTATATATATATATATATATATATATATATATGTATATATATATATATATATATATATATGATGGTGGTACTCTTTTGGAATAACCTCGGACAGCTCAACTTGCAGTTGAACAAATCGGTACCCGAGGAAAAATGGGGAATAAAAAAGAAAGACCCAAGAACATTAAAACCAAGGCGAAAGCAATCGTCCAGTGTTCAAGCTCCAAGTCCAACGAAAAACAAAACGAGTAAAAAGGCAACTACGTAAAGTGCACAATACACGAAGTAGAGAAAAACCTAAGATAATCCTAAGGAGCCAGGCAAACCTACCTACGTTTCACCTAAACGGATCGTCAGGATACAGCCGGACTCTCCCGTAGTTGATCGACGCGCGGGCAGTTGACTCGCGCCTACCGGAGATCCTTTTACGAGGTATGAAGGTCAAGCAACTCAGTTCCTATGAACTGACAGCCAGACAACCTGCACATATGATTTGATTATAGTGATAAAGGTTTTTGTGCAGAACCAACCACACTTTTTGAAGGGCCGAATACATAGACATGATGCAAAACATCCCCAAATGTCCCTCCGCAGCTTTCGGATTCATACTTGTCCTTTCCCTATAACATTTGCCATCCAAGGCTATAGAACCCAAGCTGTCCTGCTCTTTAACCATAGCTCGGAGGAAAAGAATAGGATTCATACTTTTTCCAAGGGTAATGTAATGTAAGGGATTTACGTGGAATTCGAAGTCGGCTCTCTGATTCCTCAATCCGAGCCGCTATCCATTACTCCACCGTACCTCCATAATCATATCTCGATGTCTATTCCGCGTAAAATCTCTGCAGATTTCTTTTAGGAGATTTTATGTTCTCTTTGGGCAGAACTTTGATCAGTAGAACCTGGAAATGAGGAAATTCAAGATTTTACCTTCCATGTTCAGCAGTGAAATAATCGAAATTGTTCCAAGATTATGGCGTTTTCTCGCTTTTTATGTCGATTCCGTCTAATTTCTTGCTGCTCACTTTCCGTAAAAACATTCGTCTTAACCGCACAACGACGGATTTTTTTTTATAGAATTTCCGTGACAAACTGCTGGATTGCCTTTTAACTCTCGCTTTCAAAACGGATTTGTCTACTTTATGTAGTTTTATGTTTAAAATGTCCACTCTAACTTCGCAGATATGTAGCCTTTTGCAAAAATGGACAGCAATAATAGTGTCAGTAGACATTCTGTAAAGACGCACTTCCAAATTGTCTTTTTGTGTCCTTAAGAATGACTTATGTATTTATAACACTTTTCCTCATGAAAAGCATCTCCAGCTTTTCTTTATTCTACTGTTGTTTCTTTACAGTCTTTTCACGTAACAACTATTTGACTTCTTTTCCGTCTATTTATATACAGTGCTGTTCGATAAAAGTGACTCACATGATTTTTTTACTAAAAAATTGTTTTGGGGGTCAAACTAAAAAAGTAAAAAAGTTTACTCACCCTAAGGTATTCTATTGATAATTATAATTCTGGATATAGTGATGTTCGATATAAGTGACTCACCTGATTTTTTTTACTAAAAAATGGTTTCGCCTATTGTTTTGGGTGTCAAACTAATTTTTTAATCTTACTAATATAAAGACCCCTTCCCGACCACCTAGTAAAAAAAAGTTTACTCGCCCTAAGGTATTCTATTGATAATTATAATTTTGGCTATAAATGAGATTTAGGCAAAAAAAGTGACTAACTCATTTTCTGCAACTAGTAATCAATAACCGAACAGCTTTAAATAAAGAATAATAGAGGTATAATTTATTTATAATAGGTAATATAGTTCGAAATATTTAATAATCTATGGGTCCTCCTTTATTTTGAATAACCTTTTCAACCCTTTTTGGCATTGACTTGATTAGGTTCTGGCAAATCTCATCTCCAAGCATTGAATTCCATTCGGATATGAAATTCACAATTAAATCCTCTTTGTTGCTCAACTGCTTTATCGAGAGCCCGTACTTTATAATGATTCATAAGTTTTCTATGGGGTTGAGGTCAGGAGATTGGGGCGGCCATGTCATAACACTCACCTGCTTCTCATCAAAGTATTCCTTCATCAATTTTGATTTGTGATAGGGAGCATTATCCTGCATAAAAATGAGCTTGGTGGGGTCGATTTGCACCCTTTCAGCAGAAGGGAGCAGACAAGACTCTAAAATTCTCTTGTACTGCTCACTCCTGAGGGTCTTTTCAATAGGTTTTAAGAAACCAGTTCCATGAAAAGAAAAGCATCCCCAGAACATTATACTGAACGGATGCTTGACAGTACTTACTGCTAAATTCAAAGAGCTTTCAAAGCTTCTTCTTCGGATTTTAGATCGCTTATCCTTTGAATTTAGCTCAACTTTCGTTTCATCGGAGAAGAGAACATTTAGTAAAAAAAATCAGGTGAGTCACTTTTATCGAACAGCACTGTATAACAGAGAATGTCTGTGTGTCTGTCTGTATGATACCTTTTCACTCGAGAGCCTTCCAACCGCTTTTGACCAAACTTGGCATATACATTGTACAATGTAAGATATGTTCTTAATATGTTCAGTAAAATCATAAAACCGATCAAAAATCGATAAATTCAAATTTTTTTCTTCCGATTTCATTCAAACTCGGTATGTAGGTTACTTACATCATGATGAACGCAATGATGCTTAATTTTTTATTCCTACGCCACTGCGTTTAGCGAAAAACCGCGAAAAACGAAAAATCGATTTTAAACACAAATCGATTTCAAAACAAAATAAAAACTCCTTCAATTTTCAAGCAATCTAATACAAACTTAACTCAATTGTAGCCAACAATATGTTGATTGTTTAAGTCATTTAACTTCATAATTGAGTCCAGCCATATCGTGAAAACCCGCGTAAATAGCGAAAAATGACAATTTTTACTGGTTTGTTATTTTTCGTTGACATTTCAACCAATTTTCATCAAACGCAACAATTGCTTTATAAATGTATCCTCATTTACATCCTTGGTAGCAGACTGAAAAATTGAATTTCAAAAACTACAAAATAATTGTTGTTTGAAGTGGGTCTTCATGTTGCCTGCTTTACCCCTTCATGTCGTCGGCTAACTTCGATTGAATAAATACAGACTACTTCTGTTATGTACATTATTTACATTATTCGGACTATTGTCCTCATCTTTGTCGCCATATTTATTACAACGGACACATGGCACAGTGGATAAAAGAGTTAGTTACATCCAGTGACAGCACCCAAAGAGTGTGAGTTCAATATACGACAGTGGAAAACTTGGAGAGGGAAATTAACAGGAGATAACTTATAACTGGCATCCATTAAACATGGCACGTGGAACTAGAACAGTCTACCCCAGTGAGCGAAATAAAGGGTTCAGTTCGACATTCCAACCACCTGAAGAAGGCAGGAGCGTACAACGGCCGAAACGTTATAAGAAATATAGCGGCAAAGATGAAGACAATAGTCCGAATAATGTAAATAGCGTACATAATACCTCATCTCAGAAATATAGACAGATACTGAACGTCCGAAACGTTGTAATAAATATGACGACAAAGATGGCAATAGTCCGAATAGTGTAAATAGTGTACATAATACCTCATCTCAGAAATATAGACAGATACTGAACGGCCGAAACGTTGTAATAAATATGGCGACAAAGATGAGGACAATAGTCCGAAAAATGTAAATAATGTACATAATACCTCATCTCAGAAATATAGACAGATACTGAAGGGCCGAAACGTTGTAATAAATATGGCGACAAAGATGAGGACAATAGTCCGAATAATGTAAATAATGTATATAATACCTCATCTCAGAAATATAGACAGATACTGAAGGGCCGAAACGTTGTAATAAATATGGCGACAAAGATGAGGACAATAGTCCGAAAAATGTAAATAATGTACATAATACCTCATCTCAGAAATATAGACAGATACTGAACGGCCGAAACGTTGTAATAAATATGGCGACAAAGATGAGGACAATAGTCCGAATAGTTTAAATAGTGTACATAATACCTCATCTCAGAAATATAGACAGATACTGAAGGGCCGAAACGTTGTAATAAATATGGCGACAAAGATGAGGACAATAGTCCAAATAATGTAAATAGTGTACATAATACCTCATCTCAGAAATATAGACAGATACTGAACGGCCGAAACGTTGTAATAAATATGGCGACAATGATGAGGACAATAGCCCGAATAATGTAAATAATGTACATAATACCTCATCTCAGAAATATAGACAGATACTGAAGGGCCGAAACGTTGTAATAAATATGGCGACAAAGATGAGGACAATAGTCCGAATAGTGTAAATAGTGTACATAATACCTCATCTCAGAAATATAGACAGATACTGAACGGCCGAAACGTTGTAATAAATATGGCGACAAAGATGAGGACAATAGTCCGAAAAATGTAAATAATGTACATAATACCTCATCTCAGAAATATAGACAGATACTTCTGTTATATCAGTAACTGCATTAATACAAAATGTTTTTTAATGAAACTACTTTAAAGTAATTAAAGAAGATAGACTCTGTTATATCTAAATATGATGCTGTTTTTGCTCCATTCTAATTGAACGCTTTTTCTGTTCGACCATCTGGGTATGGCTGGTTATTAATATTCCTTTTCGTCATATGTTCCATCCTTAAAGTGTTTTTAAGGATTCTCTCCTCGACTCGTTCCCTTTTTCTTCACCTTCTAATGGCTATTCTGATTATATCTTCCTTTCTTTCTTCGGTGCCAAAATGGCTAAGGCACACTTCATGCATATTGTCAATGACAGACCGCAAGTCTCTTCCGAATAGATCCCTTCAAGTTATGCCACAGATTGAAATGATGATCTCCTGTCATGGGTCATCCATCCACCGTCATGTGCTCCGCGTGGTCGCCTAATACCCCGGTTGCGTTGAGGGATTCAGCGCGCCGTGTGATATTTGTCGCGACGTTCATTCCCTTGACTCAGTTGATTTATCTTAGTCTGACATTTCGCCGTTGCCGACCTCGACATCTGATTTTAGTGCGATGGATTTGCATTCCTTTTAAACGAGATAAATTACGTCCACAGTAACATTGGGTGTTCATGGATGGTTCAAGGCCATTACTTGTTTCTCATATGTTAAATTTCATATTATACCCACTTTCGGCACATCGCGGGGGACATTTCTCATTAGTTTGGAAAATGTTAACCATTGTGTGGTGCCATCCAAACTTTTTTCCGGAAGTCTAAACGACTGACAGTTTAATCACGCCATTTTGGCGATAGATTTGCCATTGCAATTTTCAGCAGTTTTGCAAATCGTTAATGCAATTCAAATTCACGGAGAGAATTCTTTCCAAAATAAATGTTCTTTTTTTTCTTTTCTTTTCTTTCTTTCTTTCTTTCTTTCTTTCTTTCTTTCTTTCTTTCTTTCTCTACCCCTTCCCCTCTCTCTCTCTTTCTCTCTTTTCATCGCCCTCAAGTGGAGAAAAGAGGAAATTGTAATCGAGACAATTAACTCAGCAATTTGGCTTCGAGATTATATTCATTCATTTGATGAAACTGTTTCCTGCGATGCTTAACTTTTTCTATACTAATTTTGTCCTGAAAATATCTAACCACATATTAACGAAAAAATAGCCTGATTTATTTTTCTCAGTAACCTTTCCAATTTTTATAGCATACTCCATAGTCTTCTTTTGGGATTACAATTAGATGATTGGTCGAAAATCTTCTTTTGGGATTACAGTCAGCTGATTGGTCGAAAATTTTCTTTCGGGATTACAATCAGCTGATTGGTCGAAAATCTTCTTTCGGGATTACAATCAGCTGTGATTGGTCGAAAGTCGCCGACCTAAGTTCATTCATAAGTCTGATACTCGTTTATGTCAGACATAAAATTCC
The DNA here is from genome assembly GCA_964036315.1 of Acanthosepion esculentum. Classification (NCBI taxonomy): domain Eukaryota; kingdom Metazoa; phylum Mollusca; class Cephalopoda; order Sepiida; family Sepiidae; genus Acanthosepion; species Acanthosepion esculentum. The sequence continues at coordinate 17,290,319 of OZ038489.1, read as the reverse complement.
GTTTCTGCAAATCTTCTCTCAAAACATTGTTATCAAACCGTGTTTCTTCTTTTACCGAATATTTTTATAATAAAAATAATCCATGCCCCAAAATCAACAACGTTTTCTTTCATATTTATTATTCTATTTCATTAATTAAGACAAGTTCCAATTAAATGATGACTTTCTTGCACAGTACGAAGGCTTGAACTTCAATAATAGAAAGAGAGAAAAGAACTTTGTTAAGACATAACGAATAGGCAAAATTTTTGTTTGCTTTCCCCCCGACACACGCATAAGTAAACGCACACAAATACCCATGCACACACACACACACACACTCACACACACACACACACACACATATATATATATATATATGTATACATACATACATATATATATATATATATATATATATATATATATATATATATATATATATATATATATATATATTTATATATGTATATGTATATATACACTATAGTTCAAAAGTTTTTAAATTGACACAAAAAGTAATTGTTTTGGACTTTGAAAAAAAATATTATCCATGGTTTAAAAAATGTGAGACATGACTTTTTATTAGAAATTTTATCACGACGAAAAGAGAAAAACATTCTATAATTAAATTTTGCTCTCCTCAAAATGTCCTCCTTCAGCATTGATTACTGCAGCATAAATTGTTGGCATTCGTTGCAAAAGTTTCTCAAAGTATAAGTTTGATAATTGATTTCATTCTTTTTTCAATGACACTAGGAACTCTTTAACAATTTTTTCACTTTTCTGTCAAGTTCATCCCATATTGGCTTCAAACCTTTGAATAGAAGTTATATATATATATATATATATATATATATATATATATATATATATATATATATATATATATATATATATATATATATATATATATATATATATATATATATATATATATATATATATATATGTGTGTGTGTGTGTGTATAATTTATTCGAAAATTATAAAATAAATATGTTATAAAATCACTACATACTTTTGGTGTCTCACTTGATGGTGTTGAATATAGAAATCCCTTCCTATACATATATGTGTGTGTGTGTGTGTCATTCGAAGACAGTATTCTTTCGCTGTATCACATCTCCTCAGCGCGACTAGACATCTGAATGCTTCAAGCCAGGATCGAAACATAACCGATTTGGTGTCAGGCAGAGTTTCTACCACTGAGCCATCGTCATTCGACAGAGAGAAACAGCTAAATCTAGCGTATTGTTTTTTACGAATGTAAACAAATGCCAATCAGCCGGGGTGCTCTAGGCCAATTAATGTAGAATAAAGAGTTCCCTTCCAATATATATATATATATATATATATATATATATATATATATATATATATATATATATATATATATATATATATATATATATATATATATGCCAGAAGTATGTTTTGAAGCAGACTCTATTCAGAGCTGGTCATTTAAACCCTGTATAAATATATATATATATATATATATATATATATATATAGATAGATAGATAGATAGATAGATAGATAGATAGATAGATAGATAGATAGGAAAAAGCTAAATTTATATGGTATTTTAAAAAGCTAAAAAAGCACAACCGGCCGGTTTCGTCCCAACCATATCAAGTTTATTTTTCTGGGATATAAAAAATATATAAGCGTGTAAATTAAATTAATATAACGAATGGAAGGGAGAAAAAATTATGCATTTCAAGAAAATAGAGTCCAATAACATTCAAACCCAGTAAGCATTCCCTCTGTTTACAAAGGGAAGGCTCACAGGATCTGATATACAAGGACTCTAGAACCTTGAGGTGATATGAGGAGTGGGACCTAGATAAAATCGAAAAACGGTCACCACTGAAATCAACCACACAATTCCTGCTATTTATTACATGTTAGCAATAGCAGAGCCAGAATTATTGGTTAGTTGGCTTTTCCTGGCATCCGGATTCAAATACATACATATATATATATATATATATATATATATATATATATATATATATATATATATATATATATTGACCACTAATATTATATATATATATATATATATATATATATATGTAAGGTGGATACTAATTATGATATGAAAATTAATATGAATGTCAACAACTTCAGGCGCAAGTGAAGGCACAAAATGATGCAGTGAATAGAGTCATGTGAAATGGTTAGACTTCTGGTTACGCCCATCACCACAGATACAGATTTGATACTAACATAACAATAATTATCTCTGTTTTCATCCCGTCGACGCTCAATTGACTGCGTTCTTGTCTGAGAAATATTATAAAACCAACGATGATGATGTAACATTTATTGAATGCAATACAAGATACGCGCCCATGCAAAAAATAAAACGTAACCAAAATAAGGATTAATGGCATGGTGAAAAATGAATCTCTCCCTACCAAATCATGCACAAATGTGTTGAAAGTTCCGTACTTCTTTCTTCTTCAAAATATTAAATTTCTCCATATTGTTTTAGACTTTTATATGTAGCGTCGATCAGGAAAAAAAATAGTTCTAATCGTGTTTATGTGGAAGAAAAACGTAACATCCACGGATTTTAGGAATTGTCACTTGGACATGTGAAATCTTTCATTGTGCTTTCGAGGTATTAGTTTGCTTGAAAACCCGGCAAGGCAATAAATTTTCGGAATAGTAACTGTCGACGGTGAGCTATTATGTACGCTATTTACATTATTCGGACTATTATCTTCATCTTTGCCGCCATATTTATTACAACGTTTCAGCCTTTCAGTATCTGTTTATATTTCTGAGATGAAGTATTATGTACACTATTTACATTATTCGGACTATTGTCCACATCTTTGTCGCCATATTTATTACAAAGTTTCGGCCGTTTAACATCTGTCTATATTTCTGAGATGAGGTATTATGTACACTATTTACATTATTTGGACTATCGTTCTCATCTTTATCGCCATATTTATTACAACGTTCCGGCCGTTTAGTACCTGTCTATATTTCTTAGATGAGGTATTATGTACACTATTTATATTATTCACACTATTGTCCTCCTCTTTGTTGCCAGTTGGTTGGAATGAACCCTTTATTTCGACACTCCAACCACCTGAAGAAGGCCGGAGCGTACAACGACCGAACCGTTGTGATAAATTTGTTTGTTTGTTTGGGGTTTTATGGCATATCAACCACTATGGGTTATTTAATGCCAGATCCAGTATTTACTAGATATATCAAAAACGTATAGCTGGCAACATCATTGTTCCAAAAACGTATCCCTGGCAACATCATTGTTTAAATTTTTTTCTACTGATTGACCCTAAGCCACCGCTTTCCATCACATTTTAGGGGTAAGGTGTTAGTATATTTAGTGTAGGGTTTGGGTGGGAAAGTTAATTGTAAGTTGTAGTTGTTTTGGGATGGGTTAGATGTGATGGGGCATGACATGACCAGCCGATTGATCGGATCGACGGCCTTTTGGTTGGACGTAGTTTATCGTCATACCCAGGACGCGGATGTAGTTTATCGTCATACCCAGGACGTGGACACACCTTGGGATTTCACTATTTTCCCATAGCTGGGACCCTAACAGGTGCTACCACCCCGGGTCAGGGTGGACCTGGGAACATCAGCAATTAAGAGGTGGTTCCACGCTCCTCAAAACCTCCTGATCAGATGTCTTGCTGTTGGATGTAGTTTATCGTCTTACCCAGGACTCGGATGCAGTTTAACGTCATACCCAGGACGGTGTGATAAATATGGCAACAAAGATAAGGACAATAGTCCGAATAATGTAAATAGTGCGGAATAGTAGCGTTATGTGTAGCGTAGCTTTGTCTGACACAACGCTAAAATAATAAAGGCTGGATAAAAGATTATTTTGCCAAGTTTCACAAACCAGAATCTTACATTGTTACATGATTGTGTATATCTGTAATCGAACCATCTATGTAAGAGACTTCACGTGCAAGATATCACACACACCCACACAAATACACCCACACAAACAAACAAATTCGCGCTCGTGTGTGTGTGTGCGCGCGTGGGTATTATTATATTTAAAGCAAAAGTTGTAGTAAAAATAAGCAAAAAAATATTTATCAGTATTTAGTGCCGTAAAATTTATTATTAATTACAGCTTCACATCGACTAAGCATCGTGCTTGATAAGTGAGCACAAAAAACATTTGGAATACTCTGCCATATTTGCTTAATATAATCTTATAATTGGGCTAAATTTGTCGTTTTTTTTAGCGTGAACTCTTTCAGAAATGGAATTCCATTGAACTTATTTTGCCGGCAAATTTGGATAATTTAAATTAATCCAGCATTAAAATTTTTCAAGTTGCAGAAAAATAGACAATTTTTACATCATTCAAAAGAAAAATAAATTCTGCATAAAGCGCACACAATAAAACTAATGTATAGTGATATTCTAAGCGTTGCTTAGATGTGGCACAAAGCCGAAAGTATGGGGTACCCAATGAGGATCGAACTCACTATTCATTCGTAACTGTCTTAGCGAGATAGGCTTGCTAACCATTTCACCACGATGAGGTACCCTTATAGTGATTTTCCAAGCGTAGCTTAGATGTGGCACAAGGCCGAAATTAAGAGGCACCCAGTGAGGTTCGAACTCACTACTCAGTCGTAATTGTTCTAGTGAGACAAGCGTGGTAACCATCACACCACGCCGAGGTGCCCTATGATTTTCCAAGCGTAGCTTAGATGTGCCCCTACTTTCGGCCTTATGCCAGATCTAAGCTACGGTTGGAGAATATAACAGATAACGTGGCGTGGCGTGATGGTTAGCAAGCTTGTCTCGCTAGAACAATTACGACAGAGTAGTGAGTTCGCTCCTCACTGGGTGCTCCTTAATTTCAGCCTTGTGCCACATCTAAACTAGCATTAGAAAATCATTAAAACTAATTTATATTGTTTTATTGAAAACATTCTGAAATGAATGAAACTTTAAACATCGGCCTTCAACTTCTTTTCGCCAGTGTAGATGTGAATTGAATGAGATTATGGGAACTGACACTGCTAGAAATGCACAGGCTTAGAAAGGAGCCATATTTGAAGTCATGCTTTTTTTATGTTTTTTTTTGTGTGTGTGTGTGTGTGTGTGTGTGTGTGTGTGTGTGTGTGTGTGTGTGTGTTTAGGTTCTCATTTGTTTTTTTATTTTTTTGTTTTTTTTTTACACGCTTCCTTCTGGCGTTTCGTAATTGAGATTTCAGCCAAGATATGGGAGTTCAGTTAGGGGTTGGAAGGCAAAATCTGCCCAATATTTCCGAATCCTGGTCTGTCAAAGTGGTTAATTCAAAACTCCCGAGTCGTCCCTGCCCCTTGGAGACCTCCTCGTTCAGCCGGGCCAATCAGTTTCGCCGCCAGAAACACTGACAATATCAGTTTCCATAATTTTATTTCCAGGCCTAAGAAGTTTTTTTTTCCATTCCTTTTTAGCTTTTAAATAAATTCAGGCGTTCCTTAAACTGCTTTCATTTTCCATGTCCCTTCAGGACGAAGACGGTCATGGCCCTCCACATCCTCCTCTCCCTTGTAGTTCTTAATAAGTTTTATCTTTTTCCTCCCAACCTCTTTTTTTTTCGCCATCCTCTTTCTCAAGCCCATTAAGTATGTCACGTGTTGCTTTCCCCTGCCGCCCTGTCCCTGTATCCGTCCTGTGAGTATCAGATTCTCCAAGCCCTTCTTCCGCATTACGTGTCCCAGAAATGTCAACTGCCTCTTCCATTCTCTCCAAACCCTCATCGTTGCTCACATGTTCAGTTCATGGCATCCTCAGCATCCTTCTGTAGAACCGCACTTCTGTTGCTTTGAGTCTCTTCTTCATCTTTGAGGAGATTGTCCATCATTCGCTGCCATACAGAAGGACAGATATCACATAACATTTGAGTAAATCTTTTCTTTGTTTCCAATGAAACTTTCCTGTCTCTTAATACTCTGCTTAGCTTTCGGAATGCGTCTTTGGCCATTCCAATACGTCTTCGGATCTCAGCGTCGCACTTACCGTCCTCTGTCAGATCACTTCCCAGGTATTTGAATTTCTGTAACTGCTTGATTTTTGTCTATATTTCTGAGATGAGGTATTATGTACACTATTTACATTATTCGGACTATTGTCCTCATCTTTGTCGCCATCTTTATCACAACGTTTCGGCCGTTGTACGCGAGAATATGTGCTGGGGCAGCGAATGACAACGATGGCGAGGTGAAGTCGAACTTTTGGATAATTGATAATTATAAAGGTGAATACAAATCAGTGATCGAGGGGAGAGGGGCGAAGATGAGAAGGGTAGATAAAGGGGTATGTATGGGGTATCAGAAAGGAAGAAGATATTGAAAGAAAGAAAATAAGAGATGGCAAGAAAAACAGAAAGACGACATCAAATGAGGGATCGAAAAAAGATCTAAGAAAAAAAATAATCAATCGATAAAAGTGTGGGAAGAAAGAAAAACTCCGAAAAGTAATAATAATAATAATAATAATAATAATAATAATAATAATAATAATAATAACCTTTGTCGCCATATTTATTACAACGTTTCGGCCGTTGTACGCTCCGGCCTTCTTCAGTTGGTTGGAATGTCGAACTGAACCCTTTATTTCGCTCACTGGGCTAGACTGTTCTAGTTCCACGTGCCATGTCTAATGGATGTCAGTTATCTCCTGTTAATTCTCCTCTGAAAGTTCTCCACTCCCTTAACCGGGTATTGAACTCACACTCTTTGGGTCCTGTCACTGGATCTAACTAACGCCTTTATCCACTGTGCCATGTTAAGATACGCTTCGAGCAGATATGGACGTTCGAAGGAAACCATGGAAAATTGTAGTTTAAAAGGCGTAAACTCGACCTTGCTAACCAGACGCTCCTTCGTAGTTAAACTGGTATAACACGACAAGCTATATAACGGTTCCGTATAGGATACAGGTTCGATTCTCGTCGGGGGACACATATTTTCTCTAAAATTTCTCGGACATTCAGGCCGGTAAATGTTGTTAATACTGTTTATTATAAACAAAGCATTTACTTAAATATTTGTGTCTATATAAATAACGTATCACAATAAAAATATATTAAAATAATAGTCGGACTTTGTCCATTTCGTAGTGTGTAACACGAAAATTGTATTAAGTTTTGTATATATTAACGCTAATCACAAATGGTTGATTCACTTGGTTATTTTGAAAGATTTCTTTTTTTTTTACTTTTTTGTGCAGCATTAATTTTATATATGCCTCAGAATAGCTTAAAATAACTATTAATGATTTAAAATATTCATGGGGGTGCATTTGTGGGAGGTTGTGTAGAGACCACAAACTCTACAAAAAAAAATGAAAAAAAATAATCCATTTTGAAGGAACATGAATGTCAAAGACTTAATGTTTTTTTCTTTCCTTTTTGTTTTCGTCTACTTTAAGATTTCTTGGTTCATTGGTCATAAGAGGTGATTTTAAATACTCTTCGTTTGACGTCAGGCACATTAAAATAGAATCAGTATTTGACAGGCACTTTTTTCTTTCGACTGAAAAAATGTGAAAAACATTCCTTAATAAAATTTAACTTTCTTTTAAGGAAAGTCTGGTGGAAAAAGGTTTATCTATATTCTTTGACAAAACTTAGTAAGTAAACTATGTACATTTGCCGATGGAAATATTGCAAAACAGATTTTTAAATACACCTAACTTGTTATTTATATCTATTGTTATTCGACAAAGAGTTTCTTCTTTTTTTCTTTTTATATGTCGTGTCCCTTCAGGACATAGGCGATCATGGCTCTCCACTTCTTCCTATCCCTTGTAGCTTTCAATAAGTTTTGTCCTTTTGCTACTTCCTCCAGTCCATATTCTGTTATCCACTTGCTTAAAACCGCTAGGTATGTCATGCTTTCCTTTGTCTCACTCTCCCTCTGTTCGACTTGTGAGTATCAGATTCTCCAAGCCCTCCTTTCTCATTACGTATCCTAGAAATTTCAGCCGCCTCTTCCTGATGATAAATATAAGCTTCCTCCTTGTTTGCATCCTCTCCAAAACCTCATCGTTGCTCACATGCTCGGTCCATGGTATCCTTAGCATCCTTCTGTAGAACCATACCTCTGTTGCCACGAGTCTCTTCTTCATCTTTGAGGAGACCGTTCAAAATTCGCTGCCGTTAAGGAGGACAGATATCACGTAACAGCTCAGTCATCTTTTGTTTGTTACCAAAGAAATCCTCCTGTCTCGTCATACACTGCCTAGCTTTTGGAATGCGTCGGATCTCAGCGTCGCACATACCGTCCTCTGTCAAAACACTTCCCAGATATTTAAATTTCCGCACCTTCTTGATTTTAGTGTCCCTGACCTCTAACCTTTTCTATTATTATTGCTACTATTGGTATTGCTATGCTACCATTCATATTGACACTACGAATTGATGCCTGGAAAAAGTAAAACGCAAATATAGCATTGAAAAATGCATAGATATCAAATGAAAATCCCTGAATGATCGGCGAGTTTGTTTTTTTACATACGATTGAATGGAAAACCTTTCAATCAATGATACGAAACTTTTTCAAAATTGACTTTTTTAAATTCACTTTCATTAATCTATTCTAAAACAGAGAATCTCAACCTTTTTCAGCCCATGGACCATTTTTTTTCTTCAAAAAATTCAAATGGACCACTCCTACTTTTACTTTTAGGCTGTTCAATTTTCACACTAAAATACTCAATGAAAAGACAAAGTAGTCTATTTACCCTAAAAAATTTATTTTAGTAAACAAGGATATCAAAATCAATTTTGATCAAATTTTGACGTGATAAAATCTTCTCTGTAATTCCTCAGTTTTGTCTTTTTAGCAGTTGGTTCAAACATTTCTGAAAAATAATAAATACTTTATTTCTATAAATTAGAAATATCAAATTTATTATCAAACAATATTGTGTAGTGATCTATTAACATAGTAATCATTTTTATATGAATAAAAAAATTATATTCTATATAGTATATATAACATTTATATATATATAATAATAAATATATATGATAAAAATAAAATATAGCACAGCGTTATACCTACATAATTTCGAAATTTTCAAATATAATGAATAAATGTGTAATTAAACAAAATATTATATTTTTGGATTCTTCAAAGTATGAATAATTTAGATACATTTTTGTGAGATGACTACAATTTTTTATGGCTACGAATTCTCTGTGGACCACTAGAAATGCTATGTGGACCACCAGTGGTCCACCTGGATCATGTTGAGAAACTATGGTCTAAAGTCTTCCGTTGATAAAATATATTAACTAGCGATATTAGGCAAATTTATCAAATCTGGATTCAAAATAAATATTGATTTTATTCATTTGTTCTTGTAATTATGTAAACTGTTTCTTATTATTGCAAACTCGAATGTTTTCGTCAAAAGATTTTCAGATTAAAAACGGATTTTCGAGACAAAATAATTTACCAAAAGTCCTTGCTTCAATAAACACGCAAAATTAAAAGCAGAAAATTTTTCATTTTTGATTCTACAAATTAATATTTATTGAAGTAGTTAATTAATTACGTTTAATTAAAATTGTATAATATGCAAGCCGTAAAATTAATAGTAAGTATTAATTTGAAGGAGTTTAAGGTCAGGATGCATCTGACATTTTTTGGATCGTTGCGATTTTAATAGAAGGCAACATAACTTGCCTTGAACTGCTCGGGTCGAGTTCGCTAACCCCAATTTTTGAGACTGGCGGGCGACCCAACACCACATTATTCTAAATACTTTACAGAATAAATGAATGGAAATGAATTACACAATTTCCTTCAGGATTTGAACCCGTATAGACGAGATTATCGGATCTCTGTTTTTGTTAATCTAGAAAAATCAATAATCAGATGAGTAAAAAGAAAAATCTCAAACAAACACATTTTTTCATCGTCAAAAACTTTGTGTTTCTTTTTCATCGTCAAAACCTGTGTTTCTTTCTCATCGTCAAAAACTTTGTGTTTCTTTTCATCGTCAAAACCTTTGTTTCTTTCTCATCGTCAAAAACTTTGTGTTTCTTTCTCATCGTCAAAACCTTTGGGTTTCTTTTCATCGTCAAAAACTTTGTGTTTCTTTTCATCGTCAAAACCTTTGTTTCTTTCTCATCGTCAAAAACTTTGTGTTTCTTTCTCATCGTCAAAACCTTTGTGTTTCTTTTCATCGTCAAAACCTTTGTTTCTTTCTCATCGTCAAAACCTTTGTGTTTCTTTTCATCGTCAAATACTTTGTAATTCTTTTCATCGTCAAATACTTTGTAATTCTTTTTCATCGTCAAAGACTTTGTGTTTCTTTTCATCGTCAAAACCTTTTTTCTTTCTCATCGTCAAAAACTTTGTGTTTCTTTTTGTGCTATCAAAAATATTGAATATTGTCCTCTTCTTTTTTGATTTCAGGTAAGTCAATTTCCTGAGAGTGAAAAGACAATTTGCCAATTAAGGTAACGTGAACTAAACTCCTTTTATTATCGCTTATACGCAAAAATGATGGAATAATTTTTGTGCCCTTTTCTATGTGTGCGCACGCGAAATTTTATGTGTGCGTGTGCGCATACGAATGTGTCGACGGGCAGTTGTTACTTTTCTCTCTGACGATGTTTTACGAAATTATTTTTTTGCTTAACAGATACAATTTATGGCTCATCGACATCTATAAGATGATTATGACATAACACTAATCCTATAACCTATTATATTCGTAGAGGCGCCAAGATAGCCTGACACAGCCGATTTCTTTTCAGGTTTGTTTTGAAGATAGTTTTCCATCTATACTGATCCCAAATGAGTTTATTCCGCCTTCCTATTTAACCCATAGCTGGGAGACGGGAAGAAGAACTGTATTCATAACTTTTAAAAAGTATTTACGAGAAAGAGAACGTAGCAAATACAGCCGTACTTCGAACCCGGTTCGTCGATTTATATTTCCGACTCACTAACAACTGCACTTCCTGCACCTTCATATACGATGATAATTTATGTCTAAAATGATTTTCAAGGTCTTTTAGATAATGCTTAGTTGCCTATCTAAGATTTGTTTTCTATATTTAAGGTAAATTATTTGTCAATCAGCGATTTTTTCGTACATTACTTCGACTATCTCCACCATCCTTATTCAGATGACATTTTATTCTTGTGCCAAGGCTTCTGTTCTTTCTTTCTTTGATGATCTATGTCCTTTCAGGACGTAGGCGATCATGGCTCTTCACCTCCCTCTATCCTTTGCAGCTCTCAACAAGTTCCTTCCACCTCCCACAGACCACATTCTGTCATCCACTTGCTTAAGCCCGCTAGGTATGCCATGCGTTGTTTTCCCTTGTTTCTCTTTCCCTCTACTCGACCTGCGAGTATCAGATTCTCCAAGCCCTCCTTCCTCATTACATGTCCCAGGAACTACAGCTGCCTCCTCCTGATGTTAAGTATATGCCTCCTCCTTGTTTGCATCCCCTCTAAGACCTCACCGTTGCTTAGCTCAGTATTCTTTTCTTTGTTACCAAAGAAATCCTCCTGTCTCGCAATACTCTGCCCAGCGTTTGGAATGTGATCTTCGCCATCCCAATACGTCTACAGGTCTCAGTGTCGCACTTGCTGTCCTCTGTCAAGACGCTTCCCAGATATTTAAACTCCCGCGTCTGTTTGATTCTAGTCTTCCCGACCAACAAATTGCATTTCGGGCTCATCGTCTTACTGACGACCATGCATTCTGTCTTCTTGTAGTTTGTGCTTAGTCCTTTCTTCTCACTCTCCGTCGATATCTTCTGTAGGAAATTTTGTAATTTCTTTTCCGTGTCTGCTATCAGTACTGTGTCATCTGCGTATCTTATGTTGTTGTTGAAACTTGACTAATGCATGGAATAATAATGCAATACACAATGTACGTAGAACAAAATGTATTGAAACAAGAAAGTGTACACAATATTTACATATAGTCTTTTGTATATTCCTGGGAAGACCGTTCCTGGAGAATGTGTTGACTGAGTCGCAGTCGGGCAGAGTCTCTGGTTGAATCTCCTGATTCCTCCCCTCTCTTCCCGGTACCAACCATATTTATATGGTCGGTACTCCACTATGCAAATTAGGTGGATCCTACCACAACAGTTGTTAAGATTGTGGCCGCCGATTCTGAATCCCGCTAGGATTTCCAATTCTCTCAGAATTGCCTCGCTGTATAGGTTGAATAAGTCCGGTGAGAAGACACATCCTTGCCTTACGCCCCTTTCTGTTTTTGTATATCTGCTGGACTCATTCTCTATGCGTATGCATGCTGTTTGCTGCCAGTAGAGGTTCTTGA